>JAJSOF020000003.1:15770261-16050261 GCA_025594305.2 Periplaneta americana | reverse complement strand
ATTAACATCTATCGTTATTTCCTGCTATTAGGAAATTTGGCAACTCTGCTGCACTGACTAAGGGACGGAATGCTGCTATTCAGACCTCAGTTCGTGTGTGTATTCGTAGGTGAGCTGGCGATGTGCTTTTTCCAAACTGTGCAGTCCTTCAGCGTAATTTTCTAGTTCAACATGCACAAAATTACAAAACGCATAATGACTTTTGTGCGAGATCGTGCGTATTTGCTTGTTTTCCGCACAGACCCAATACGCGGTAAGTGTGAAATACCACATTCAGTATTCCCAACGTAACACACATAACAATTTCCCTCTTCTTACCGCTTAAGCGCGACATTCCTTTTACTGCTTTAGGCTTTTAACATATTATTTTTACAGACGTTTAACATAGTAATAATTATAAATTGGAAACTTACCACTGCAATTTCACCTAAATTGCAATGTTAATTATTGTTTTTAAATATTTGCAAAAATTAAGTACAGTCTACTACTCCACAAAAGTTATTGCATTCCTGATACAAGTAACATTAAGAAAGTCGTGAAAAAATCAACAAGATTCCAGATGCCGATGTTATTACTGCAATATGTTACATAAATAATATTGTTAAAATATTAAAATGAAAAATAAATCATTACATAACCTTACCGTTTGTTTTAAGTTCGCATTTATAGACTGGGGGAAAAAAAAAGACAGACGTATATCACGGCCTGCTGGAGTATAGTAAACACAGAAAACATTTTATAGCAACAATGTTGAAGAAAGATATTTTGGTTTTCCGAAGTTGCCGTCATTAAACAGAAACCAAGATGGAGATTTCATTGCAACTAATTAGAAATTCGTCTTTCAGGTATGTAATTAACGATCTTCGCACAAAATAATGTACGATACACGAGCGGTATGTTTGTTTTCATGTTCTCGGAAATTAAAAAAGCTCAACTACGTTTCGCTTTTTCAGTCTTTTCCTCGACCATGAAAACATCAACATACCGCTCTTGTAACGTATATTACTATTTGTTTCTTTCTTGTACTTCAGCATTATAAACAGTCTTTATCATTAGTGAAAATCGTGCCTAATATGTCACATTATTGTACCAGAGCCGTAAAATATTACCATGGCAACTAAAACATCATGACTTCTATTGTTACGCTATAACTTGTGCGATAAAGTTAACATTATGAAACGATTTTCGTTGCTATAATATTTAATACATCACTGTTGCCATAGCAATACCTTACTTCATAGACAATGATAAAATACTTACCATCTTTACGAATTTCATTTGTTATTTCTGTATAGTTTTATAATGCTGTTGTACAAGATATAACATATGAAACACGTTTATAATGTCATATAGTTATTATATTCGTCAAAACTAGGAATCACGTATCTCTCCTTCCTAATTTCGTAATATTATATTATGAATGCCACAACGAGTAAATGAAACGTAGCTCCAGTGAAATTCATTTCGTTGTCGATTGAATACCATAAAAGAGAATCTGAAAGCTTTTTTGTAAGCTCTTGTTTCAGCACTTAAAACGCATTTCCCACAATCTCTCCACAAATGACAGTGGCGAGAGTGGGGGATAGGACTGTCATTACACTAATGACCTATGATTGACGTAACTGCTACGTCTCTGCTGTGGAAATGAAACCTGAAAGAAATGCATTTAAAGCGAGTTCTCGGAATTCAAATCAATCCCTGTAGCGTAATATCGTTCTCGTATTTTTTATAGCTATTCCAAGGAAACTTTCACCTTTTCTTACAATATGGAATTACTGTATATATAAATGCACACATAAAGACGTATCTACTGTACATACATACACATATACAGAATCAACCGTAAGTAATTTCATTAATTTCAGGGCATTATACTTATAAATGGATTTTAAGAAACCCGCAAGTTCATTGCCGCCCGCACATAAGCCCGCCATTGGTCCTTATCCTGTGCAAGATTAATCCAGTCTCTTCCATCATATTCCACCTCCCTCAAATCCAATTTAATATTATCCTCCCATCTACATCTCGGCTTCCCCAAAGACCTTTTTCCCTCCGACCTCCCAACTAACACTCTATAACGTATGCATTTCTGGATTCGCCCATACGTGCTACATGCCCTGCCCATCTCAAACGTCTGGATTTAATGTTCCTAATTATGTCAGGTGAAGAATACAATGCGTGCAGTTCTGCGTTGTGTAACTTTCTCCATTCTCCTATAACTTCATCCCTCTTAGCCCCAAATATTTTCCTAAGAACCTTATTCTCAAACACCCTTAATCTCTGTTCCTCTCTCAAAGTGAGAGTCCAAGTTTCAGAGCGTTATTCCTTGAGATATTTCAAACGTTTAATACAATTTTGCTCGTTTTTGGTTCATTTTCGAGATAAAAATAGTTTTATATCAAACATTTCATAGCGTGTTTTGGGAAAGCCATTGATTTAATTCCCAATATGCTCAGTCAATTTAAGAGAGCAGTGTATTATGATGAAATAATAATAATAATAATAATAATAATAATAATAATAATAATAAGTCCACACCTGTGGAGTAACGGTCAGTGCATCTGGCTGCGAAACCAGGTGGCTCGAGTTCGATTCCCGGTCGGGGCAAGTTACTTGGTTGAGGCTTTTTCCGGGGTTTTCCCTCAACCTAATACGAGCAAATGCTGCGTAACTTTCGGTGTTGGACCCCGGACTCATTTCACCGGCATTATCACCTTCATATCATTCAGACGCTAAATAACCTAGATGTTGATACAGCATCGTAAAATAACCCAATAATAATAATAATAATAATAATAATAATAATAATAATAATAATAATGTAACCTGACACAGTACTGCATGATTTAAAAAATAATAATTTTGTCCTCTAATGTGCAGAAATTTGATCCGAACAAATATAAATTTTCGTTCTGCAAAGGAATTTTAAAATGATAGGAACATGATATTTTTACTGCATATTCTATATACCGTGGTTAATGAAACACTGTATCATTTTTTTATAAATTAATACTTTCGAAATTAAGAAGTGAAACATATATAGTGGACATTAAACATTTAAATTTTGAACTTAGACTCTATATTGAAAACAAAATTCTCCACCACCATCTCTCTTATCGCGGGTGTAGCGTAGACCAGCCTTCTGTGGCGCACCCCAGACAACGACTCTATCTAGGTAAATTGATCTACATCATATGAGTGAACAACGGATATTCAAGTACCCTTCGTTAGACAAAAACAAGACAATGCTATTTAATTTTGTGTTATTTCTGCCACGGCCCCATGAAACTCGATATTATGTACAACAACATTAAAAAAAACAGTTGACTACATACTTCATAAAATTTCAGTTACTTTTGTGCCATTTCCATGAATCGCATTATACAGGGTTAGTTAAAAGTCCCTCACCACCTAAATAACTTTTGAAGCATACGGTTCAGTGATATGAAACTTGGTATGTGAGGATAACCATATACTAAAAACTCGATAATTCTATTACCGAGTTTTTTCTGCTTCCGGTTTAACCGGAAGTAACTCCAACTCTCTTATTTTGAATGGAACACCCAATATATTATTTTATTTTTGAATAGTACTCATTAAGAGCTTTTCAAAAATTACCCACACTTGATACTTCTGTACAAATTCAGTGTTGCTAAGTCAAGAAAACAGAAAAGTGTATCGAATATTAAAATAATACATGCACTACCTAAATAACTTTTGAAGCATACGGTTCAGTGACATGAAACTTGGTATGTGAGGATAACCGTATGCAAAGAACTCGATAATGGTATTACCGAGTTTTTTCTACTTCCGGTTTAACAGGAAGTAACTCCAACTCTCTTATTTTAAATGGAACACCCAATATATTTTTTTATATTTGAATAAAGCTATACAAATTCAGTTTGCTAAATAAAAATGGAAGTGGTGCAAGATTTCCTAAAGCCTGGTTAAATCATTCCTTAAATGGTTTCTATGATCGAGTGACACATTGTAAAGCAGCTGAGAGGTACCAATTTGAACACAATTTAGAAGGTGAGCTAGCTTTGTTTTGTTTTTTTTTTAAGGAAGGAGTATTTTATTATTTTAATATTCGATACACTTTTCTGTTTTCTTCACTTAGCAACACTGAATTTGTACAGAAGTATCAAGTGTGGGTAATTTTTGAAAAGCTCTTAATGAGCACTATTCAAAAATAAAAAAAAAATATATTGGGTGTTCCATTCAAAATAAGAGAGTAATACCATTATCCATTTCTTAGTATATGGTTATCCTCACATACCAAGTTTCATATCACTGAACCGTATGCTTCAAAAGTTATTTAGGTGCGTTTATTATTTTAATATTTGATACACTTTTCTGTTTTCTTCACTTAGTAACACTGAATTTGTACAGAAGTATCAAGTGCGGGTAATTTTTGAAAAGCTCTTAATGAGTACTATTCAAAAATAAAATAATATATTGGGTGTTCCATTTAAAATAAGAGAGTTGGAGTTACTTCCGGTTAAACAGGAAGTAGGAAAAGCTCGGTAATACCATTATCGAGTTCTTAGTATATGGTTATCCTCACATACCAAGTTTCATGTCACTGAACCGTATGCTTCAAAAGTTATTTAGGTGGTGCATGTATTATTTTAATATTCGATACACTTTTCGGTTTTCTTGACTTAGAAACACTGAATTTGTACAAAAATATCACGTATGGGTAATTTTTAAAAAGCTCTTAATGAGTACTATTCAAAAATAAAATAATATAATGGGTGTTCCATTTAAAATAAGAGAGTTGGAGTTACTTCCGGTTAAACCGGAAGCAGAAAAAACTCGGTAATACAATTATCGAGTTCTTAGCGTATGGTTATCCTCACATACCAAGTTTCATGTCACTGAACCTTATGCTTCAAAAGTTATTTAGGTGATGCGGGACTTTCAACTAACCCTGTATTCAATTTGTTTTGAGTGAGAATAGCTTTGGAAAGTTTGTCATAGTGTTTTGGAGGGACATTAAACATATTACATGTTGTAGTTTGGAATTACGACATTGAAACTTTAGCGGCTGTCAGAAGAACTGCCATTCATTCAGTTAGTGTTACGGCATACTCTGAAGTTTTGCGGTGACGCGTTGTTGCCTGGCAACCAATCTCTTGTGCTGTAGCATCTTCACATGATGGATGTACCACACGGCCTCTCCTATACTGAGAGACCTGTCACTGTGTCGGCATTACAAATAGCCCGCAGAGCGGGGCGGATGTCGCTGTCATGTTGGCATCACTGCGCGTGAAGCAGACTCAAGGAACTGCCGAAAACTCTTCCCAGTGGAGAGATACAAAAAAGTGACAGGCGAGATTCATTGGATTTCTATATTTTCATGAAGCGTTTATGCTGTTCGTGATTGTTATTGTGAGCATGGGAATATTGGGAAGTTTTTTTTTTAATAAAAGTTTGATATTTCTTTTCATTTCTGTCTTCATACTCCCCGCATTTAAATTTAACAAGGCGGAGCCTTCTCGTTAACTACTTCATAATCGCTTCCTCATTCCACTAGGCTAGTCTCCAGACAACAATGCAATTGGCAGTCGAAACGATTCACACATCAGTATGACGCCAGTGAGTTTTTTTGAAATATTGTAAGCTGGGGAATTGAACGGGTTACATCAGCTTCTTGTCTATGCGGATGACGTGAATATGTCAGGAGAAAATCCACAAACGATTAGGGAAAACACGGAAATTTTACTTGAAGCAAGTAAATCAATCGGTTTGGAAGTAAATCCCGAAAAGACAAAGTATATGATTATGTCTCGTGACCAGAATATTGTACGAAATGGAAATATAAAAATTGGAGATTTATCCTTCGAAGGGGTGGAAAAATTCAAATATCTTGGAGCAACAGTAACAAATATAAATGACACTCGGGAGGAAATTAAACGCAGAATAAATATGGGAAATGCGTGTTATTATTCGGTTGAGAAGCTTTTGTCATCTAGTCTGCTGTTAAAAAATCTGAAAGTTAGAATTTATAAAACAGTTATATTACCGGTTGTTCTGTATGGTTGTGAAACTTGGACTCTCACTCTGAGAGAGGAACATAGGTTAAGGGTTTTTGAGAATAAGGTGCTTAGGAAAATATTTGGGGCTAAGCGGAATGAAGTTACAGGAGAATGGAGAAAGTTACACAACACAGAACTGCACGCATTGTATTCTTTACCTGACATAATTAGGAACATTAAATCCAGACGTTTGAGATGGGCAGGGCATGTAGCATGTATGGGCGAACCCAGAAATGCATATAGAGTGTTAGTTGGGAGACCGGAGAGAAAAAGACCTTTAGGGAGGCCGAGACGTAGATGGGAAGATAATATTAAAATGGATTTGAGGGAGGTGGGATATGATGATAGAGACTGGATTAATCTTGCACAGGATAGGGACCGATGGCGGGCTTATGTGAGGGCGGCAATGAACCTTCGGGTTCCTTAAAAGCCATTTGTAAGTAAGTAAGTAAGTTCAGTTATCTTTATATGAAACAACAAGTCAAAGTCAAGATAGGAGAAGAAATGTCATAAGGAAGTGAAATAGGTAGAGGAGTACGTCAAGGATGTCCTTAATCACCTACCCTGTTCAACATCTACTTGGAGGATTTAGTGAAGAACTGATTTCAGAACATGGGAGGAGTGATAGTAGGAGGAAGAAGAATAAAGTGCATAAGAGTTGCTGATGATGTGGCGTTGTTAGCAGAAGAGATGATACTAAGGAATAAGCTACTGGGGCTAAAAGACAGCTGTGAGCACTATGGAATGAAGATAAATTCCAACAAGACGAAGACCATGGTTATAGGAAGAAAAATAAAGAAGGTAAACATGCGCATTCTAAATGATGCAGTCGAACAAGTGGACAGCTTCAAATAGTTGGGGTGTACTATAAGCAGTAACATGAGCTGCTGCCAGGAAGTCAAAAGGAGGATAGCAATGGCAAAGGAAGCTTTTAATAGAAAAAGGAGTATTTTCTGCGGATCTCTGGAAAAAGAACTAAGGAAGAGACTAGTGAAGTGCTTTTTATGGAGTGTGACATTGCATGGGGCGGAAACATGAACATTACGGCGAAGTGAAGAGAAGCGACTAGAAGCATTTGAAATGTGGATATGGAGAAGAATGGAGCGTGTGAAATGGACAGATAGAATAAGAAATGAAGCTGTGTTGGAAAGAGTGGGTGAAGAAAGAATGACGCTGAAACTGATCAGGAAGAGAAAAAGGAATTGGCTGGGTCACTGGCTGAGAAGAAACTGTCTACTGAAGGATGCACTGGAAGGAATGGTGAACGGGAGAAGAGTTCGTGGCAGAAGAAGATATCAGATGATAGACGACATTAAGATATATGGATCATATGCGGATACTGAGAGGAAGGCAGAAAATAGGAAATACTGGAGAAAGCTGGTTTTGCATTGAAAGACGTGCTCTTCGGCAGAAAACTGTGAATAATAATAATAATAATAATAATAATAATAATAATAATAATAATAATAATAATAATAATACTGATAATAATAATAATAATACTGATAATAATAATAATAATAATAACCGTTATTATTAACAGTAAATGTAATAATAGTAATAAGTAATGATAATGTCTAATAATAATAACAAAAATAGGCCTAATAGATATAATAAATATAATAATAGACAATAATAATAATAATAATAATAATAAGAAGAAGAAGAAGAAGAATAAGAATAACAATAATAATAATAATAACAAAAATAATGGGCCTAATTGATATAATAGTAATAATAATAATAATAATAATAGTAATAATAGTAATGATATATAATAATAACAAAAATAGGCCTAAGAGATATAATAAAAATAATAATAGATAATTTATTTATTTATTTATTTATTTATTTATTTATTTATTTATTTATTTATTTATTTATTTATTTATTTAGAATATTAACGTGCAAAAACAACAGCACAAGGCCAATTACAGTTTTGCACGATACAAAACAAAACAAAACAACAAATGATGATGGGAATGAATGATAGAAAATGGCAATGAGATGAAATACAATCAATATAATGGTCTACATCAATCATTGATCAAATAATAATTATAAAATTATAAAATTAGTACAATGAGAATTGAAATAATGGAATGGTCTACATGAATCAATAGACCAAATGCAAGAAATATATGGACAAATAATTATTAAAATTAGATCAGTGAGTTAAAACTCAAAGATATAATAATAGTAATAATAATAATAATAATAATAATAATAATAATAATAATAATAATAATAATGTCTAATAATAACAAAAATAATAGGCCTAATAGATATAATAGTAGTAATAATAATAATAATAATAATAATAATAATGATAATAATAATAATATTAATAATAATAATAATATTAATAATAATAATAATAATAAAAATAATAATAATAATAATAATAACCGTTATTATTAACAGTAAATGTAATAGTAGTAATAAATAATGATAATGTCTAATAATAATAACAAAAATAGGCCTAATAGATATAATAGTAGTAGTAATAATAATAATAATAATAGTAATAATAGTAATGATATATAATAATAACAAAAAAATAGGCCTAAGAGATATAATAAAAATAATAATAGATAATGATAATAATAATAATAATAATAATAATAATGTCTAATAATAACAAAAATAATAGGCCTAATAGATATAATAGTAGTAATAATAGATGATAATAATAATAATAATAATCATATCTAATAATAGCAAAAATAATAGGCCTAATAGATATAATAGTAATAATAATAATAATAATAATAATAATAATAATAATAATAATAACAAAAATAATAGGCCTAATAGATATAATAATAATAATAATAATAATAATAATAATAATAATAATAATAATAAAAATAGTAGGCCTAGTAGGCATAATAATAATTGTTGTTTAATGATCTGTCCGAAGACAGGTCTGAATCTCACAAGTGATACCAACAAGACATCACTAATGAGGCATCTAGGCCAGGAAATAATGGGGTACGGTGGCCAGTTCCTTTCCTCCTCCATTCCATACATCGCTGATTAGCTACATATTACACTAGTCAGACTTCAGATGTATGCAAACAAAATGTTCTACCCTGACACATATCGTCAAGTGAGATGTACTGCCTGATAATAATAATAATAATAATAATAATAATAATAATAATAATAATAATAATAATAATAATAAATTATGTAATACCTTGAGCTCAGATACCCTCTGTTTTCTTTCAGTCAGTGTGCTTGGTTGCCCAGCTCTGCTCTCTAAATGTACAACCGAAAAGTTGAGGCAATGTTGAATGCTGTTAGTGATGACAGGCCTGAGTTGTGCAGGGCGCTAGCGGCCCGGGGCTGTTGGGAGAGGGTTAAACATACAGGGATCGATATGACGGCAGGCAGGCCGCTCAACCGGGATTTCGCCATAACAAAACTCCAAGTGATTCTTGTTCCCCCGACGTTATTTCAGGCTCGGGGAGATGCGGACATCGCGGCAAGTAAAAAGCTGTCTGCATTTCACGACTTTTACAAATTTTTCTGCCTTCTTTCGCTTTGCAAGAACTTCGTTCAGATTCTATGAAGTCACTGTGAAATTCATTTCGTTTTATACAGGGACATCATATTATTTTTACTAACATTTTTAGTATTAACCTGTCTATATATGTAAAACATGGGATCTAGATTTCTGCATTTCTTACATGGAACACAAAAATTTTGTTATTAATATCCTGAATGCAGTTGATTTTATATAATATTCCTATTTGTTACTCTGTAATTTGCCAATTATAGCTACATTTTACATTTTTGGCTATGATATCTATATTTAACTATTTTTCATTTATTTTATTTTGTATTTTTCATTTATATCTATATCTGTATCTCTTATTTAGGTAGTATCTATTTGTCTGTTCTTTTTTTTTCTTTCCTTTTCTCATTTTACATTTTAATTTGTATTTACACTCACTTCTGTTTCATCTCTTTTTTTTCATTTTATCTATGTTCTTTTTTTTTTGTAAACGAATATCTGTACTGTCTATTATAATTGGGGCTTGCCCTGTTATAGGCATAAATAAATAAATAAATGAATGAATGAATGAATGAATGAATGAATAAATGAATAAATAAATAAATAAAAAATAATAAATAATAAATAAATAAATAAATAATTAAAAATAAATAAATAAATAATTAAAAATAAATAAATAAATAAATAATTAAAAATAAATAAATAAATAAATATCTTTGGATTAAAGGTCTAGAATCGGAAACACCTCTTGCTCCCCCTTCCAAGACTGGAGTTCGATGATACTGACGTAAAATACAGATCACTTTACTAGGTATAGGAGGGAAGAAAAGTAGTTCATCCATTTATGTAAACTAGGAAATATCGCAATTTTTAGTTTGATAATTTTCATTAGGTTTTTGTTTAATCAAAATACAGTACTGTATTAACACTTAGTGTTTTACTCACGAATTGAGCTATCCATTCGGACGTATTCATTATGCAGTGTATATTATACTGTCTACAGCACATTGCCGTACAATATAGAGAATGAAGTTAAAGTGAAAAATAATCATAATATGAATATTTAAACACATTTTTGAAAATGATGGCCGTTCATTTCGATACAGGCTTCAGTTCTTTTGTACATATTATCGCACTATAGACTATTGTACCCAATTCCAATTACCAGTTTCGTTCTTCGTACTAGTAACTCATGTTGAAATAATTCTGTACCTACTCTATAAAAGAGTACCTTACGTACTGTAAATTTAATCTTCACTTCTGCCCGATCCGAAAAGATAAAATTACTCAGAAATGCTATCTACTGTCCGTCCAAGTGGTTTTGTCGCAGGGTCTTAGAAAGGGAGGGGAAATCACGTGACAGTTAATTACTTAACGAGGCCCTTTTATTTAAGTTATTTTAAACAGTTGTATAATACTACGTAGACGTCCAATTCCTAACATAAATTAATGTTTTCAGAAAAGAGCTAAGACAGCCCAGCTACTAGACTTTACAGAGGGGCGAACAGAAGCAGGTGGGGGAAACTGGGATGCGACGTAGGCAAACGGACGACAGTACCTGTGCGAAAATATGATTCAATATTGAAAGCTCTTTCGTCACTGGAAAACGCGAACATATTTCTGGAACGTACTATACTCACTAACTCAGTACTGCATACGCGGCCTCGGTTCTGTGTGAAGAACGGTTGGAAGTTTTCTAGTAGAGGGGGTGGGAGTGAAGTACATTAAAAAAACTCAGGTGCAATAAAAATTGAAGTAAAAATAAAATGATGTCCCTCTACATTCATTCATAATTCTCTGCCCAAGACCATGTCCTTCACTGCAAACCCAGCATTCTCAAGTCTTTCCTCTTTTCCTCTTAATCTCCGCATATGATCCATATATCTTAATGTCATCTGTCATCTGATATCTTTTTCTGCTCCGAACTCTTCTCCCATTCACCATTCCTTCCAGTGCATCCTTCAGTAGGCAGTTTCTTCACAGCCAGTGACCCAACCAATTGCTTTTCCTCTTCCTGATCAGTTTCAGCATCATTCTTTCTTCACCCATTCTTTCCAACACGTCTTCATTTCTTATTCTATCAGTCTTTTCACACGTTCCATTCTTCTCCATATCTACATTTCAAATACTTCTCTTCACTTCGTCGTAATGCCCATATTTCTGCCCCATATAGTGCCACACTCCACACAAAGCACTTCACTAGTCTCTTCCTTAGTTATTTTTCCAGAGGTCCGCAGAAGACGCTCCATTTTCTATTAAAAGCTTCCTTTCCCATTACTATACTATTTTTGTTCTACTGTCTCATTTCGAGTTCGTTTTTTTTTTAGTAGTTTATTTTACGACGCTTTATCAACATCTTAGATTATTTAGCGTCTGAATGAGATGAAGATGGTAATGCCGGTGAAATGAGTCCGGGGTCCAACACCGAAAGTTACCCAGCATTTGCTCATATTGGGTTAAGGGAAAACCCTGGAAAAAATCTCAATCAGGTAACTTGCCCCGACCGGGAATCGAACCCGGGCCACCTGGTTTCGCGGCTAGACACTCTAACCGTTACTCCACAGGTGTGGACTGGAATTCGTACGTTTACGTTCTTTATTTTTTCCGATAACCATAGTCTTCGATTTGTTTGCTTTTATCTTCATCCCATACTGCTCACAACTGTTAACTCCAGTAAAATAAACAATAAAAAAAATCATACTTTCTGCCCATATTTGGACTCTAGAGCAGATGAATTTTTCGGTAATACCTAAGCCTATGACATATTTAACATCGAAAAATAAAGAGACAGTTCTAGAAAAACGGGCAATAATTATATTGTTCATTAGAACGCACCCTCCCGTTAATCAACTTCGCAGTTGACGTGTAATTTGTTTTTCCAGCCTGGCGTGTGCGTCATAATTTCGAGTGCATCTCGTGATGAAGTACGTAGACCTATAATGTAAAAACCGATATGCCGTTTCCTGGCAACCGATTGGAGATTGCAATTTTTTTTTTTCAGATGTTACGAGATTTTTAATTTTAAAGCACATGGGTTCCTGTGTTCGCAAATTTCTGTTACTGGAACAAATATCGGCCGCTCTGAGACTTAATTTCCATTCACTTCGCTGAGCTAGATTTTTAACAACTTTTCTACGAACATATGAGCCTTTTCATTGAGTTTTGCAAGTAATTGGAACACCATTCGTGTAATTCCAGTTGTCTTTGTTGCACACTCACTGCTCTGCAAATAGGAGTTTTGCTGAAATTCTTACAGTATTACAAATGATAAATCATCATCATCATCATCATCATCATCATCATCATCATAGTTTAGACCTATTTTAAATAAGTAAATAAACGAATAAACAAAGAAATAAGCATATAAATAAATAAGTTAATAAATAAGTAAATAAATAAATGAGTAAATAAATAAGCAAATAAATAGATAGTTAATAAGTTTGTAAATATACAAGTAAACAAATAAATAAACTAATAAATAAATAAATAAATAAGTAAATAAATAAATAAATAAATAAGTAAATAAATAAATAAATAAAGGAGTGATTAAAATAGAATAAGTGAATAAGGAAGTAAATAAATAAGTAAATAAGCAAATAAATAATTAAATAAGTAAATGCATATAAAAATAATTATGTAAATATGTAAGTTAATAAGTAAGTAAATATACAAGTAAACAAATAAATAAACTAATAAATAAGTAAATAAATAAATAAATAAATAAGTAAATAAGTAAATAAATGATTAAGTAGATAAATAGATAAAATAAGTGAATAAGCAAATAAATAAATTAATTAATAAGTAAATAAATAGGTAGTTAAGTAAATGAGTAAATGAATATGTAAATAAATAAATAAATAAATAAATAAATAAGTAAATAAGTAAATAAATGATTAAGTAGATAAATAGATAAAATAAGTGAATAAGCAAATAAATAAATTAATTAATAAGTAAATAAATAGGTAGTTAAGTAAATGAGTAAATGAATATGTAAATAAATAAATAAATAAATAAATAAATAAATAAATACAATAAGTGAATAGGTAAATAACTTACGAAGTAAATAAATATGTAAGTAAATAACTGATTAAGTAAATAAATAAAATACGTAGATAAACAAATAAATAATTAAGTAAATTAATACGTGAATAAGTAAATAAATAAATATAATAAGTTAATAAATAAGTAATTAAATATATGAATAAGTGAATTAGTAAATATATAAATAAATAAATAAGTGAATAAGTAAATAACTTAAGAAATAAATAATTAAATAATAAATAAGTGGTTAAGTAAATAAATAAGCGAATAAGCAAGTAAATAAATACCTAAATAAATAAGAAAAGAAATAAGGAAATAAGTGAATTAGGAAATAAATATGTGAAATAAGTAAGACATCATCATCATCTTCCTAACAAGTATTAGGCCAAGTGGCCTGTTACGGTCTCAAACTAGTGTTCAGACTTGAAAGCAATGTAAAAATGACGCTCAATGGGTTGCTAGCCCAAAGAGGTGCAATTGGTGGGGCTCCCACCTATACAGCATTTCCTCTGCATATGACATTTCAGTTATACCGCTGATACTCGGTCCCCAGAGCCTCGTTCGTTCAAAACGGGTTGCACCACGGGAAGGTGAGGATGGGATTTGGGTAGGAGAGGTTGTAGATTGAATGCACATCACTACCTTTTAGTAAGAAAATAATTAAATAAACAAAAAATATGTATTTTATTTTATTTTTCTTAAAAAAACTGGTCAATTACAAAAAAATCATAGCTTTTTTTTTTCACGAAGTACACTTTCTAAACAAGAGCGCAGCACTTTAAAAATAATAAATAATAATGAGCAGTAAAATTTTTATAGAGATTTCTATAATACTTTCTGAGATAAAAAGTTTTTAAAGATGATTAATTTAACATTAGTAACATACATGTGCTCACACCTCGAATCAAAAGAATTTAAATGAGTGTAACCACACAAGAGAAACAGACTGTAGTACCTGGTGTTAAATTCAGACAACTTTTGATGCGCCTGTGCAATTAGACAACCGGCTGGATTTGTCAATCAGGAAGGACCAAGCGGAGCGGCAGGATTCGCTGATTCGTGAGACGAGTTTCTGAGCGATTGAGCAGCGCTGTGGTGTGGCACGACGCATCAGGAAATGCAGCGGACTCCACTCTGTTATCAGCTGCAGCTGACAGAGGCTGTCTGAACCAGACATGTGTCAGATGGGACAAGGCTTCGGATCTTGCACACTGTTCTGTTTGGTATGCAAGCGCGAGTCTGAGGTTTGGACATCTCCGTGAAAGACAAATCTCGAGAAATACAACTGCTATTCTGTTGATACTGAAACAGAAATACCGCAGGATGTGGGTAAATAAAGTAAGAAACGTGTGGAACTCGGCTAAAAAAAAGATGTGTAAAATACGTGAAGAAGAGAAGGCTGGAGAGGAATGGAGAAGTGAAAAAATTATAGGAGGTAAAAAGAAAGAAGATGGCGATGTTAGGTGATCGAGAAGGAATAGTGGAAAAGAGAAATTATGGAAAAAGGAAAAAGTTTAGGAAGGGAAGAAGAGATGGAAGAATGTGTAGAAATAATTAGAACAAAAATATGAGAATGTAACTAGAGGATATGAACGTGGAGTCCACACCTGTGGAGTAACGGTCAGCGCGTCTGGCCGCGAAACCAGGTGGCTCGGGTTCAAATCCCGGTCGGGGCAAGTTACCTGGTTGAGATTTTTTCCCGGGGTTTTCCCTCAACCCTATACGAGCAAATGCTGGGTAACTATCGGTGCTGGACCCCGGATTCATTTCACCGGCATTATCACCTTCATCTCATTCAGACAATAAATAACCTGTGATGTTGATACAGCCTCGTAAAATAACCTAATAAATAAAAAAAATTAATGAACGTGGAAAGAAAAACAGAGAAAGAAAGTGTAGACAAGCAAGCAGAGAAAGAAAAATGTGAAGAAGGAAGCAGAGAAAGATGAATGTGGAGAAGGAAAGACGGAAGAAGATAATCCGGGTAAGAAAGCAGAGGAAGAAAATGTTCGAGAAGTAAGCAAAGGAAGAAAATTTCGAGAAGTAAGCGGAGAGAGAAAATTTCGAGAAGTAAGCGGAGAGAGAAAATTTCGAGAAGTAAGCGGTGGAAGAAAATTTTCGAGAAGTAAGCGGTGGAAGAAAATTTTCGAGAAGTAGGCAAAGGAAGAAAATTTCGAAAAGTAAGCGGAGAGAGAAAATTTCGAGAAGTAAGCGGAGAGAGAAAATTTCGAGAAGTAAGCGGTGGAAGAAAATTTCGAGAAGTAAGCGGTGGAAGAAAATTTTCGAGAAGTAGGCAAGGGAAGAAAATTTCGAGAAGTAAGCGGAGAGAGAAAATTTCGAGAAGTTAGCGGAGAGAGAAAATTTCGAGAAGTAAACGATGGAACAAAATTTTCGACAATTCAGTAGACAAAAATTTTCGAGAAGTAAGCGATAGAAGAAAATTTTCGAGAAGTAAGCAAAGGAAGGAAATTTCGAGAAGTAAGCGGAGAGAGAAAATTTCGGGAAGTAAGCTTAGGGAGAAAATTTCGAGAAGTAAACGATGGAACAAAATTTTCGACAATTCAGTGGACAAAAATTTTCGAGAAGTAAGCGATGGAAGAAAATTTTCGAGAAGTAAGCAAAGGAAGGAAATTTCGAGAAGTAAGCGGAGAGAGAAAATTTCGGGAAGTAAGCTTAGGGAGAAAATTTCGAGAAGTAAACGATGGAACAAAATTTTCGACAATTCAGTGGACAAAAATTTTCGAGAAGTAAGCGATGGAAGAAAATTTTCGAGAAGTAAGCAAAGGAAGAAAATTTCGAGAAGTAAGCGGAGAGAGAAAATTTCGGGAAGTAAGCTTAGGGAGAAAATTTCGAGAAGTAAACGATGGAACAAAATTTTCGACAATTCAGTGGACAAAAATTTTCGAGAAGTAAGCGATGGAAGAAAATTTTCGAGAAGTAAGCAAAGGAAGAAAATTTCGAGAAGTAAGCGGAGAGAGAAAATTTCGAAAAGTAAGCGGAGAGAGGAAATTTCGAGAAGTAAGCGGTGGAAGAAAATTTTCGAGAAGTAAGCAAAGGAAGAAAATTTTCGAGAAGTAAGCGGTGGAACAAAATTTTCGACAATTCAGAAGAAGAAAATTTTCGAGAAGTAAGCAGAGGAAGAAAATTTTCTACAATTCAGAAGAGGAAGATTTTCGAGAAGTAAGCAGATAGAGAAATTTTCGAGAAATAAGCGGAGGAGGAAAATTTCTAGTTGTAAGCGGATAAAAATGTCTAGAAGTTCACGGAGGAAAAAATGCAGAGGAGAAAGAATGTAGAGAACGCGGGAAAGGAGAATTGTGGGTAAGAAAGAAAAGAATGGAGAAGGATGATTGTTCTAATCATAAACAATAAGAAAGAATGAGATAAACGAGGAAGAAAGAGGTTTTAAACGAGGAGACAAGGAAAGTTGACTGTTTGTTGGACTGTTTCGTAAATAGTCCATAAAGGTCTGCAGTTGCAAGGTCGGGCCCATTTAACAGGCCGTGCTGAATGGCACAAGTGTTCACCACGGAGGTATGCAACCTGCTCAAGTGAGACACTTGAAGAGTTATTTACTTGCTGCTTGTAACGTCAAGCATTAAAGGAGAGAGATGCTTCCTTCGACAGCCTTCTTTTCGTATCGATTGCGAAGGGAAGCTTCTCTGGGTTCAGTAGATTAATTCGAGTGCTCATAAATGACTGTCTTAGCGAGATATTGTACTCATCATCTCCAACGTCATTGTTTCCATGACAGTAGCTACCTTAATTACCATAATCATCATCATCATCATTATTATTATTATTACATGGCTACAAATGAAAGCTTTTGTAAAGTGTAGAGTTGCATCTTTCCGTTTAAAAAAATTACGAGTCCATACATTATTATAGTCCCGTCGCTCTTATTTCCGGCAGCCAATCACGTTGCAGGTCGGCTACATTTAAACGTGTGCGTCTTGTGATTCGCTGATGATGATGTCATACATTTCCTAAGGCTCGATAAATACTTAATATAATCGCCCGCCATTTTGGCTCTTTCGTTGGCGTTCGCAGAAAGCACACGAGGACGTTAAGTGCCGCTCAATTATTTGCTGAATTACATTGCGTTTGATTTATTATCATAGGAGCTACGACATGATAATGTTTAACGGTGTGGCAAATAGATTCTTCGTCTGGTAGTTCGGCAACGAAACAACAAAAATGGCGAACGATACTACCTACTTAGATTTTATAGAGGCTTGACTTCCTAAGACGTAAGCAAAGAGAATGAGTCACGCCGGGAATAACAGCGTCGCGACTATAGTAAATGTGTACAAATGACGTCATAAATTAATAATGATTACGTATACAAGCTGTTTGCACAAGTATCTTATGCCTATAATAATGGTATGTTATCTCCCTTATTTTTTTAATTGTTTTATTTTACGACGTTTTATCAGTTGCTATGGTAACTTAGCGTCTGAATGAAATGAAGGTGAATATTTCGTTTACATGACGTCATTCCATTTACGGGCAATGAAGTGTGATAAAATTTTGAATTCCAACCAATCACAGTCAAACATCGCGATAATTTCTGCAACTCGATTTAACACTATCAATTTATCGCATGGTCGTTCTTTTGTTTAGTCCGTGTCGCCAACTGTTTCCACGTAAATCGATGAGCATGAATCCATTGTACTAAATAAAGTGCGAAATCCTACTTCCACATCTACATCTTCATCTTATAATTCCATGTCCATTGTATCTAAAGAAAATGACACTCCTTCATAACAACTGTTCATTTAATTAATGTATTAATCAAGTTATTTGTAATTATACTATAAAATGTTTAAATTAAATTATGATTTCAGCAGATAATGAAAACTTATTTCTGTTATAATAACAAGAGAAAAACGCAGTACATGTAATTAACATACTTTTAAACCTGTATTTCGCTTTTCTCAATTGGCATTAGTGAATAACATTCAATTACTTTATTGAAGTAATCGATATTCATCTATTTCAATTTCACAATGTCTGAATAGGTTAAGTGTTTATAAATATACAATTACTAACATTTTGTGAGTGAATTTTAGGGATATATTATTTACATTTTTATTTTATTCACGAAATAGTCCTAATTAATGTCACTCAAGGTCTGAGATTTCGCAAATAAATCCACTCGCTTCGCTCAGCAAATCTCAGATATTAATATCTTGTGATATTACTATAGATAATGCCGGTGAAATGAGTCCAGGGTCCAGCGCCGATAGTTACCCAGTATTTGCTCTTAATGGGTTGAGGGAAAATCCCGGGAAAAACCTCAACTAGGCAACTTTTCCCAACCAGGATTCCCTTATTTCTAGGTCTGATATCGTACTTAAAAACTATTGAAAAAATAAATGTTAGTAATTTTTTTTTCTGAATTCTGTTGCCGTATTACCTAGCAATTCTGATAATTTATAGTGTAAAAAAAATCTTAATAGTACTACAAAGTCTTAATTCATAATCACAGCCTAGTTGAATTATATACAAAAGGGTTTTTACAATATACTAGTATAGGTGCAATACAAGGGGTTAGTATCGATACTTAATACAAGAGAGAAATATTCATACAGCGTTGTTAAATGTCATAAATTCACCTACAGAATAGAAGGCGTCAGAAATTAGGTACTTCTTTAATTTGATCCTAAATAATCTTATGTTTTGAGTTGCATTTTTTATATCGATAGAGAGGCTTAGCTTTTCTGGTTACATTCACAAGACATAAAGAAACATTTCTATGTATTCATTTTATAAAATATCTCATTTATGCACTTTCAAAAATTTTTTAATAAAAAAATATATTTTTTTTCCTGTAATTCCTGAAAAAAAAATAGCAGCATTTCTCACAAAATAAATGCATAGAAACATGCAGCTATCTCATAAATACTTGCAGTAAAAATTTAATCCATATTGATTAACATTTGGCATAAAATTGAAAAAAGGTTATGTTTTATTTAACGACGCTCGCAACTGCAGAGGTTATATCAGCGTCGCCGGATGTGCCGGAATTTTGTCCCGCAGGAGTTCTTTTACATGCCAGTAAATCTACTGACATGAGCCTGTCGCATTTAAGCACACTTAAATGCCATCGACCTGGCCCGGGATCGAACCCGCAACCTTGGGCATAGAAGGCCCATAAAATTGATGTTGAATAAAAAAAATAAGGGAAAATGGATTTGAAAATAAAATAAATATTTATGTAAATTAAAATTGTCCTTCTGTACATTAATCTAGTAACTTCAGGGGGGCCAACTTTAGAACAAAAAGTTACTATATTTGTAATCAGAAATTTTTAAAAAGGAATTTTTTTTATCAAAAAAAAAATTTTACAGCTCTTTAAATGCCACACCCCTTACAGCCTTTATTTAAAAAAATTAAACATATCTGTAATCAGAATGGAACTAAATCCATTTGAGATATGAAATACAATGAAACTTTTTCTGTCCGTAGAAAGCTGTGATATAATGCTTTGTGCAAAGTTTGAGGCATCAGAACTTAATAGTGTTTAAATTAATAATGTTTAAATTTATCGTATTTTCATAAAATTAGCAACTTTAAACTGTTGTAGCTCCAAAACCCTTTCACCCAATGATCAAAATCATAGTTTATTTTGATGCTGAGAAGTTAAAGTTTATATTGACATGTAAACAGTTTTTCTTACTTTTTATGGAAATGGAGAAATTTAGATTTTTCTTCATTAAGACGCCTTTGCCCACGAAAAAATATTTTTAAACTATATGGTTAGATTCCGCATTGAAAGTACAAATAAACATATTTTTTACTGGTGCAACGTTGATAAGAAAGTATTGAAAATATCAAATAAAGAAAATAAATAGTACGCGCGTGAACTAACCAGCTGACTGTGAGGCGGGAGCTAGCCGAGGTAAGCAAGGCCAGGAGACATAAACACGTGATGTGTCGTCTAGCAGTCATGGCTGTGCTAACTTCATCATAGGTTTTCATAAACACAGGAGTAAAATGACGCACAACGCTCCCTTATCTTCAGCTCTCGGCTAGTGCGTGCGGTACTGCGCCGTTCAAGTCCAGGCGTGTGAAAATAATCTATTTAATACCCTCGAAACTTATTGCCGTACCACTAAGCAAACAATGCCGAATCCCTCTTAATAATGCAAGGTTTTTTCTCAATATTTTTTTACGTTTTTACAAATGGCCAAAAAGCCTAAAAGCAAGTAAAATCAGATTATCTGTCTCTCTGTATATAATAAAAATAAGTATTACTTCTTATCATAACCTACCAAATGTCAGCTTCAAAATGAGCTCTCGTTCAATGTTCTGCAGTAAATGGTTCCAGAGTTCTGAGCGCTGAAAGAGGCTTGTTTTTATAAAATACGCTAAATTTGTCGCTCAGTAATACGAAAACCGTTTGACTTTCGATAGTATATTTTTGCAAATGCACTCCCCTCAGCACCTTGTATAAATAGGGGAAAAATTAGAGTATAAAAAATGCGAGGTTTTTTTACTGATCGATTTCATATGGAATAGTCCATACATTCTGAAGAAGTGAAATAGTCTATAAATTTTTTTTTTTTTGGAAAATTTCCATGATTTTCAGTAGAGTAAAGCTATATTATATTACTGTATACCTACTTATGCACCCCGTGTATTGATTAAAATTAACAAAGTACTCGTAATTTCAACCATTTCTCTCTGACCGACAAAAGATTTTCGCGGACAAAGTGTTAGAAAACAAAAGACTAAAGATAGCTGCAGTAGAAAATTGTCAGAAAAAATGCAAGGCTAAAATATGTCCAAGATGTTTATTCATTGTGAAGAAACCCTGTCTGCAGTACGCTGAAGTCTGCAGTTCGTTAAAACTCGGGCGAATTCCAACTGCAAGTTAGATTATATTTTTCGGCAGTCAGCACAAACTATCGAACGCTATCTGTAACTAGTTCCACGGAAACGCCCATGGCACAGTTTCGTGTGTAGAAGGAAGTCAGATAAATATCTACTACAAACTAGATAGATATGTAACAGCGGTCGGAGAAATATAAGCTTTTCATGCTTGGATTAACAGGATGGGAGAAGAGATAGCAAGTAAAAATGGCCTGAAAAAACTGGGGAAGGAATCGAAGAAATTTCTCTGGCTTTCGAGAATTTCATCAGAAATAAATTTCGCAGGAGTTAATTGGAAGATTGCTCTACACTCAGCGGTTAAGGCACAGTCTTGGTTCTCCGTTTACACTATGATAAAGGCTAGATTTTAATCCCACCTAGTGCAAATATGTTTGTACGTTATCATTGTAGTAGCCTATGTTGTCTCAGGTAGAGTCCAGTTTCGTGCTGTGGTTACTGTCATTTGAGTCTGATCAAAAGACTGCTTTCTAATGTTTCTCTATTTTTAGGACGTTTATTATTATTATTATTATTATTATTATTATTATTATTATTATCATCATCATCATCATAAAGCCTTATAATCTATGAAAGGCCTTAGCTGTTGAGTTTACAATACACAAGGTGGACTGAAGAAACGGAAGATTTTAAAATAGTGAAATGAAATTTTAGGTATTGTATTAAATTAACTTTTATTATATAAAAATATAGAATCCTTCAAATTCGCGCCACATTGTACAATTCCTTTGCAGAAGGAAAAGTTACATTTGTTCGGATCAAATTTGTGAACATTTGAAGGAAAAAAATTAAAATTCTTTCAGTCATTTATTACTATAATAAACTGCTCTCTTACATTAACTCAGTATAATGGAAATTCAGTAAGTGGCATTCCCAAAACACGCTATGAAATGTTTGATATAAAACCATTTTTATCTCGAAAAGGAAGCAAAAACGAGCAAAATTGTATTATAGCGTTTTTGTTTGAAATATCTCAAAGAATAACCCCCTGAAATTAATGACATTATTTACTGTTCACCCTATATATGAAATTAATCCTCGTCGCCAGATGTAATAATATATTTATAATTGATGCAGTTTCTACCATTTATTTCAACACAACAAAAAAATGAAACCATGACAACATTAAACATAATTGCGTCACCTCCTATACAGGGTGGAAGTGAAGTAGCCTTGCATATTATCAGAACGAATAGCTCATGTTGTATGTAACAAAACACTATAATGTCATATTCGTGGAAAGTTAATAGTTTGTCAGAATTCTTAAAAAAAAAAATATCAAATCTTTGACACCCTCTTATTCGGTAATTATTGCGAGTAGGATCGTGATTTTTGTCCATATCGGTAGGAAATCTAATAAAAAATAATTTATCCCTCTGGCGTATTTCAATATTGTGAACGGTTTTCGTGTAAATTTAATTTTAAAAACCTATAAATTCAAACTTCTGCACGCTGAGAGTTGGTTGCAACACTGCGCTAGACAACAGCTCCACACCGATTTCGTTGACCTCTTACATCTGTATCACGAGAAGCGTGTGTCCGCTGCGATGTTGCCGGACCTCTGGAACTTCAAACTTAATTTTCTAATAAAAACCGTGCATTTAATCACAAAACGTAATGCAGGTTTTCTATTCATTTCCCGTATATCCTATTGTCCCTTTCAGTCTGTAGGATTATTTCACTTCCACCCTGTATCTTACATAAATAATGTTAAAAATCCATGATTCTATCGGGAATCGAACCCGCAACATTCTAGATTGTATCACAACGGTTTAACCGCGTTAGTAAATATCAATTTCCCATCGATGGCATATAAGTGTGTTTAAATGCGACAGGCTCATGTCAGTAGATTTACTGGTTGAATACGCTGATATAACCTCTGCAGTTGCGAGCGTCGTTAAATAAACCATAATTTGAATTTCCCTACAGGATAAAATAAGACTCTCAATGCAGAAACAATACAATGTGTTTCCAGATAAAAAAAAAAAATACTTTTGTGCGAGATCGTGCGTATTTGCTTGTTTTCCGCACAGAACCAATACGCGGTAAGTGTGAAATACCACATTCAGTGTTCCCAACGTAACACACATAACAATTTCCCTCTTCTTACCGCTTAAGAGACATAGGGTAAACTAGGGTCTGTTGGACAGTCCGGCATGTTGGACACTCCGTACTTTAACGTGTTACCACGCCACTTGTGGGCACCACATTCAGCTAGAAGTCAATGACGGAAGTAGCCACGAGTGGGGTTACTTCCGTCATTGACTTCTAGCAGAATGTGGTGCCCACAAGTGGCGTGGTAACACGTTAAAGTACGGAGTGTCCAACATGGCCGACTGTCCAACAGACCCTAGTTTACCCTATTCATTTTACTGCTTTAGGCTTTTAACATATTATTTTTAGAGATATTTAACATAGTAATAATTATAAATTGGAAACTTAGCACTGCAATTTCACCTAAATTGCACTGTTAATTATTGTTTTTAAATATTTGCAAAAATTAAGTAAACTCTACAACACCACAAAAGTTACACATTTTTAATGCAAGTAACATTAAGGAAGCCGTGAAA
This sequence comes from Periplaneta americana, assembly GCA_025594305.2. NCBI lineage: Eukaryota > Metazoa > Arthropoda > Insecta > Blattodea > Blattidae > Periplaneta > Periplaneta americana. The sequence goes on along the minus strand of JAJSOF020000003.1, from coordinate 16,026,190 downwards.
AAATCAACAAGATTCCAGATGCCGATGTTATTACTGCAATATGTTATATAAATAATATTGTTAAAATATTAAAATGAAAAATAAATCATTACATAACCCTACCGTTTGTTTTAAGTTCGCATTTATAGACTGGGGGAAAAAAATACAGACGTATATCACGGCCTGCTGGAGTATAGTAAACACACAAAACATTTTATAGCAACAATGTTGAAGATAGATATATTTGTTTTCCAAAGTTGCCGTCATTGAACAGAAACCAAGATGGAGATTTCATTGCAACTAATTACAAACTCGTCTTTCAGGTATGTAATAAACGATCTCCGCACAAAATAATGTACGATACACGAGAGGTATGTTTGTTTTCATGTTCTCGGAAATTAAAAAAGCTCAACTACGTTTCGCTTTTTCAATCTTTTTCTCGAACATGAAAACTTCAACATACCGCTCTTGTAACGCATATTACTATTCTTTCTGCTACGAAGGAAGTTTTTCGGTTTATTTTAGTTAATAATCCGATATTTGAGTAAAAACATTAATAGCTTCTAACATACAAGTAAATTGAGATTGATAAATTACTGAAATGCATACCCTTAAATAAAATCTGTTAGATTTTTTTTTTTTCGAGTTACCCTTCAAGGCATTAAAATTAATGAGGTAAAAAAAACAGTCCATGAGTTGTGGTCGGCCAAATTACCTCTGTAATTAAAATGTCGTTAGTATTGAATAACATAAAAATCTGCTACCGTGGAACAACGCAGTTCTCATAATATATACAAGGTGATTCACTTATCCCTCCATTTTTAGTTTTTTACAACTTTAATTTGGTATAAAGCCCTCACAATTGCGTCACCAGTTTCTTTTCTTTTTGTTTTCTTTTTTATAATTTAACGCTAAGTTAGCTGTGAAACTTCTATACCTCCAAGTTGTCATCTGTTCCTTCCTTACCAGAAACAGACATCTCTATATGTTATTGTGTAGCTAAGCACCGTTAGTGCTTGTTATTTAAAAAAATATATGAAGAAAGAACGTTCCTCGCTATGGCTTAGTGGATAACTAGTGTGCTTTCCAATCAAGGGGTTCGTGGTTCGTTTCCCCTCTTTGCACTCTCCCTGTGACGTCTTTATGTAGCCTTCCAGCTTTTGACCACACAGCTAGTCAGGTCTGCCGTGTGAAAGAGTTTAGTGGTAATCCAAACAAAGAGCAAAACATCTAGCGCCTCGAGAAGAGAGTCGACCTGGTTGGCGAGTTAGTATAGCGCTGGCCTTCTATGCCCAAGGTTGCGGGTTCGATCCCGGGCCAGGTCGATGGCATTTAAGTGTGCTTAAACGCGACAGGCTCATGTCAGTAGATTTACTGGCATGTAAAAGAACTCCTGCTGGACAAAATTCCGGCACATCCGGCGACGCTGATATAACCTCTGCAGTTGCGAGCGTCGTTAAATAAAACATAACATTTTTTTTTTTCGAGAAGAGAAGAAAAGAAAAGAACTAATACACCATAGTATCATTTTACGAGAGTTTGGTTAAGATAAATTAATTATACAGGCTATTTCGCTTATGTACCAATGCACCAATAGACGTAAGAATCTATCGAGTTTTATCCAGTCAAAGCCAACCATATTAACCGCAATCTTGTTACTCATTTCTTTAATATCAGATCTTCAGATGTTAAAAATTTGCATTGTTGATATTGCGTGATGGCCGTGCTAGAAATGTAAACAGGCATATTAAATATCCTGATTTATAATATATTCTTTTTTTGTATATTATAAATTATTTATTAATACATTCGCGAAATAATCTTATTCAGATATCACAAGAGGTGTAATTTTGTCGATAATTTACTAAATGAAAGTGCGTAGTTTGAATTAAAATATTATAACCTCAAATATTTGTTTAATTTTGCTGTGTCACTGATCATAATTTCTACAGCTATTGTCAACTGTTTATCCATGAATTTCATATTGCAGGAGGCCATGCCGGCCAATGAAATATATTGACATAGAAAGTTAAATATTTTATTTAATCGTAATTTAATTATGTCATCTTCTTTTTATTATTTATGTATTACAGTTCACGAAATAGTTTTTTTTAATTACATAAAACTTTATTATTATATCATTAAGATATAAACGAAATGATCTTATTCAAATATCTATGGATAATTCAGAGAAAGGAAATTCAAAGCTTTAATAGACTATTGTTTAAATTACTTTTGTTTAATTTTTATTTTGAATAATATCGTATTAAATTGCATGTAGTTGCACTAACTTCATATAAAGTATGACGACCACAAGAATTCTTGCCGCCATGTAAACGAATATTGTCAATAAGCGTTGTTCATTTTTTACTTGGTTATTTGGCGAGATGAGGCCGAGGTTTCGCTATAGATTACCTGACATTCGCCTTACAGTTGTGGAAAACCCAACCAGGTAATCAGCTCAAGCTTGGATCGAACTCGCACCCGAGCGAATTCCGGATCGGCAGGCAAGCGCCTTAGCCGACTGAGCTACGCCGATAGCTCTTGTTTATTTAATTACTGTGTAACTATGCATATGTCTGTTCTCTTGAGAGAATATGCAGAATCAATTTTATTTTAACATGTGAAGTAATTAAGTAATTAATTAATTAATTAATTAATTTGTATGTATATATAGTGTCATATAGCTGAAAAAAATTATAAAAACATTTAGATCTTAAATTGACTGGATCTTTTATGAGTTTGGTATAATTTCCAATATTGAATTACATTTTCCGAAATTAAGTTTCATTTTGACCAGACTCATGGGCTAGTGTTCAGAGCTTGTCACTACAGTTCCTGAGGTCCCGGGTTCGATTCCCGGGTAGAACACAGGAATTTTTCCTTAAGGAAGAATATTTCTGTGTTCGTCCATGGTCTGGAAATTAGGTTACGCTTGGGTTTAAAACCTTACTTGGCAATTCATCATCATCATCATCATCGTCATCATCATCGTCATCATCATCATCATCATCATCATCATCATCATCATCATCATCGGGGCAGCGTTACAAATAAGCCATTGCCAGGAGAGACCAGAAATATCAAATGATAACCTTGTGGAATTGGATAAAGAAAGTTTAATTTTTTAATATGATTTAACCATTTCCGAAATTGAGATTAGCTTTTTCTTAACACTTAACTGAAGAATATTGCTGGAGAATCTTTTAAGTGTATTGTAAATATTCATAATTTAATTATGTATGTCACTATTGTATTGATTAAGGCTGGTTGAGTGGAAGAGAAGGCCTTATCACCTTAACTCTGCCAGCGAAAATAAAACATTCGTTCTTTTAAACAGTCATTCCCTGATCCAATGAATCAGTTAGAAAGAAAAAATGAAAATAAGCTGAAAGATACATGAATACGTGTCTTCGCAAGAGTTCGTGGAACTTGCCTCAACATTTATGTCGGCTCCTAAACTAAGGCCACTTGTCTCATTACGAATATACCGTCCCTTAAAGACATTTCAGCAAATTTTTCATGCGGGAAAGCCTAAAAATAACCGCAACATTAAAAGGAATATGACAATAACAAATCAGTTACAGTATTCCGCAATTTACATATTTTCATTTCACAAAATTTTCTGCAGAAAATTTCTCTTTTCACACCATTAATCAGTAAATACAGTACATCAGTAGCAAATTTTACATGCGGGAAAGCCTAAAAACCACAACGTTAAAAGGAATACCACTATAAAGAAAATCAGTTACAGTATTCCATAATTTACATATTTTCATTTCACAAAATTTTCTGCAGAAAATTTCTCTTTTCACATCATTGATTAGAAAATACAGTAGACTACATCAGTAGCAAATTTTTCATTCGGAAAAGCCTAAAAATAACGACAACGTTAAAAGGAATACGACAATAAAAAAATTAGTTACAGTATTCCGCAATTTACATATTTTCATTTCAAAAAAATTTCTGCAGAAAATTTCTCTTTTCACACCATTAATTAGAAAATACAGTACATCAGTAGCAAATTTTTCATGCGGGAAAGCAAAAAAATAACCACAACGTTAAAAGGAATAGGGGAATGACAAATCAGTTACAGTATTCCGCAATTTACATATTTTCATTTCACAAAATTTTCTGCAGAAAATTTCTCTTTTCGCACAATTAATTACAAAATACAGTAAATCAGTAGCAAATTTTTCATGAGGAAAAGCCTAAAAATAACCACAACGTTAAAAGGAATACGACAATAATAGATCAGTTATATTGTTCCGCAATTTACATATTTTCTTTTCACAAAATTTTCTGCAGAAAATTTCTCTTTTCACACCATTAATTAGAAAACACAGTACATCAGTAGCAAATTTTTCATGCGGGAAAGCCAAAAAAATAACCACAACGTTAAAAGGAATAGAGGAAGAACAAATCAGTTACAGTATTCCGCAATTTACATATTTTCATTTCACAAAATTTTCTGCAGAAAATTTCCCTTTACATACCATTAATTAGAAAATACATTAGGCCTACATCAGTAGCAAATTTTTCATGAGAGAAAGCCTAAAAATAACCAAAACGTTAAAACGAATACGGAAAAAACAAATCAGTTACAGCATTCCGCAATTTACATATTTTCATTTCACAAAATTTTCTGCAGATAGTTTTTTTTTCTCACCATTTACTAGAAAATACAGTACATCAGTAGAAAAGAAAGATACAGGAAGAAGAGGAGACGAAAAATTGAGGAAGGGAAGGTGGAAAGGGTAGTTGGAAGGCCAAATATGGAGAGTTTGGATAAGGGTGCTTTGTGCTAATTATTCGGCCGGTGCTTGTGGCCCGGCCTGATAACTCCATTATTGACGTGACCAGAGCTCTGGATTTCGGCTGGGCTCAACCCACAGCTGCAACAAGCTGCAGTTCTGTGCCTTTGTTCGCTGGCAGCGGACCGTGATAGCGAAATTTCATTTTCACTCACGCAAAGCCTGATGAATTTGTGATGAGAACTGGAAACTGGAATTGTTTTGAATAGAAATAAAAAATAAAAATTGACCCCAGCAATACTGTACATAGGAGCATCGTCCGAAAACCTACGCCAGAGGACTGGAATGTGATTATAAATAGATGTGATGTTCTAGGAAAGTAATTCGACCACCACAGGCCACAAAAATTGTAATAACTAAGTTCCAACACGTACTAATAAAATTTTATGCATACATTCGATTAATTCTATGAAACACTTCTGTCTCTCAGAAATGTGACTGAAAATGGCCAACTTCGGCATTCATTTTTTTTTTTTATTCGACGTTCCAGATTTCCTGGGAAATTGTGTTTTTAGCTATTATCGTGCCACAAAACTGGTTTTGGGCATTTCATTTGTGTACAGCGATTCATACTAAATTATTGGACGGATTTTGTTTATATTTAGTATCTAAGAGTCAATTTATCAGGGAATCATGTACATGAAATATAATAATTTTAGTCCTAGTCTGTCTGTGTACAGCGATTTCTACTAAACTATTGGACGGATTTTGTTCATATTCAGTATCTACGAGGCAATTTATCAGGGAATGATGTACATGAAATATAATAATTTTTGTACTAGTCTGTCTGTGTACAGCGATTTCTACTAAACTATTGGACGGATTTTGTTCATATTCAGTATCTACGAGTCAATTTATCAGGGAATGATGTACATGAAATATAATAATTTTAGTACTAGTCTGTCTGTGTACAGCGATTTCTACTAAACTATTGGACGGATTTTGTTCATATTCAGTATCTACGAGTCAATTTATCAGGGAATGATGTACATGAAATATAATAATTTCAATACTAGTCTGTCTATGTACAGCGATTTCTATTGAACTATTGGACGGATTTTGTTCATATTCAGTATCTACGAGTCAATTTATCAGGGAATGATGTACATGAAATATAATAATTTTAGTACTAGTCTGTCTGTGTACAGCGATTTCTACTAAACTATTGGACGGATTTTGTTCATATTCAGTATCTACGAGTCAATTTATCAGGGTATGATGTACATGAAATATAATAATTTTAGTACTAGTCTGTCTGTGTACAGAGATTTCTACTAAACTATTGGACGGATTTTGTTCATATTCAGTATCTACGAGTCAATTTATCAGGGAATGATGTACATGAAATATAATAATTTTAGTACTAGTCTGTCTGTGTACAGCGATTTCTACTAAACTATTGGACGGATTTTGTTTATATTCAGTATCTACGAGTCAATTTATCAGGGAATGATGTACATGAAATATAATAATTTTAGTACTAGTCTGTCTGTGTACAGCGATTTCTACTAAACTATTGGATGGATTTTGTTCATATTCAGTATCTACGAGTCAATTTATCAGGGAATGATGTACATGAAATATAATAATTTTAGTACTAGTCTGTCTGTGTACAGCGATTTCTACTAAACTATTGGACGGATTTTGTTCATATTCAGTATCTACGAGTCAATTTATCAGGGAATGATGTACATGAAATATAATAATTCTAGTACTAGTCTGTCTGTGTACAGCGATTTCTTCTAAACTATTGGACGGATTTTGTTCATATTCAGTATCTACGAGTCAATTTGTCAGGGAATGATGTACATGAAATATAATAATTCTAGTACTAGTCTGTCTGTGAACAGCGATTTCTACTAAACTATTGGACGGATTTTGTTCAAATTCAGTATCTACGAGTCAATTTATCAGGGAATGATGTACAGCGATTTCTACTGAACTATTGCACGAACTTTGTTCACATTCATTGCCTATTAATCAATCTGTCCTTTAATTTAGCAGATAAAAAGACTGTACACAGATAGTATAGCAAACATTCCTTATCATTGATTATGGGTAGATATTATATTTCTGTGAAAATCTGTAAATGTATTATTACATATTGGCAATCATCATTATCATCGTCATCATCATCATTAACCCTTCTTTCCTAGTGAAACATAGGACCTTGACAAAATTTCGATGTCATATTCTGTTCTGAGGTAGACGTTAAGTCCGTCCCCATGTCTTATTTGTAGTCATTTGTTTTCAGTTTTTCTTTCCGGCCGTCCCCGTCTTTTGTTTCCCTAAGGATTCCATTCTGATGCATTAGCAGCATCATTATGTGTCTTCATAGGTTACGTTTAATCCAGCTTCATTTGCTACAAACAGGTCCGTTGCTATGGTTCTGATTTGTAGTTGTCTTCTGTTTTTCATTAGAAATTGTGTTTTGTCACCATATTTCTGTATTGTACACGAAGTATCGGTTTATGAAGGCTTGTGCAGTTTTTTAATACATTGCCTTTATTTTTCTTATAGTAAGATTGTAAAGAAAATAAATTTAATTGAAAACTCTGCCGAAATTTGATGTGGACTGTATTTCAACTGCCTAAAAATCAGTAAAACGGTCGGGAAAACAAATTGTAGAAGAGTTCTGGGTAATGATAGGCAGTTGTTTTTCAAGCTATATCATCTCTGTTTCTATGGCAACATTATACAATTTGTGGGTTTTAATAAGCTATTCAATATCCATAAATGCTGGTAATTATTGTCATCATTGTATATTAATATTCATTAGACTTATGTCATTAATAATAGATTCGACACGGTCGTCAGAACATCGTTAATGTTCCGCTACATAATCTACAGCCCATTACATTATCTGTAACATGCAATTTGAATACATCTCGTGCTTGCTTCGCTGTGAAAGTGAATTTTATTGCGTCTTCTCTTCGCGTAGGATGTCTCTGTATTTTGTTTTGATTATTCTTTAAACATATGTTTATGTGCCTTGTCACACATGGAAACACATCCAACGTTTCGGAGCTTTAGCCCTTAGAATCAGTCCTAGAGAATAGCTCTAGGTAGCCACCGGCAAAGCTCAGTCCGTAGCGTGTTTTCTTGCTGATCCGGAGTTACGCTCGAGCGTGTGTTCGATCCCCGCTTGGGCTGATTATCTGGTTAGCTTTTTTCCGAGGGTTTCCCCAGTTGCAAGGTGAATGTCAGGTAATCTATGGCGAATCCTCGGCCTCATCTCGCCAAATACTATCTCACTGTCACCAACGCTTTATTTATTTTATTTATTTATTTATTTTGCTAATAATTGTAACATAAAATATAATATAAACATATAAAACTTTAGCTCGCCCCTGAAAGAGTAGAACTCGTGCTCAGGGGCGGATTCCTGAATTGAAATTCTTCTTCTTCTTCTTGTTCTTCCCTTCAAGTATTAGGCCAAATGGGCTGTTACGATCTCACAGTTGAATTTTAAATCCAGCGCTTCTTTGGACGACCGAGAGATTTCTTCCTGTTTGGACGATAGTGGAGCATGACTTAGGGATTCTATCTCTACGCATGCGATGCAGATGATTTATCCAGTTGTTCCGATAATGTTTTACGTGATTAATTACAGGTTCTAATTGTAATTCTTCCATTACATCTTCATTGCGTTTGTGATCCCATTTCGTATACAGTATCCCGCTGTATACCTCGTAAATTTCATTTCATTAGCCGTTATTCTGCTTTCGTCTTTCTTCCTCAATGTCCATGCCTCACTGCCGTAACAAAGTACAGGTCTCGCCAAGGTCTTGTATGGGCGAATTCTAGTATGCCTTTGTGCTAGGGAAGGTTTCATAATGGTGTTAATTATTATTAAGAAGTGTATAATGCAATTTGTCTTATGTTCACTACACAATAAGAATATATAAATTTAAATTTACAGTTTTTCATTAATTATAAAATCTATACATATTTTTTTTTTAATTTAATAGTATAACTATTAGAATTGACAAGATTATGATATTTAAATATACATTTGTTATATGTATATTCTTGGGCCTAAATTACTACTATGATTAAATACTGTAGCAGTGTTGCATTTTGGTTCAAACAGTCTTAAAGAATTCATACCTTTTGTTTCATAACTATGACAATACAATTCAGAATTATTTCGATTTTTATATATGGATTTTATTCATACAATATAATAAAATTGTCTGATTTTAAGAAAATTAAAGTCTAAAAACAATTTTTGAGCTGGGAAATCAATAGGTTTTAATTATTTTTTTCTGCAATAAATAAAGTGGGTTAAAATTGGTTTTAAATAAGCTACCCCATCCTATAATTCCATACATATAATTACCGATTGAAATAAAGTTAAATATATTGTGCGTAATAAACTTATTGACAAGTAATTCCTCAATAAAATAAAATGTATATTATTTTATGTAAATAGACATAACTTATATTAGTTTTTTTCTATTTCCAATAACAGAATCAATGGAATAAAGCTCTCTTTTTGTAATTCATATTCTCTGTCAGTAAATTGGTCGCCACCATATAAAATTGCATTTCAAATGTCTTCTGTTCTAAAATTATGATTAAAACTTATCTGCTATAATTTAATAACTTCTAGTGTATTTCTTGATAAAGTTTTTTTTGTTTAAAGTTATGAACTAACAAACTTCGAACTCTTTGTTTCGGCCTTACCATATGCCATGTATCCCTTATATTGGCAAAGCTTCATTTCTCACTCTAGTTTATTAAACCTTGTCGGACCGTAAAGAAAACAACTATCGTAATGTCCATATTTTATATGTTGTACAATATTATAGTATTGTGAAATTTTAATTTTCCTACCAATTTTTTTCTATTCTATTAAAATTATAGCATATAGCCTATTAACCTGTTGTAACCTATGGGATAATTTGCGAATTTAAGGGTTAACAAAGACTTGACACTAACATTGACAATTTTCTGGACGACTGTATGTATTGCATCGCGATTCTAAAGGGAAAAAAGGAAACGATATTGTAATAATACAGAGTGGAAGTGAAATAACCCTGCACATTCTAAGGGACGATAGGGTATACTTAAAAGAATAGAAAACCTGTATTACGTTTTGTGATTAAAATGCACTGTTATTTATAAGATTAAGATGGAAGTTTCAGAAGTCTGGCAACATCGCCGCTAACACAATGCTCTTCCTTCTTGTACCGAATAAGATGGTTTTATACTTACTTACTTACTGGCTTTTAAAGGAACCCGGAGGTTCATTGCCGCCCTCACATAAGCCCGCCATTGATCCCTATCCTGAGCAAGATTAATCCAGTCTCTACCATCTCATCCCACCTCCCTCAACTACATTTTAATATTATCTTCCCATCTACGTCTCGGCCTCCCCAAAGGTCTTTTTCCCGCCGGCCTCCCAACTAACACTTTATGCATTTCTGGATTCGCCCATACGTGCTACATGTCCTGCCCATCTCAAACGTCTGGATTTAATGTTCCTAATTTTGTCAGGTGAAGAATACAATGCGTGCAGCTCTGTGTTGTGTAACTTTCTCCATTCTCCTGTAACTTCATCCCTCTTAGCCCCAAATATTTTCCTAAGCACCTTATTCTCAAGCACCCTTAACCTATGTTCCTCTCTCAAAGTGAGAGTCCAAGGTTCACAACCATACAGAACAACCGGTAATATAACTGTTTTATAAATTCTAACTCTCATATTTTTTGACAGCAGACTGGATGACAAAAGCTTCTCAACCGAATAATAAAAGGCATTTCCCATATTTATTCTGCGTTTAATTTCCTCCCGAGTGTTATTTATATTTGTTACTGTTGCTCCAAGATATTTGAATTTTTCCACCTCTTCGAAGGATAAATTTCCAATTTTATATTTCCATTTCGTATAATATTCTGGTCACGAGACATAATCATATACTTTGTCTTTTCCGGATTTGCTCCACAAACGATTAGGGAAAATACGGGAGTTTTACTTGAAGCAAGTAAAACTCCCGTATTTTCCCTAATCGTTTGTGGATTTTCTTCTGACATATTCACGTCATCCGCATAGACAAGCAGCTGATGTAACCCGTTCAATTCCAAACCCTCTTTGTTATCCTAGACTTTCCTAATGGCATGCTCTAGAGTAAAATTCAAAGGTAAAGGTGATACAGCGTCGTTAAATAACCATATAAAAAACACTGACTTTGGAAATTTCCTGAAGACTGTATGTATTGCATCGTGATTGTAAAGAAGAAAGACAGAAACATATTGGAATAATACAGGGTGAAATTGAAATAATCTTGCAGATTGAAAGGGAGGATAGGTATATTTAAATGAATAGAAAACCTATATTACGTTTTGTGATTAACTGCACTGTTAATTAGAAAATTAACATGGTGGTTTCAGAAGTCTGGCAACATCGCCGCTAACACAATGCTCTTCCTTCTCGTACCGAAAAAAAAACTTTTTTCTGAAAAAAAAAAAACTATTAACTTTTCACTGTTATCATATTACACTTTTTTGTTACATACAACTTGAACTGTTCACTCTGAAAATATGTTGGCCTATTTCACTTCCACCCTGTATATAAACTGAAAAATAGTCGCTAGATACAGGATTGACTACGCGGAATATGAAGTGCTGATAAAATATAAGAATTCGTTAAAAAATACCGAGAAGAGCAGAATAACCTTAGAACATGGCTTCCCGGATGAGCTCTGGAAATCCTTGCCTTCTTGAAATGTATTTCCCCGTCTGTTGAATTGATACTTACTGAGTGAATCTTGACCCATTTCAAGAGAGAAGGTCTTCCTGTATTGGGAAACGTGCCATTGAAGAAGAAGCATCCGCAGGAAGGGAACTGACTCTACGTGATTTAATGCTAATGGAAAATTACAGCCATCGCGTGAGGAAGTCCATCTTCTTGGTCACCCCCGTACAGTTTTAAAGGATTTCTGTCGGCAGCGGTATAAATTTTAATAGCAACGCTGCACGTAAAAATTTTGGTCAAACTTTGAGAGATATTTGAGAAAGAAAATACTGAAAGTAAAGTTTAACAGCTTCCTGTTACAGGACTTGAAACCAGTGACTATAGGGGAGGGGACGATTCTATGGGCATACACACTATACCTTTCCAATATAAATTTCGGAAATTGTTAATTTATAACGGTATAAACACCAGAGATTTCCACGTCGAGAAAAGGCAATCGTTTTATGGGCCTTGCCTAGTACATTGCAAAAGCTATGTGGTAGGTTGGCGTTTCTATGGCCACTGCTCATTTGATAGAATGGTCCCATATGCGCAATGCTTTTTTTAACGTAGAATTCTGTGTATTATAGTATATTTTATTAAGAAAAAATGTTTAATTAAATGCCTTCTATCACATCTGAAAATTAGTAAAAGTTATTCTCTAATATCTTGTAGGCCTATATTACTTTTATCTACTTTTATTATAGAGGGAAATATCATATCTAACGTTAGTGCGACCGTCAATGGAATACGGAACTACATGTTGGTATCGCTATAGAATATATCAGATAAATTCCTTAGAAAGAATCGAGTATATGGCAGCTAAATTTGTTAAAGGTAAAAGAGATGATGGAAACGATACGATAAAAGAACTTAAATGGGAAACTTTGGAAAATAGACGTAGGAAAACTAGAATAACATCACTGTATAGAGCATGGGCAGACATAACGGCTCCGTTAGAAAAGCCAACGTACTATGGTAGGAACGATCATGATTTGAAAATCAAATGTAGGAAACAGAAAACGGATGTAGGTAAATTCTCATTTTTAAATAGGACTATAAATGATTGGAATGACCTATCTGCAGTGGTCTTTGAGGGCTGTCCTTCCTTAAGGAGATTCAAGAATAACTTAAAAAGTTTTGTATAAAGTGCAAATTAAAGTTAAGGTGACATTTAACATTTAATTTTTTAAGGTGACATGTATTTATTTAGCCTGACGAGTTACTCCCTTGGTTTGAATTGTAAATTATTTAAAAATAGCGTGTAAGAGGGCCTTAGACTAGAAATGTTTAGTTTAAATGTAGTTCTGTTTATAAGTATGCATAAGGATGTAATTATTTGGCTTATTTGAACTGTTGTATCAGTGAAGCGTGGTGAATCAGTGAAGTTATGGTTTTACAGTGCAGTGAATAGTTCCGATCAGTGATAATTTATAGCGTCAATGAAATGTGTTCTATAGTGTCAGTGAAATGCGTCAAAGTGCCACTACAGTGAGTGAGATGAGAGTAAAGTGAAAGACTATTGAAACTTATGTAGGGCCTATACATATGTAGGTTGTATTATAAAATTAGGTATTCTATGTTTTATTATTAACTGTAATTATTGTGTTAAAGTGTATTGTGTATTTTTATTGTATTGTGTATAAAATTGTATTGTGTATATAATTGTATTGTGTATTGTATAATTGTATTGTGTATTGTTTATCATTTTATTGTGTATTGTTTATACCACTGCCACCGGGTGCTTGCCCACTTGCAGTGTAAATAAATACATATATAATGTCGACTTCACATCACTTATAAAAATGCTGTAAACATATTCATTATGCAACTACTGGATTATCCATATACAAGGTGATTGATGAGGATTTTCCGCCACTTACGGAGCTTATTTCCGAAGACATTCTGAGCAAAAAAAATGTCATTTAAACATTTGTCCTAATCTCAATATATTGAAAGTTACATTAATTTGAAGTTGTTAGTAAAAAACCTTTTTTCTTTAGTTTTAAGGGTAAAAGAATATTACAGATAAAGAATGAACTATTCAGGAGTATCATTTCTTTAATTAGCTAGTATTCTGAAGTTAAAAATGTGTTGTGAATTCCATAGTTGCTTCGTACAGAATTTTTTTTTCGATTTTTTAACTACAAAATTACATTTTTCTTACGCATTTATCACAACAATTGTTACACATCATGCCAATCTTGTAAATTCTTTTAAGACTGTACATTAGGATGCATAATTAAACTGTAAAGAATCAAATTCCTAAAGTGGTATGAGCCACCGGCGTAGCTCTGTCGGCTAGGGCGCTTGCCTACCGATCCGGAGTTGCGTTCGGGCGCGGGTTCGATTCCCGCTTGGGCTGGTTAGTTGGTTGGGTTTTTTCCGACGTTTTTCTCAACCGTAAGGCAAATGTCAGGTAATCTACGGCGAATCTTCGGCACCATCTCGCGATCACCAATCCCATCGACGCTAAATAATCTCCTACTTGATACAGCGTCGTTAAATAACCAAGTAAAAAAATAAAGTGGTATGATTTGTAATAATTGTTGTAATAAGTGCGTAAGAATGATGTAATTTTTAGTTAAAAATTGAAAAACAAAATCTGAAGAAAGCAATTAACAACACATTTTTAGCTTCAGAACACTAGCCAGTTAAAGAAAGTATACTTTTGAATAGTTCATTTTCTACTTGTAACATTCTTTAACTCTTAAAACTAAAGAAAAAAGGTATTTTACCAACAACTTTAAATTAGTGTATCTTTGAAAATATTGAGATTAGCACAAATGTTTATATGGCATTTTTGCTCAGAATGTCTTCGGAAATAAGCTCCGTAAGTGGTGGGGAATTTTCGTGAATCACCCTGTATATCGGAATCGTAGCTGCGTGAAGCTCCTCAACCGACAACAGCAACGCGTTTGTGCAGGCGAGAGGGTCCCTTCCCGGAGATTACTAATGTGTCTATTTCTTATAATGCTTATCCACTTCGCTTCGACCAGTTGCCATAGCTACGCCAGTCGTCTTATATAAGCCCCGCCTGGTCCGGACCGATGTGTAAACTATAGCTGGCTTGTATTGGGTTAGGGGAAGAGAGATATAGCCTAGCCTATCTGTTCTTTCATATATCGATTTCTTTTCTTTGTTTTATGATTCTCCTTTCCAATGATACAAAAGTCTGAGCGATTATGGATTTTGATTGGCTCGTGGGACAGATTTGTGGTGACATGTAGGGTGTATGCACAGGGGATCAACCACGCTTTGTATAGGTGGAAAAGTGGTTTTGTGATGTTGTCTGACCGGTTATGCTACTTGGGTACTGGTAGCTTATTGGTCTGTAGGCTGAGATTTTTTTCCCTACATGTTTGTTTCGCTGTTTTTATCCGGGACAGTTTGGGGTGAGGGGTGTTTACATATGTGAGAAATCGCCTGATAGGAGTGGGTGTTTCCGTCACTTATTGGCCCAATTTAGACATTGCCTCACTAAGGGGCGTAAGAGGTGGTCATCTGCGTATCATATATGTCCAGTAGCGAATTATTGGGGGGGGGACATCTGCCACATTGGTAGAAGTTCTACAGGGAGGGATTTGACTCTATCTGGGAAACAACGGCTTATAATCAGAACGTCCGTGTAAGTTCGTTTCTCCCCATTCTTATCTTCCTATTCGGTACGGGCGTTATTGTGTGAAACAAGTTATGGCGGCGAGAAAGGGGTGGAGTTATGTGAAAGTCGCTTTTTTTATTAACTTATGGAATTTTCGCGACGATCCTGCTCACAGAATAGTGCAGCTGTGTATTGTGTGGTCAAGACTGGATGGGTGACCGCAATTTAACTATGTGTACACCTTATGAACCAGAGAGTTGTATGCAACAAGAAGAAAATAAGTGATATTAGTAAATGGATAGAGTTGAGGTTTAAGAAGAATATACTTACAATGTATAACACAGTTTACTGTAGCTACACATGGATTTAACATGAAAAATCAATTATTTGTAAATACTATCTTCCATGTGTTTCGCAGGAAAATTTTATAAGAAAAATGTTAAGTGAAGAACTATACCGCCAATGTTAAATTTGCTTATTAAATAATCCATTATCTCAGGAACCACTAAAAATATCATAATGAAATTTTTATAGAAAAAAAAAATTCACGGTTTCTAAGCAAACGGACGTAGATTTATTGAGAAATGTGATTTTAAAAACAAAAAAAGATTTTGTGTTTTAAAACAATATTGGTTTTATGTTCTCATTCCTTTTATCATAAAATAGTTTTTTTATGACAAACTAATAGACATCTTTTTTTGTTTTGATGAACACTATCACCCCTCAAAATATTAGACTTTTATTAAACATACTGTATAGGACAGTGTTCACATAAGTGCGATTATCATATGCTCTACTTCACCATATTATTATTATTATTATTATTATTATTATTATTATTATCATTATTATTATTCTCCTGCTCCTTCTTCTTCTTCGTATTATTATTATTATTATTATTATTATTATTATTATTATTATTATTATTATTATTATCTCATATTTCCATAAATTGTAAATGTCTCACTCATTTTGACTCAGTATTTACATTTCTTTCTTTCTCTAGGTTATATATGCCGTTGTATTAGAATGACAAGGTCCTAAATGACCAATTGCTTGTTTCGAGAAGAACTGCCTGAAAGTTTTAAGGCTTCTGTCTTTGTTATCTATATACATTCTTATATTTTGCATAATAATCAACAAATTGCAGCTACGTTTTTACATATAGCGTAGAACATCATTATAATCAAATGCCTACTTACACATGTTTATTTTATTATTTTTTTTTAATTTTGGTGGTTAGAACCTTGTCATCCCAAGCAAACGATGTGTCTGATTTCTATTGACTTATTTTTTTGCATTGTATTACGATATGATCATCTCTTTCAATTTTTGTGTGCTACATTTGGCGTATTTGTATGATGTTCTTTGTATCGTAGTTTTACTCTTGGCTCAGTGTTAAAGAAAGCCCCATGGCCTTAACTATGCCAGATTAAATAAAACCGTTATTATTATTATTATTATTATTATTATTATTATCATAATCATTATTATTATTATTATTATTATTATTATTATTATTATTATTATTATTGGAAAGATTGAGTGAAGAAAGAATGATGTTGAAACTGAAGAGGAAAAGGATTTGGTTGAGTCACTGGCTGAGAAGAAACTGTCTACTGAAGGATGCAATGGAAGGAATGGTGAACGGGAGAAAAGTTCGGGGTAGAAGAAGTTATCAGATGACATACGACATTAGGATATATGGATCATATGCAGAGACTAAGAGGAAGTCAGGAAATAGGAAAGAGTGGAGAATGCTGGGATTGCAGTGAAAGACCTGCTCTTGGGCAAAACACTATGAATAAATTATTATTATTATTATTATTATTATTATTATTATTATTACTGTCTTTTAAGGAACCCGGAGGTTCATTGCCGCCCTCACATAAGCCCGCCATCGGTCCCTATCCTGAACAACATTAACCCAGTCTCTATCATCATATCCCACCTCCCTCAAATCCATTTTAATATTATCTTTCCATCTACGTCTCGGCCTCCCCAAAGGTCTTTTTCCCTATGGCCTCCCAACTAACACTCTATATGCATTTCTGGATTCGCCCATACGTGCTACATGTCCTGCACATCTCAAACGTCTGGATTTAATGTTCCTAATTATGTCAGGTGAAGAATACAATGCGTGCAGTTCTGTGTTGTGTAACTTTCTCCATTCTCCTGTAACTTCATCCCTCTTAGCCCCAAATATTTTCCTGAGAACCTTATTCTCAAACACTCTTAATCTCTGTTCCTCTCTCAAAGTGAGAGTCCAAGTTTCACAAGCATACAGAACAACCGGTAATATAACTTTTTTATAAATTCTAACTTTCAGATCTTTTGACAGCAGACATTATGATGATGATGATTATTATTATTATTATTATTATTATTATTATTATTATTATTATGATCAGTTTATAGAATCTACAGAGACATCATTTTATTTTTACTTCAATTTTTATTGTACCTGAGTTTTTGACTGTACTTCACTCCCACCCCTTCTACTAATGAAGTTCAACCGTCCTCCACACAGATCCAAGACAGCATATACAGTCATAGTAACCTTACGGTCATAGTAAACAGTACGTTCCAAAAATATGTTCGCGTTTTCCAGTGACGAAAGAGCTTTCAATATTGAATCATTTTCGCACAGGTACTGTCGTCCATTTGGCTACGTCGTATCCCGGTTTCACCCAACAGCTTTTATTCGCCAGCTAGTGGCTGGGGTGTCTTAGCTCTTTTCTGAGAACATTAATTTCTGTTAGGAATTGGACGTCTATGTAATATTATACAACTGTTTAAATAACTTAAATAAAAGGGCCTCGTTAAGTAATTAACAGTCACTTGATTTCCTCCCTTTCTACGACCCTACAACATAACCACTTGGACGGACAGTAGATAGTATGTCTGAGTAATTTTATCTTTTCGGATCGGGCAGAAGTGAAGATTGAATTTACAGTACGTAAGGTACTCTTTTATAGAGTAGGTACAGAATTATTTCAACATCAGTTACTAGTACGAAGGACGAAACTGGTAATTGAAATTAGGTACAATAGTCTATAGTGCGATAATATGCACATTGGAACTGAAGCCTGTATCGAAATGAACGGCCACCATTTAAAAAAATGTCTTTAATCCATATTATGATTATTTTTCAATTTAACTTCATTCTCTATATTGTACGCCAGTGTGCTGTAGACAGTATAATATACACTGCATAATGAATACGTCCACATGGATAGCTCAGTTCGTGAGTAAAAACACTCATTGTTAATACAGTACTGTATTTTGATTAAACAAAAACCTAATGAAAATGATCAAACTCAAAATCGCAATATTTCGTAGTTTACGTAAATGGATGAACTACTTTTCTTCCCTCTCATACCTAGTAAAGTGATTTTTTTGTATATTATGCCAGTATCATCGAACTCCAGTCGAGGAAGGGGATAGCAAAATGCGTTGATCCAGAGGTATAGGCAAGTTAATATTAAAAATGTTACTATAAATAAAATGATGTCCCTGTACAATCTTTCCCCCCACTTTAAGTTCGTCTGTCCTAAATTAGAAACAAATATACAGAGCTCCCTTGGTTAGTATTTGTACAAACTTGGGTTAAGAGAAAGGAAGTTCCCAGTCTTGCGATGGGAAACTGTTGTTGAGCCCAAGGTTGCTTCCCCCGGGGACTTTTCTCAATTAAGCATTTCCGAGCCACTGACTTCAGCTTGATCCCATGGATTACCCAGCTTAACTGCTCCGAACTTCTCTCTCCCACTGCTCTCTCCGCTCTCTACCTGAGAGAAGATCCGCTGAACAAGGTTGTGCCATTACCCCGACTGCTGTTGGGATTGCCACCAGCATTTGTTTCTAGTCGGTCAGTAAATAACCGTGAGTGACATGGCGGAAAATCTCGTATTAAACCTATTGTCTGACACGCAGGGAAATTACTGTACCAGAAATTCCTCTGATTAGGTCGTAGAAAAGTTTTTATTTTCCTTTTTTCTAATTAATTTTTAGTTTACTTATGTATTGTATTGAACATGTCTGTCTACCTGTGTACGGCGATTTATACTTAAGTATTACTTACTTACTTACTTATGGCTTTTAAGGAACCCGCAAGTTCATTGCCGCCCTCACATAAGCCCGCCATCGGTCCCTATCCTGAGCAAGATTAATCCCGTCTCTACCATCATATTCCACCTCCTCAAATCTATTTTAATATTCTCCTCCCATCTACGTCTCGGCCTCCCCAAAGGTGTTTTTTTCTCCGGTCTCCCAACTAACACTCTATAGGCATTTCTGGATTCTCCCATACGTGCTACATGCCCTGCCCATCTCAAACGTCTGGATTTAATGTTCCTAATTATGTCAGGTGAAGAATACAATGCGTGCAGTTCTGTGTTGTGTAACTTTCTCCATTCTCCTGTAACTTCATCCCTCTTAGCCCCAAATATTTTCCTAAGAATCTTATTCTCAAACAACCTTAATCCCTGTTTCTCTCTCAAAGTGAGAGTCTACGTCTTAAATATTGGACGAATTATATATATATATATATATATATATATATATATATATATATATATATACGAATCATGTACAGTAGGGGACATAATTTGAATCGTGAATTACATAAAATCCACACGTTAACTACTCAGTGTAGACCTACATTTCACAATGGCAATAAGGTACAGCGAATTGGAGAACACCAAAAATCCAGGGTATGTGGAAATTTTTAGAAAAAACAATTCGGTTTCCTTATATATATATATATATATATATATATATATATATATATATATATATGTGTGTGTGTGTGTGTGTGTTTTAAATGAATTTGAAGGATTAAATACCTAAGCTATTGACAAAATTTTGCTTTTTTATAAGATTGTGTACTTTTTTAATTTCTCGGCTTAAATATAAGTTACATTTAAAGTTCTTTATAGATAAATAAATAAATATGGGAAATGCCTGTTATTATTCGGTTGAGAAGCTTTTGTCATCCAGTCTGTTGTCAAAAAATCTGAAAGTTAGAATTTATAAAACAGTTATATTACCGGTTGTTCTGTATGGTTGTGAAACTTGGACTCTCACTTTGAGAGAGGAACATAGGTTTAGGGTGTTTGAGAATAATGTGCTTAGGAAAATATTTGGGGCTAAGAGGGATGAAGTTACAGGAGAATGGAGAAAGTTACACAACACAGAACTGCACGCATTGTATTCTTCACCTGACATAATTAGGAACATTAAATCCAGACGTTTGAGATGGACAGGGCATGTAGCACGTATTATAGGCGAATCCAGAAATGCATATAGAGTGTTAGTTGGGAGGCCGGAGGGAAAAATACCTTTAGCGAGGCCGAGACGTAGATGGGAGAATATTAAAATGGATTTGAGGGAGGTGGGATATGATGATAGAGACTGGATTAATCTTGCTCAGGATAGGGACCGATGGCGGGCTTATGTGAGGGCGGCAATGAACCTCCGGGTTCCTTAAACGCTAGTAAGTAAGTAAGTAACTTCAGAAGAAAAACTTATCAAACATTCGTTATAAAATAATGTAACTGTTCAATGTTTCCAGTAAGCTTGACCAGACTTCTCGTCGTGTTCCGCATGCCGAATCTGGTTCCATCGGTTTATAATGTTTTACTTTTCCAGGGTCGCTGCTTTTATTTCAGGTGCAAAGCAAAGCTCTGCAGCAGGTATTACAGCTGGAATATGTTTACTCCATTAGCATCGCCACGCCCACTGCAAAGGCTTAAAAATGCATTTCGCTGAACCCTGGAACTCGTTAAAGCGTTGAGTAGGGGGAAGTGAAATTAAGGGGAAATGAAGCAAAAAAATTGGCATTTGAAGGTATTGATTTTGTTCCTTTCGTGCCATTTGGCATCACTCCGTGTTGCCAGGCTTAGAGATCCCCTCTATTGAAAATTACCATCACTGTCAAGTGTTCTTAAGACGCCCACTTTGCTTCCGTCTATGGCTACAGACTAAAAGAACTTGGCTTGGATACCCTGCGTAGAGAGGAGTGCAAGGGATTTTGTGTAAGAGGGGAAACAAAAGCACATGGACTGTGAATTAGGAGCGAGAAGAATATGAAGGTGAGAGAGGGTAGAATGATACACGTGGAGAGGAAGAAAGGCTGAATATTGGAGGATTAAGAAGAGGAAGAATGTGGAGTGAGAATCTCAGGAAAGAAAGAGTGGGAATCTGAGAAAAAAGGAAGAGTGACAATCTCAAAGGAGAGGAAGAGTGAGAATTTGACAGAAGAGGAAGATTGAGAATGTGACACGGGAGGAAGAGTGATAATTTGGCAGGAGAAGGAAAATGAGAAAGGACAGAAATAGTGAGAATATGACAGAAATAGAAGAGTGAGAATATGACAGGAGAGAAATTGTTAGAATGTGACAGGAGAGAATGAGTGAGAATCTGGGAGGAGGGGAAGAATGGGAATCTGACAGGGATGGAAGAGTGAAAATATGGTAGGAGAGAAAGAGTGACAATATGACAAGAGTGAGAATATGACAGGAGAGGAAGAGTGAGAATGTGACAGGAGAGGAAGACAGAGAATCTGACAGGGATGGAAGAGTGAAAATATGGTAGGCGAGAAAAAGTGAGAACCTGACAGGAGAAGAGTGAGAATATGACAGGAGAGGAAGAGTGAGAATATGACAGGAGAGGAAGAGTGAAAATGTGATGGGAGAGGAAGAGTGGAATCTGACAGGAAAAGAGTGAGAATATGACAGGAGAGGAAGAGTGAGAATATGATGGGAGAGGAAGAGTGGGAATATGACAGGGATGGAAGAGTGAAAATATGGTAGGCGAGAAAAAGTGAGAACCTGACAGGAGAAGAGTGAGAATATGACAGGAGAGGAAGAGTGAAAATGTGATGGGAGAGGAAGAATGGAATCTGACAGGAGAAGAGTGAGAATATGACAGGAGAGGAAGAGTGAGCCTGACAGGAGAGGAAGAGTGGAAAGGAAGAGTGAGAATATGACAGGAGAGGAAGAGTGAAAATGTGATGGGAGAGGAAGAGTGAATATGCGATGGGAGAGGAAGAATGGAATCTGACAGGGATGGAAGAGTGAAAATATGGTAGGCGAGAAAAAGTGAGAACCTGACAGGAGAAGAGTGAGAATATGACAGGAGAGGAAGAGTGAGAATGTGATGGGAGAGGAAGAGTGAAAATATGACAGGAATGGAAGAGTGAGCATTTCAAAGGGGAGGAAGACTAAGAGTCTGAGAGAAAGGATTTGGAACGAGAATTTTTGAAAACAGGAAATTCATAATCTATAAGGGAAGGAAAGGCGTGAATCTGTGTGGAAAGGAAGGGCGTGAACCTTAAAGGAGAGGAATGCCTGGAATCTTGGAGGAGAGGAGGGGCGAGAATCTGTATGCAGAAGGAGAGGGAAATTTCTGAGAGAATGAAGGGAAAAGCGAAAATGTAGAACCTTGTGGGAAAGCACATGAACTATAAGAATCCTTGGAAGGGCGAAAGAGGGTTTTGGGTTGTAGTGAGAAATGGGATGCAAGCGGATTTTATGAAGAAAGAGTGATGGAACGGAGAAAAATTCTCTCCGGCGCCGGGATTTGAACCCGGGTTTTCATCTCTACGTGCTGATGCTTTATCCACTAATCCACGCCGGATACAACCCCGACGCCGGTTAGAATCGTCTCAGATTAAGCTCCATCTCTTGGGTTCCCTCCATCACTCTTTCATCATATGATGACGCAGAATATCTGCATGGAAATATCATATGTACTTCGGTACATCAAAATATATATGATATGCGTAATAAATCACTTTGTGATTTAAGACGGCGCCTATACCGTCGGATCCCGGCCAACCAGTCACTCATTCGAGTGCACCTCAACACATGTATGGACTCCGGTCCTGCGTTCATAGACATCTATGACGTAGTACAGAGGGCGGCCACTAGAGGGAACCCAAGAGATGGAGCTTAATCTGAGACGATTCTAACCGGCGTCGGGGTTGTATCCGGCGTGGCTTAGTGTATAAAGCATCAGCACGTAGAGCTGAAAACCCGGGTTCAAATCCCGGCGACGGAGAGAATTTTTCTCCGTTCCATCACTCTTTCATCATATGATGACGCAGAATATCTGCATGGAAATATCATATGTACTTCGGTACATCAAAATATATATGATATGCGTAATAAATCACTTTGTGATTTAAGACGGCGCCTATACCGTCGGATCCCGGCCAACCAGTCACTCATTCGAGTGCATCTCAACACATGTATTGACTCGGTCCTGCGTTCATAGACATCTATGACGTAGTGCAGAGGGCGGCCACTAGAGGGAACCCAAGAGATGGAGCTTAATCTGAGACGACTCTAACCGGCGTCGGGGTTGTATCCGGCGTGGCTTAGTGGATAAAGCATCAGCACGTAGAGCTGAAAACCCGGGTTCAAATCCCGGCCCCGGAGAGAATTTTCTCCGTTCCATTACTCTTTCATCGTATGATGACGCAGAATATCTGCATGGAAATATCATATGTACTTCGGTACATCAAAATATATATGATATGCGTAATAAATCACTTTGTGATTTAAGACGGCGCCTATACCGTCGGATCCCGGCCAACCAGTCACTCATTCGAGTGCATCTCAACACATGTATGGACTCCGGTCCTGCGTTCATAGACATCTATGACGTAGTGCAGAGGGCGGCCACTAGAGGGAACCCAAGAGATGGAGCTTAATCTGAGACGACTCTAACCGGCGTCGGGGTTGTATCCGGCGTGGCTTAGTGGATAAAGCATCAGCACGTAGAGCTGAAAACCCGGGTTCAAATCCCGGCGCCGGAGAGAATTTTTCTCCGTTCCATTACTCTTTCATCGTATGATGACGCAGAATATCTGCATGGAAATATCATATGTACTTCGGTACATCAAAATATATAGGATTTTATGAAGTTACACGATAAGGAAAGTGTGACATTTGTTAAAAATGAAAACAGGCAGTGTGAAAAACATGGAAAGGAAAATAACAACAAACTGTGGTAGTGAAAGTAAAGGAAGTGGTCCTTGTAGGTACCTACTTGACGAAGACAACTGAAATTGGAAGCGATCTTAAGTCGTTACGTACTACGACTGGTGGAAAGTTGAGCACTACTTTCCTCATTTCTTGGGATTTGATGGACTCTCCTCCTGGTCATCTGACACGCTCTCACATTACGAGAAGACGTGACTCCGGCCTCGAACCCGTAAACTAGCGGGTGTACACTCAAAACGCTTCAGTGACAGTTATAGTGGGCGAGGACACCACCGATCTCGAAGCTGTTATTGATGGTCACGCAAGAACACAAATCCTTCACTCGGTGCACGTTCCCAAAACAAATTGCGCGTGAACTGGCGGAATGATTCTCCAGCTCTGAGTTTCCAATTCACTGAACATCCAACAACTGTTATGTTGACTCGTTAAGACTTCCGGTTTGGATATGGGCATAGAAATTAGCTGAATCAAGGCTGGCCACCACGGTAGCTCTCAGTTTAGATCATGGGGTTGTAACTCAGTGTACTTGGCTTCGATGTCCGGGCGTGGAGTGGGGTACTTGTGAATGAATAACAAGGTTTAATACTATAATAATAATAATAATAATAATAATAATAATAATAATAATAATAATAATAATAATAATAATAATAATAATGTTTAATAAACAAGTGCCACTGTAATTTTTCCCGCTTAGAATCTGGTGGAAAACTTAAAGTTCTAGTGACAAACTGAAAAAGTATAGTTCAAGTGTCAGTTACGTACAGATTCACTTAGGCCCGATTGTATAAACCATTTAATCTTAGATCAGAGGTTAAATTGATCCTTGTTTCAGCTGAACTTGGAATTTTTTGTTGTATAAAGTCTAATCTGAGATTAATTTGTCTCAAACTAAAGTCAACTTTGACTGAAGAAATTTCTCCGATTAAGTTAGACGATCCAAGTTCAGTTATTTCTTTTCTGTTTGAAATATACAAGTGACAGATTGTGCAAATAAAATATCCATTATTATTAATATTAATAGATATGATAGGTACATTTATATATATTTCTTTCAATTTCTTGTCTTAATACACAAACATTCTTATATTTTATAAGGCTCTATCGTGTTCAGCAGTATCAAATAACATAACCTATAATTATATTATGTTTATAACAACCTTACTTACTTACTTACTTACTTACTTACTTACTTACTTACTTACAAATGGCTTTTAAGGAACCCGAAGGTTCATTGCCGCCCTCACATAAGCCCGCCATCGGTTCCTATCCTGTGCAAGATTAATCCAGTCTCTATCATCATACCCCACCTCCCTCAAATCTATTTTAATATTATCCTCCCATCTACGTCTCGGCCTCCCTAAAGGTCTTTTTCCCTCCGGTCTCCCAACTAACACTCTATATGCATTTCTGGATTCGCCCATACGTGCTACATGCCCTGCCCATCTCAAACGTCTGGATTTAATGTTCCTAATTATGTCAGGTGAAGAATACAATGCGTGCAGTTCTGTGTTGTGTAACTTTCTCCATTCTCCTGTAACTTCATCCCGCTTAGCCCCAAATATTTTCCTTAGCACCTTATTCTCAAACACCCTGAACCTATGTTCCTCTCTCAGAGTGAGAGTCCAAGTTTCACAACCATACAGAAGAACCGGTAATATAACTGTTTTATAAATTCTAACTTTCAGATTTTTCGACAGCAGACTGGATGATAAGAGCTTCTCAACCGAATAATAACACGCATTTCCCATATTTATTCTGCGTTTAATTTCCTCCTGAGTGTCATTTATATTTGTTACTGTTGCTCCAAGATATTTGAATTTTTCCACCTCTTCGAAGGATAAATCTCCAATTTTTATATTTCCATTTCGTACAATATTCTGGTCACGAGACATAATCATATACTTTGTCTTTTCGGGATTTACTTCCAAACCGATCGCTCTACTTGCTTCAAGTAAAATTTCCGTGTTTTCCCTAATCGTTTGTGTATTTTCTCCTAACATATTCACGTCATCCGCATAGACAAGAAGCTGATGTAACCCGTTCAATTCCAAACCCTGCCTGCTATCCTGAACTTTCCTAATGGCATATTCTAGAGCGAAGTTAAAAAGTAAAGGTGATAGTGCATCTCCCTGCTTTAGCCCGCAGTGAATTGGAAAAGCATCAGATAGAAACTGACCTAAACAACCATTAATTATTAATGGATATGATAGGTACATTCATAAATGTTCAATTAACTGTATTACTAAACGAAAATTGTCGTTTTATAAAGCTTTATTATGTTTAGCAGTATCAAACACCATAACATGATAACAACTCGGAGAACAGTCAACCTTCTTCTTATTGTCCGCCATTATTTACATTGAAAAAAAAAAACCAGTGTCTCCAACAGAGTGTAATACGGAAAGTCGCCAAAAAGTAGTTGTAAAGTCGCTAGATTTCTCATTATCAACAAAGAATGATTAAATTTAGTCACTATGGGGTGCTAAAAAGGTCAATAAAGCCCTATTTAAGCAATATAAAAGTTAAAAGAAATTGTTGTTGAAAAAGAGTTAAAATCGCTAGATTGGCAACACTGAACAGACCTGTATAACATGGTCCGCGCATCACGTATTTCACCTGTTTATGCGATGTTGCCAAATCCTTTTCACGTGAACTTAGATTGCATTTGAACCAAGGTAATTTGATCGCAGAAAAGTTTTATACAATAGAAGAAGTGTCTGAATTCGGTTTACTTTTCGATCTTCGATCAAAATTGATCTTTAGTCAGGGAGTTTTATACAATTGGGCCTTAGTTCAGTGATGTTCTAGTCTAGAGGAAAGCACTCTTATAAGAAGTAAATGACCTTCAACCTAAAAAATGTTCAGTTCACGTTCAGTTCAGTTAAGAGTTTAGGCACAGCTTACAGCAGTAAAATTTTGGAAATATTCAACATTTTTTTCCCCCATTACTGTATTTTGTACAGTAATGAAAATTAGTATGTGTAAAACACTGTCCTTCTGCTATATGAAAAAAATATTTTTACTATTTAAAAAAAAAATATTGATATATTTTTTCAAAATTCAAAATGGTGGCAGTTCACTGTCCAGTGATGAAGCGTTTCTCTCATAACTCAAAAACTATCCAACATTCTGTGATGAAATTTTTTGTGTGTATTTATGCATGTCATATCTACAATATGATGCAAGATCACTTCTCTACCTTTGATAGAGTGTCTGATGAAAAATAAATTCTTTAAAAAATAGTCAAATATCAGTATTTTCTTCTAACACAAAAAGTAAAAAATATATATATATATATATATATATATATATATTTATTTAGGAATGTAGTTGAAAGAGCACGATATTGTAAATATGAGTATCAGCAATAAAATAAAAGAGAAAGAACGTGGAAAAGTTAACACGTTTATGAGTTATGAGGGAAACACTTCATTACTGTACAGTGAACTGTCACCATTTTGAATTTTGAAAAAAAAAAAAAAATATATATATATTTTTAATCGTAAATATATATATATATATATATATATATATTTTTTTTTTTTCATATAGCAGGAGGACAGTGTTTTACACATATCAATTTTCATTATTGTACAAGATATAGTAATGGAGGAAAAATTGTTGAATATTTCCAAACATTTTACTGCTGTAAGCTGTTACGTTCTACATTCAGATTGGAGGGAAGCGAGGTTTAAGGTTAGAGGATGGTATTTTTTAAAACTTTTTTCCTATTTGGTGTAAAATATTAATTTTTTGTATGTAGAGAGCTCATAGCTGTGGCAACTCAACCAAATAAAAATATTTTGGAAAAAAAATTATTTGGGGAGCCAAATTTGAAAAAAGAACAATTCAGGATTGTACTAAAACCGATATATCTAAACCGTTTTTAAATATAGATTCAAAAAATTTTTGCAATGTATTTGCAAAAGCATGTTCTACAAAGTGTCTGAAACAGAATTTTGATATTAGTCCCTACGTTTGTAAAATAAACAATTAAAATTTAATAACAATTGTCTGATTTCCTTTCTTGCAAATAAACGGACGTAGTTTTAAAATGAAATCAATTAACAAAATTCTGTTACAGAGAAAAGTTTCCTAATAGTCTAAAGAATGTGTGTTCTGAATTTCCTGCATGTATCTTTAATAGTCCACAAATTATATCCATTTTTATCTGGCAATGTAGCAAAAAAATGAAGTTGCTGGAAACCGATAAAAGCGGGCGTGTGATTTAAAAATCCATAGCGCAGGAAGTTTAAAAATGACGTCTCAACATCCGATAAGGGCACAAATACCTAAAAATGTTATGCAATACATTCCACACATATCAAAGAGTATTTAAAAAAAAATTGAAAATTTAATTTACGGGAAACAACAATAAAAGTGGGCGAGTGTTTTGAAAATCCATAACGCAGGAAGTTTAAAAATGGCGACTCAACATCCGATAAGGGCATAAATACCCGCAAAATGTGATGCTATGCATTCCACACATATCACAGAGTATTTTAAATAAGTTTTTTTTTTTTTAATTTACTCATTTTTCACCAAAAAATACCATCCTCTCACCTTAAGAGAAACAAATTGGGCAAATTTTCATTTCATCTACAACATTAATATTACTCGTTTAGCCAGCGTAACATATGTACAATAAACCCGAAGGCCGTTGCCAACAGCAACGCAGACAGCAGGCTTTGGAAAGACAACAATATGCGTTGCTGGATGGCAGGCAACTGTTTCCTCCCGCCGGTGACACATGTGTGAGGGAGGATGCGGATGTTTGCATCAAATTTTACGGGTCGCAGCCAGTCCTTGTCCTTCGCAGGCTCGTGGACAGTTTAGTCGTGTTAATAATAGAAATCCGTGTTCATAACCTCGGGCACTAAGGTCACCAGCACGTAGCGTCCAAACGTCACTTCCGTGCGTGACCGGATATGTGTAAGTTCAGCCGTAACCGATCCACCAGGGGGCCGTGCTAATGTGATCGCTATTGGGGCGGACAAAGGCGTTCCTGGAAATAGAACATTTAGGATATTCCTGAGGGAAAACTTCCCAATTTTGTATTTATACTTTCTTTCTCTTATTCTCTCTAATTAAAGTGTGTGATCCCAAAATCTTCTCAGTCCATTTTGCCTTTCTTATGTTTTATACATACATATGTTTTTTTTAGATCTCTATCATTATAGAGGGTGTTTCCGAGGTTGTGATACAAACTTTCAGGGATGATGGCGAAGGGCACATGTATCAATTTGAGATACGGAACCCTGGTCCGGAAATGACTGAGTCGAAAGTTATAAGCAAAAATAGTTGTGTGGATATGGAATTGTAATTTGGCACCACGTTTCCTCCTTCCCTTAACTTTTGGAACAGTCGTGGAAAGATGGTATGGCCCGGTTGTCTCATACGTGGGTACTTGTCCCGATGCAATCTGTGAGCTTGTCTACTGTTCCCATTGGCTCATCTGTATTCGAAAATCAGGTCTGCATATTCCGCTCTCGTGTACTCCTCCATTTCACTAGGACTGATCGACTGGACACTGCAACTTGTACACATACACTGCTGTCTACAGACGTGCATATCAGGACCGACCATGTCCGTTACACATTACGCTATCTGCATTGCTTTAGTGTAGTTTCCTGTCCCCATCCCTCAGACAGAGGACTGAATGGAATACTGTAAGCAGACAACGTAAACAACGTCAGATGAATACAGTATGTGTAAGATGTACAGATAAATACACATAAATAAGGTGTACAGAGGAATAAAATGATTTCATTTCCACACAACTATTTTTGCTTGTAACTTTCGACTCGGTCATTTCCGGACCAGGGTTCCTTATCTCAAATTGATACATGTGTCTTTCGCCATCATCCCTGAAAGTTTGTAACACCCCTCGGAACCACTCTGTATTTCAAGCTTCTTTTCATCCAAAAATATACCAATCCTTGTCTAAACGTTCGTGTTATTGTGCATGTCACTTGAAAAGTCGCTTAGTCCGTTGACTGGTGGATAGAAAAAAAACTAGTCCAGTCATTTCATAAAAATGGACTTCACGCGTTTTGGGATCACACTCTTCAATTTATTGTTTACATTTCCTTTATTTTTATCAGGTTTCTTTCTTGCTGTTACGTATACCGTAAAAAATTAAATTAAAAATTACAAACTTACGCAGAAAATATCCTTTTAGAATGTCAAAATAGTTTTCGAAAAGGTAGTTCCTGCATTGATCCACTATTTAAGGGGTTATTTGCACTTCCCACCCTTAAAAATTAGTGTGTTTTATAAATTTTATTCCCTCACATCATTAATTTGTATTTTGATAAAATCATTTGGTGCAATGTCAATTCCTTTAACATGTTTCTTAATTGTTATGACATGCAACCATACTTTAATGAAGATTGACATATCATTTAGTTTTAATATGTATATTTTATATTACTTGCTATATGTTTCAGAAGTTACTGTAATAACATTGTAGAATTATGTCCATCTGGAGAAACTACACTTTCCAATGGTGAAATAATAATTAAACAATTAATTAGATTCCGATATTATTTCATACAAACACAGAAACATTCTCTGTAGGCTATGTTTAATAGCTTTCGATTGTTGTTGTCAAAGGCCCCTTATAGACGAAGTCATTTGTTTTTATTTCAGTACAGCGCCTTAGATGGCGTTGTTATTGTAATTTTAAAACTCATACGAGTATATCTCATTAAATATCAGTCCTATCAAAATGTTGTATAGAATAAAACTCATCGGACATTATTTTTAAAGAAACTCTTGTTATGTAACATTTTTCATGAAAATTAATAATAAGGGAGATATTTCGATTTATTTAATTCAGACCCCCTTATAACCCCCTTTTAAATAAAGTATTTTGAATGCCATATAGCCTAAAATCTAAGTTACAACGAACTTAATTTATATTCCAATTTTCATATAAATCGGTTCAGCCATTATCGCGTGAAAAGGTAACAAACATCCAGACAGACAGACACACATACAAACAAAAATTTCAAAAAAGCTATTTTCGGTTTCAGGATGATTAATTATACATGTTAACATCAATTATTTTTGGAAAATCAAAAATTACCAGAAAAATTTTGGCTACAGATTTATTATTAGTATAGATTAAGTTTTTTGACTTGTTCCATATTCTAGCTGTAAAGCAATGTATGAATACCATGGAATGTTAATAAATACAATACAACACATTTAACTCGTCTGAAGAAGCACAACAAAATATGAACAAATCACACCTATAGTCATGTACAGAAACTGCAAGTTGATTGAGAACAAACCACACGCTGTGAATTCAGTTTTTGTTAAAGTCACATGTATGAAGAATCTCTCCATTTCAATAACAACCTCAGACTGTAGATCAGGTCGCAGTAACAGCTTTCGAATTTGATTCGCCACTTCGTTGCACTTCTCAGTGGTTGAATGACAAGAAGCACATATCTCAGTAAATAAAACTAACATCACTAAACTGCCAATCGAAGAAGCAGCTATTCCAATGCCATGGCCTTCATTAGCATGAGTTACTTGAAGGAATATAATGTAGAAAAACATATTTATAAACGTCATGAATATCCAGAAAAACGCAAACAAAAGAGGAAATCCGAAGGCTGAGTTTATTAGATTGACTATATCATGCAGTTTGCTGTGAATCATTCTCAACTCTCTTACTTCAAGCAATGTGCTTTGCTTCTGGGCTGAAAGCAGTATTGTGTCGAATCCATCTTCAATACTGATCAAAACGATTCTACTGTGATTTCGACATGAATCTTTTACCAAGGATCTTGTATGAAAGGAAGCTATGACGGAATTCAGTTCTATGCATCTTTGACGGACGAATAACACCAAATTTATGAACAACACAATTATCATTATATTTGAGAAAGTAGTGACTCCTTGTGGCACAAATTTCTTTACACTGAAAAGTGAAGCAGAAAGTATTGCAAATGGCAATTGTGATATGACAATGTGAAATAAAAGATGTATCACTAAATGCCTCTTCTCCTTGCT
This sequence comes from Periplaneta americana, assembly GCA_025594305.2. NCBI lineage: Eukaryota > Metazoa > Arthropoda > Insecta > Blattodea > Blattidae > Periplaneta > Periplaneta americana. Next base: position 15,994,024 of record JAJSOF020000003.1, on the reverse strand, counting down.
GTATACTGAAGCTCTGTTCTTTTCTTTGAACAACATTTGATCCAATTCACTCAATTCGTGCAGAATTTTAAACAGATGGCTTTTCTTGATAGATGCAAATAATATCAAAGTTGTCAACCCTGTTGCACACATTGTTGATATCTGAAGTAACTCTATGAAGAGTGCCTTCATTTCGAGTTGATCGTACAAACTGTCACGAATTTGTAAATAGGAGATGATTGCATACAGAATTGCACATAGTAATGTCCAACAAGTTCCTAGAAATCCAACACATCCAAGTTGTTTTCTATGTCTTCTTTTATTAGACATTGAGAATGGAATTAAGCCAATACATTTACATATAAAAATCAAAGGCTCGAGTACTGAATACAAGGCGTTGTTTTCCTGAAGTTCTTTCATGACGGATTATGTTTGGTGAAATGTTTCCTTCTTGTGGAGCTAGTCGATATCTAATAACTCTATCTTCAATAAGGCACTGTTTAATTTAGCCCGAAGCTGTTATGTTACAGCAATATTGATTAATTAGTGTAATGTATGGCTACAGAATTTATTAATTAAAATGGTGTGTTTCATATTCCTTATCATGAAGACATAATAAAGTAACAAATATCGTTTCTGTGTATACATTAAGCGTCAAGACATAACTTATACTGTCGGAAATAACTCATTACTTCATATGTGAAGTAATTTACTGATCAGAGATAAACCTTTTATTTATATCTAATTAGTAACCTAGCAACAAAACTAATCTTACGTCATGCTAGGGTTTTAAAAGTTTCATTATGGATCACTAATATTGGCTAAACTGGAGAATTTGCTACGGTAGCTTTGAACCGTGCCGTTACGGTTACGACCAAATTTAACTACATACACAATGTCGCCAACATAATAACATGACGTTGGTCTGTGGCGTCGTTAGAAGGAGAAATTTTTTTTTTCCTCTCTCTACCTCCTTCGTTCTGAACATTACTGAGAGATAGCACCACTGTTAATACCATTTATTTCAATGATTTTCCCTGGATCACCTTTTTCCTTATTGTGTACACAGTGACATATCGGAAATGCATTAAACAAAAAACTAACAAGGTGTGATTAACTAAGACATAGGATAAACGGATAGTTAACATGAACGGAAGTCATATTCAGCAAACCCTATGACATTGATGAACAAGTACTCATACCACGACAGATATTAATTTTAGGAGCCATAATTATTAAACCTTTTTGTCTTATTTTGATAAATGCTTCCACTCTCAGAATATTGAATATTTCTTTTTATAAATGGAAATAACACTAAGCTTATGCTGCGATACTAACGAACAAGTATTCATGTCTCGGAAAATATTAATTTTAGGGCTCATGTTTATTATACATCTTTTTCTTGTTTTGATGAATACTGCCAACCCTTAAATTAGCGATTGCTTTTTTTTTTTAATACACTATATATAAACTTACAACACGCTGTAAGTGAATACTGAGTGAATAATTTGATATATCTTAACTTTTCTTTATATGGCCTACAGAAGACTATTTTTGTTGAGATTTTACACATTGTAATTTGGAAATATTTGCTTTCCTTAAAACACACATTTTCTTTTGTTCCGTGCTGTTTTTACTTAACATCTTACTTGGGAAATTAATGTTAAAAATTATGATTGTTAGTCACATTTAACTGGTCTGAACAAGCACAACAATATAGGAACAAATCACACCTAACGTCGTGTACAAGAAAGGCAAATTAATTGTAAACAAACCACACGCTGTGAACTCAGTTTTTGTTAAAGTCACCTGCATGAGGAACCGCTCCAGTTCAGTAACAACCTCAGACTGCAGATCAGGTCGCAGTAACAACTTTTGAATGTGAGTCACCAATTCGTTTGACTTGCCAACGGTTGAGTGACAACAAGCACTCATCTCAATGAGTAAAGTTAATATCACTAAGCTGTTGATCGAACAAGAAGCAATGTCAATGTTACGGAATTCGTTGTCAGTGGTTATATCATACAATATATAGAAAACCATGCTGATGAAAGTCATGAATATCCAGAAAGAAGCGAAGAGAAGAGGAAATCCGAAGGCTGAGTTGATTAGATTGACTACATCATGCAGTTTGCAGTGGATCACCCTGAGATCTCTGATTGCAAGCAATATGCTGTTCTTCTGGGTTGAAAGCGATATTGTATCGATTGCATTGTCAGTATTGAGGAAACAAATCCTGTTACGATTTCGGCGTGAGAAATCTTTCCTGAAGAATCTTGTATGAAGTGAAGCTACAATTGAATTTAGTTGTTTATATCTTTCCCGCACAAATAACGCTAAATTTATAAACAACACAATCAAAGTTATATTTGAGAAGTTACAGATACTTCGAGGTAGCCATATCGTTATAAAATAAGGTGTACAAGAAGCTAGAACACATGAAATTTGCGAAATACAAAGGTGGACAAATTATTAACAAAATTGACGATTTTTATGACAATTCTATTTACAAAATTTGACTTCTCAATTTAGACTACAGTTGACAATTTTGCATATTTCTATCATTACAGTAGATAGAAATATGCAAAAATGTCAAATGTAGGCTATTCTAAATTGAAGATTCAAATTTTGTAAAAAAAAATATATAATAAAATCTTCAATTTTGCTAACAATTTGTAAATATGCAAAAATATCAACCGCAGTCTAAAGTGAAGAGTCAAATTTTGTAAAAATTAATAATAAAAATCTTCAGTTTTGCTAACAATTTGGAAATATCCAAAATGACACCTGTAGTCCAAATTGAAGAGTCGAATTTTGTAAAAATATACAACAAAAATCTTCACTTTTGTTAATTTGTAAATATGCAAAAATATCAATTGTAGTCTAAATTGGAGAGTCAAATTTTGTAAAAATATACAATACAAATCTTCAATTTTTCTAATAATTTGGAGATACGCAAAGATGTCAACCGTTGTCTAAATTGAAGAATCATATTTTGTAAAAATACATAATAAAAATCTCCAATTTTGGTAATAATTTGTCCACGTCTGTAATGATGTGAACGGAGAGATGTAACTCTAGACATCTGTTCTTGCTGTAAATTGAAGAAATTTCTTTGTCTTTGAATAACACTTCATCCAGTTCAGACAATTCGTGTAGTATTTTAAGTAGGTGGTTTTTCTTGGTAGATGCAAATAATATCAACGTTATAAACCCTGTTGCACTCATTGCTGATACGTAAAGTACATCTATGAACTGCGTCTTCATTAGGAGTGACACATTCAGACTGCCACAACATTGTGAGTACCAGAATACTGCGTACAGAAGTGCACACGTTAGAGTCCAACATGTTGCTAGAAATCCAACACATCCACGTTGTTTTCTTTTATTGCACTTTGAGAATGGTATTAAGCCAATAATGTTGCATATAAAAATCAACGGTTTCAATACTGAAAACAAAGGAATGTCTTCGTCAATATGGTTCATGACTGGTGGTTCGTCTGGTGAAGTGCTTCCTTTTCGGTGTGAGTCCCGTCGATAACTGAAAATCCAGGGTCAGTAATTCCCTGTTTAATCATGATAAAAGTTACTACGTTGAACCTATTTAAGTTAATGAAGTTTGATGTAGTCCACAGGGCATATATTTTAATATTTTGTCTTAGATTCGTAATGATCGAAATAAATTAACAAATATTGTTTCCATTGGAAGTGAAAACTTCGTTGTGCCGCTTAATGCATAATGGATATAAGGCACCAATAAAGAAACAGCAGTTAACTTGTAAGTGCGTGATGTGCTTGCCATCCGAAAAATTCAGCCGAGTGAGACATTCAGAGACATTCATTTCTTGTTCAAATAGCATCTGATATTGGCTACTTGTGTGTTTCGGATCTCCTATAAATTCCAGCACTGTTTGGAATGAAGCTCACTAAGTTTTAAGAATAAACAGTGTTCAGCAACTAAGAATACATGCACGTTTGAGAGCTGTTTGAGAAGACTAGTTTTAAGCCTAGAGACGTTAGAATATCGATGGTTTTGAACAGCAATCTCGCATGCCAGAAATATGAATAAAATAAATTTTCGTTTGATTCTAATAAAAAAATTCCTGACTGTTCTACAAATCTATATATATGTGTATATATATATATATATATATATATATATATATATATATATATATATAATTTGAACTGGTAATGAAAATTACGGGAAAACGGCTGAACCGATTTTAATAAATGACCCCTCATTTTGAAGCTTGGAACCCAAAGTTTTTCAGAAAAATAGTAGTTTTCAGTGAAATGTCAATTTTCCTACATCATTTTCCTATTTTCCAAAATCCATCTGTCGTCAGTTTTGGGAACTAATGGATTTTCAGAATAAAACAAAACACACACACTACAATAAACAATATTACACGAAGGCCATGACCTGCAGGATTGCTGATATATTTAGAGCTCATATTCTCTGACACCATAATTCCAATAGCTATGTCGATCTTCATTCACTTGTGTAATTTTTTTAGAATATCTCAAGACTTACTAAAAATAATTTACAGATCTGATTCTCTGGTGCGTAATTTTCTGAGTACAGCTGTGTATTGGATTTTAGAAACTACAGAACTTAAGAAGGTTTGATGACATTATTATATTAAAATTTGAATATTATCACAGTTTATACCATGACATATTTGTCACTAATGATATACGTTAATGCTATTGATATATCGATGATATGAAAGTGAACTCTTTTGGGGTTATATAAGGTAATTCGGGGGAAGACGCCACAACTAAGGTATTTCTTGGCTATACAACTCAAACCTGAAGTGATAAGCCAATACAAACAAATTTATCGTATTTTTCAATTATAATTTGCTCTGTATAATGATTGGTTCCTCTGCAAGTGCGTATCTTGTTAACAGTTTTTCATGTTAAAAAAACTCGTGTTAGGGTGGCATCTTCCCCCATATATACGGGGAAGATGCCACTTGGTATGGGGTAAAATGCAACAACATAGTAAATGGCATACGTAAAATAAACATTGGAATATTTTATGTGTATTTTATTACAACTACAGAGAAACATCTATGAATTTAATTATAAACTTGTGTCATGATTATTTAAAAAAAATTGATTAATGAGGACACAATTCTGAATGTTGTTAGTACGAGCCTGCACCATATTTCATGCACTGCGAATTGTCACCACTCCAATCTTCGTGCAAGGATCTCTTGCATGCGGTGCACTGAATCCATCACACTTGGAACCGTCTTAGCGTAATAGTGTCCAGAACAAACAACAAAACTCATCTTCCTCATCAAAACTATTACCACTGTCATCGTGAATTTCAACAGAAGAAGAAGAAGAAGAAGAAGAAGAAGAAGAAGAACTTACAAGTCTCTTTTTCTTTCTTGGTTGGGAAGGTTTCTTTTTTTCTGGCCTTTTTTCCGCACAGTTTCTCTTCTCTATGGTGTAGTTGAAATCTACGTTGTTTGTTTTTTACGGGCAAAGAATTTAGATTTCCTTACTTAGGAATAGGGCTGATTGTTTCCAGAATTGAAATCCCGTTATCCGTTCTGATGGAAGCAACTACTGATGTAGGTCTACTGCCACATGCTCCGCTAGTGGAAGGACCTCGTGAACATGTAGTAATGTTTGAAGATTCCATTCGCCATTTGAGAATTCTGTATGGAATGCCATACAACCTCGCTGCAGCCCATGACGATTTTTGTCCATTCTTTAAATCTTCAGCAGCTCGAATTAAATTTTATTTTGACTAAGATGTCCAATCTGTTTTTATTTTGCAGTCTCAAGTCATCGTCTGCATAAAAATGAAATGTGAATTACATTTTTAATCATTGATACCTTTTGTAAAGTATCAGAGAACATGTGAAATATTATCAAATAATAACCTTCCCAAAACATAATTTACGTGTTAAATAATGTATTTCTTAACCATGTTGCGTCTTCCCTCAGTTACAAGGGGAAGACGCCACTCACACTTACTTGCCTACTGCCGCAAGGTTGTTGTCGTGGCTGCATGTCTAGTGTGCGTAACAGAATGCACAGCTCACGTATATAGCAGATATTCCATTTCAAATAAAACATCAGTCTACGAACCTTAAATATAAGCAACGAAATATTATAAAGTGTGTACTAACCAGACTATATGCTCACAAGATCCAAAATAACGACGATGAAAGACGATAAAGTAAGACAAATGCACACGCTACGTGTCCACCCAGTCAACACTCTTCAAACTAGAGGATCGGCGCTGTCAATTGCTGACACATAAAAGAACTGCAAAGAAAGTTGCGTCTTCCCCCAACTGGCATCTTCCCCCGAATTACCTTACAGTAAGTAGGCGTAGAGAATATCTTAAATTAGTTCTTAATATCTATAATTTACCGAGTAACGGCTATAGTATATATATAGAGTTACTGAAAACTACAAAACTTACGTAACATAACAATATTGCTATTAAAAAATAAATATTTTTACAGTTATTACTGAAGTGTTGTGGGTCTTTTTGATATATTTAATGGCTGGGCGGTGTAGATACTTCTATGTGTGATTCTCTAATTTTTCTAGGATGTAGTGCAGTAATATGGAAGAGGCATTAGTAAATTGAGTCATGCTTTCTATTTTAGCGGCATCTTACCAAAATTAATTTCATATTCCTTTGGTTTAATCGATTAGATCTGAGATCGCTGCCAAGCATATCATTTTGGTGTAGGGAGAACTCAAAGAACTGAAGATAGATGTGTTCAAGGAAAAGTATTTAGCATAAAAACATTAAAGAGGAAGCTTTTTAAAAGAGATATTTTTGACAGGATTACTGAGTTATTATGTTGATTTAAATGTCACATCTTCATCATTATGGAAGCAAATACATTTCAAAATGTCTGGTAATCTTACATGTACAGTGCATCAGTTATTCATAGATTTCAAAAAGGCATATGACTCGGTTAAAAGAGAAGTTTTATATGATATTCTTATGGAATTTGGTATTCCCAAGAAACTAGTTCGATTAATTAAAATGTGTCTCAGTGAAACGTACAGCAGAGTTCGTATAGGTCAGTTTCTGTCAGATGCGCTTCCAATTCACTGCGGGCTAAAGCAAGGAGATGCACAATCACCTTTACTTTTTAACTTTGCTCTAGAGTATGCCATTAGGAAAGTTCAAGATAACAGAGAGGGTTTGGAATTGAACGGGTTACATCAGCTACTTGTCTATTCGGATGACGTGAATATGTTAGGAGAAAATCCACAAACGATTAGGGAAAACACGGAAATTTTACTTGAAGCAAGTAAAGCGATAGGTTTGGAAGTAAATCCCGAAAATACAAAGTGTATGATTATGTCTCGTGACGAGAATATTGTACGAAATGGAAATATAAAAATTGGAAATTTATCTTTTGAAGACGTGGAGAAATTCAAATATCTGGGAGCAACAGTAACAAATATAAATGATACTCAGGAAGAAATTAAACGCAGAATAAATATGGGAAATGCCTGTTATTATTCGGTTGAGAGACTTATCATCCAGTCTGCTGTCAAAAAATCTGAAAGTTAGAATTTATAAAACAGTTATATTACCGGTTGTTCTGTATGGTTGTGAAACTTGGACTCTCACTTTGAGAGAGGAACATAGGTTAAGTGTGTTTGAGAATAAGGTTCTTAGGAAAATATTTGGGGCTAAGAGGGATGAAGTTACAGGAGAATGGAGAAAGTTACACAACGCAGAACTGCACGCATTGTATTCTTCACCTGACATAATTAGGAACATTAAATCCAGACGTTTGAGATGGGCAGGACATGTAGCACGTATGGGCGAATCCAGAAATGCATATAGAGTGTTAGTTGGGAGGCCGGAGGGAAAAAGACCTTTAGGGAGGCCGAGACGTAGATGGGAAGATAATATTAAAATGGATTTAAGGGAGGTGAGATATGATGATAGAGACTGGATTAATCTTTCTCAGGATAGGGACCAATGGCGGGTTTATGTGAGGGCGGCAATGAACCTCCGGGTTCCTTAAAAGCCAGTAAGTAAGTAAGTAATTAAATTTACAGCATTTGTTGCACAAGCCACTAGTAAAAAATAATAATACAGTAAGTAGTATGTAAGATGCGTTAGCAAAGAGTTATGCTTCCTATTTTAGCTGCGTCTTTAAACCACATAAAAATTAGTATCTATTTCATGCTGTTAGGTATGTCGGATAAGAGTCACCTCCTCAGATGCGGATAATGTTACAAACCACAACGGATAGATATGTTGCCCGCCGCGTATGCAAGGCAGAAAGAATACTGCTAGTAGAACAAGCGCACCTATAACCACATTCAGTTTCAGAAATGCAAATATTAATGACAACACTATTGTTTTCCATCCCCAAGGCTTAATTCAGGGCCGGGCATGAGAGCGGCTCCATTTAGTCGGCCAGAGCTGCTCTCGCTCCGCAAGGCACTTCAATTCCAAGCCGGAGCAGAACGCTCACGCAGTGGCGGACTCGCATTACAGCTACCTTCCCTGCATTAATATAACAAGAGCCACGGTTGTTCTAGTCATTCAGTCTGTCAGTACATAATAGACTAGTTTATAAGGATATTACATCAATCCATTGTACATTATAGAATTTATAACACTCTTATTAATTTAATGGAATAAACTTCGCTCTATGCACACACACAAATCATTAGGCTTATTTACATAACCCATACGCAATCTCCTCACCACGGTTCTACGAGACAGGCGTATGGCTTCCACTTCCCCTACTTGCTGTGGACAGAGTTCATCTGCCAATATAATTAAACATCGCTTGATGAATTCACCTTCGATGAATGTTTTCAATTCCTTTGCAATTTTGTGGCAAATTTCGTACCTAATTCTCATAGCCGATTCACTAAGTGCATTATTGTCATTCTGTTAATATATAATATAATATATGATATGACATGACATGATATGATATATGATATATGATGTGATATGATATGACCATAAATTAATACAATTTAAAGAAAATGTGTCTCAGATACATTATATTAGAGTATATATTCGATACTTATATTGCATTACTAGCCGTACCCGTGCTCTCCGCTGCACCCGTTAGAAATAAATATAAAGTAATTATATAATTAAAATAGGATATTTGATCCAGGGAACATTCGTGTTTGGTAGAAGGATAAATCGTTTATTATGTTACTTAGTTTAAATTGAATTAAAAAATTAAAATGCGATCATTTTGATCCAGAGACCACTCATTTGGTCATAAACATTAGTTTAGGAAATACAGGAAACGAATATACAGAATAGCCTATCAAGTTTTCTGTGCATAAGAATCTATTTTAATCTTACCTGTCCTCGATTCACTCAGAAGTTACTGTGATAACATTATAGCATTATGTCCATCTAGAGAAACTACACTTTCCAATGGTGAATTAATAATTAATTATACAAATCGGTTAATTTAGCTTCCGATATTACTTCATAGAAACGCAGAAATATTATCTGTAGGCTATCTTTCATAGCTTTCGATTGTTGCTGTCCAAGGCCCCTTATAGACGAAGTCATTTGTTTTTTAATTCATTACACGGCGTTAGATGGCAGTTATTTTAATTTTAAAACTCATTTTTCTCATTAAATATCAGTCCTATCAAAATTTTTCATGGAATAAAACTTATCGCAAATTATTTTTAAAGAAACTTTTGTTATGTAACATTTTTCACAAAAATGAATAATAAGCGAGATATTTCGATTTATTTAATTCAGGCCCCCTTATAACCCCCCTTTTAAATACTGTATTTTGTATGCCATATAGCCTAAAATCTAAGTTACAACGAACTTAATTTATATTCCAATTTTCATCGAAATCCGTTCAGCCATTATCGCGTGAAAAGGTAACAAACATACAGACAAACATACAAACCAAAATTTCAAAAAAGCGATTTTCGGTTTCAGGGTGGTTAATTATATATGTTAGGACCAATTATTTTTGGAAAATCGAAAATTACCAGAAAAATTTCGGCTACAGATTTATTATTAATATAGATAAGTTATTTTAGTAATATATAATTTTAAATTATACAAATGTTATGATATATCATAGTATAGTATATTACAGTTCATGATATATAATATGATATATGATATATTATGAACTGTAATATACTATACTATGATATATCATAATACTTGCATAATGTAAAATTATATATTACTAAATGTATAATAACATATAATGCAATGTAAATATCAAATAGATACTCTGATATAATGTCCCTGAGAAACATTTTCTATAAGTTGTATTAATTTATGGCGTTCATCACCAACATATTTGTCATATTCAGTAGCATGTTGTAAAGAATAATGTCGTTGGATATTGAACCTCTTAATGAGTTGGAGTGTTTTATGCCAAATTAAACACTTTGCTAACCCACTGCTCTCTACCAAAAAGAACTCTTCCTCGCATGATACATAAAAAGCATTGGGAATAGCGGGACGCTTTAGTGTATGAGCGGAAGCTCCGTCTTCAAAGTTCTCCACCACTGCACCGACACTGAATGACGTACAGTATGCATACGTCAGAGCGCTCGCAAGACACGCTCTTTAAAACACACAGCGCTCATTTCTCACAACCACGTAATGTGCCCAGCCCTGGCTTAATTGATGAAATTTGTAATCTCTACAAAGCATGTCATTTTCTGCAGAAAGAATATTAGGTCATTTCACTCCTTGCTGCCATGATGGGTTATTTTATTTCCCGTAACCAGCAACGAATCTAATTTCCTTCCCACCATAGCAAACTAAATCATACGCCTACAAAACCATTTCATTACAAAGAATTCATTGATATATTCACGTTTATGGAAACAACATAAAATATTAATTCCATTCCTTACGATTATAAGAATTTACTCATTATACCCTACCACAAGACATCTTTATATTCTTCATCCTATACAGTTTCAGTTGCTAGAAATTGGAACTCGCTTCCGAGTGATATAAGGGGTTGTTGGACAATAGCTTCATTTAGGTCAAAATTACATAAATTCTTACTTAACAGATGAATTGCTGATTAATATTTGTTACTTATAATGAAACTAACATCTGTACATTCTTATTATTATTATCATTAATTTCTCTAAATAGATTTACAAAACCTCTAATGGCAATTACATTAATATTCTCATTATAGAAATAGAAATATATACAGACGTGGACAAATTATTAACAAAATTGACGATTTTTATGATATTTTGTTTACAAAATTTGACTTTTCAATTTAGACTACAGTTGACAATTTTGGGTATTTCCATCATTACAGTAGAGAGAAATATGCAAAAATGTCAACTGTAGTTTAAATTGAGGAGTCAAGTTTTGTAAAAATATATAATAAAAATCTTCAATTTTGCTAATAATTTGTAAATTAGCAAAAATGTCAACTGCATTGAAGAGTCAAATTTTGTAAAAATATAAAACAAAAATCTTCAGTTTTGCTAATAATTTGGAAATATCCAAAATGTCAGCTGTAGTCCAAATTGAAGAATCGAATTTTGTATAAATATACAATAAAAATCTTCAGTTTTGCTAATAATTTGTAAATATGCAAAAATATCAAATGTAGTCCAAATTGAGGAGTTAAATTTTGAAAAATATGCAACACTAATCTTCAATTTTGCTAATAATTTGGAAATACACAAAAATGTCAACTGTAGGCTAAATTGAAGAATTATATTTTGTAAAAATATATAATAAAAATGTTCAATTTTGCTAATAATTTGTCCACGTCTGTATATTCTCCCTGTAACATAGTCCTAGTAAGCTTATATTAAATTAATTTTCATTTTACTAGCTATCTCAAATATTAAATTAATTATAATTCATTGAATTAAATTAGCTCATAAATTAAGTTACTACTTTACCTTATAGATTTATCTAAATTTAAATAAATGTGTAGTGAAGATTATTGCTGGAGAACCTTTTAAGTGTAGTGAAAATATTTGTCATTTAAATTTATGTATTGTATTGATTAAGGCTGGTTGAGTGGAACAGAAGGCCTTATGGCCTTAACTCTGCCAGCGAAAATAAAACATTATTATTATTATTATTATTATTATCTACAATACAAACGATCTTAACAAGTTTAACGTGACTGATTTATTGCTTTGCTTTCAATGTTAATTTTCAGTGCAGTATGTTTCATTATTATGAATGCAAATTACTTTCAAAACCTCTGGTATTCTTAGTGACAAATCTTTATTTGAACTTCTAACGAACTTAATTTACAGTATTTGGTGCACAAGCCATTTGATCTCATTCCTGAAAACACAGACATTTCCTTTAGTTTCGCGCTGTTCTTACTTAATATATTACTTGGGAAATTAATGTTAAAAATTATCATTCTTAGTCAAATTTAACTGGTCTGAACAAGCACAACAAAATATGAACAAATCACACCTAACGTCATATACAGAAATGGCAAGTTGATTGTAAACAAACCACACGCTGTGAATTCAGGTTTTGTTAAAGTCACCTGCATGAGGAACCGCTCCATTTCAGTAACAACCTCAGACTGCAGGTCAGGTCGCAGTAACAACTTTTGAATGTGAGTCACCAATTCGTTTGACTTGCCAACGGTTGAGTGACAACAAGCACACATCTCAATAAGTAAAGTCAACATCACTAAACTGTAGATCGAACAAGCAGCAATGTCAATGTTACGGAATTCGTTGTCACTGGCTACTCCAGATAATATATAGAAAAACATGTCTATGAAAGAAATAAATATCCAGAAAGATGCAAAGAGAAGAGGAAATCCGAAGGCAGAGTTGATTAGATTGACTACATCATGCAGTTTGCAGTGGATCACTCTGAGATCTCTGATTGCAAGCAATATGCTGTTCTTCTGGGTTGAAAGCATTATTATGTCGATTGCATTATGGGTATTCAAGAAACAAATTCCGCTGCGATTTGGGCGTGAAGATTCTTTCCTGAAGATTTTTGTATCAAGAGAAGCTATGATGGAATTCAATCGTTTATATTTTTGCTGCACAAGTAACGCTAAATTTATAAACAACACAATCATAATTATATTTGAGAAGCTAGATATATCTTGTGCGACCAACCACGTTATTTTATGAGGTGTCAAAAGGGCTAGCATATATGGCATTTGAGAAATAATGATGTGAACGGAGAGATGTAACACTAGATATCTCTTCCTCTTGCAAATCAAAGAAATTTCTTTGTCTTTGAATAACACTTTATCGAGTTCAGACATTTCGTGTAGTATTCCAATGAGATGGCGTTTCTTGGTAGATGCAAATAATGTCAAAGTTATCAACCCTGTTGCACTCATTGCTGATGTATAAAGTAAGTCTATGAAAAATTCTTTCATTTCGAATAATGCAGTCATGCTGTCACGAATTTGTGAATACCATAATACTGCATACAGAAGTGCACAGGTTAATGTCCAACATGTTCCAAGAAATCCAACACATCCACGTTGTTTTCTATGTTTTCGTTTATTGGGCACTGAGAATGGTATTATGCCAAAAATATGACACATAAAAATCAACGGTTTGAGTACTGAAAACAAAGGGATGTCTTCCTTGATTTTCTTCATGGCTCGTGTCTTGTCTGGGGAAGTGCTTTCTTCTCCGTGTAAGCTCCGTCGATAACTGGAAATGCAGCGTCAGTAAGTCCCTGTTTAATCGTGTTAGAAGTTATTACGTTGAACCCATTTAAGTTAATTAAGTCTGATGTAGGCCGCAGGGTATATTATTATTGTTTTGAGTTCGTAATGATGAAAACATTGGCAAATATTGTCTCGTTTGGAAGAAAATTTATGTTGTGCTCCTTGATTAATTGGAATTGTAAGACGACAATAACTAAACATCAGTTAACTTGTTAATCTTTAATGTGCCTGCCATGGGAAAGATCCAGGCGAGTGAGACATTCTCCTATGTTTAAATATATTGAACAAAGCTTCAGATATAGTTGTGTGACTCAGAATATTGAATGTTTCTTTTTTAATGGAAATTATATTTAGTTTCTCTTCTGACTTTTTTTTTATTATCCAATTTAATACACCCTACTTCACCCTGAAGTATATTAGGGTTATAGTTGGCATCAAAATACATATTTTATAAGCAATAAACAACAATAAAATTATAATACAAAATTGTGGTCAAGGTTACAATTCACATGAATTATGTACAGCTGTCCAAAAAAAAAAAAAGTGGCCGCACTCGTGAACAGCGAATATTTTCAAAGTCCACTTCGGGTCGCGGCGATGTTACACGATGCATGTGCTTGTAGAAGCAGTTCCGGAACTATGAAAGTGTTCCATATCGCAGACCAGCGGTAGAGTGCTTGTTTAATGATTCAAAGGTTCTGGGTTCGCGCCTTCTTCAAGTTTTCATTTTATTTTTTAATCTTTCTTTAGCGATGTAAATGATATTCAAATTTTCATTTATATCCAGTTATCGTTCTTGATGGATATCACGTTATTTATATTTTGTTATCGTTCTTTAGAGATATGAATAAAATTCAAGTCATCATTTGTATTCTTTTATCGTTTTATAACGATATGAATAATAATTATTACTATTGTAGCTACAGTATCTCCAATGGGGGTTAGCCCTATTTTACATATGCATGTTAGGGCTATAGTTTTATACACAAAAAAGATAAGCATAAAGAGAAATGCAAAAGAAAATTAAATTAGCTTACGCGATGTAAACAAAACATAAACAATCCGTAAATTAGGCATTGGGATTGCAAAACAAATATCAGTTATCAATTTGAAACATACAAAAACATTAACAACACACATACGTAACACTTCTATAACACAAATATGCAGCTTTCCGTACCATATATAATAAATTAATACACAATAGTCACACAAACACAATCAAACTATAATTACGACATTGCGACGACATCAAGCATCCCATAACTGACTCACATACATAACAAATCAAGCATCCGTTGCAACACATACACTTCAACATAGTAACCACACTTTTAAAAGTTACAAATTTGGCTCCAAGAAGAATAAATAGGACACTGTTACTAATTACTATTCTTCTACAATTTCTTAAATACATCTGTAATAAATCTGTGAAATTCCGATATGAATAATATTCACGTTTTTTTTTTATATTGTTATCGTTCTTTAGCGATATAAATAATATTCAAGTTATCATTTATATTGTTTTCCTTCATTAGCATTATAAAATAATATTCAAGTTATTTATATTGTTATTGTTCTTTCGCAATATAAATAATCTGTATTTTATGTAGGTAATTATTATAACACAAATAAACATCTTTCTTTGTAAAATAGGTTATTTTATTTAGATAATTAAATACGTATTATATAATATCTTATATTAATTAAACGAACCGATATTTATCATTTATATTGTTATCGTTCTTTAGTGATACTGTATAAATAATATTCAAGTTATTTATATTGTAATCGTTCTTTAGCGATATAAATAACACTAATTTAATATTAGGTTTGGAAAAATCCAGTTGCATAATACTTCTATTAGTTTTTCTTTTTGTATTATTACATTATACTATCTTGAACCACAATAAAATGAAAAGGAGTAACGAGGAATTGAACCTGAGACGTTGACATCTAAATTCCGACGTTCGTCCGCTGAGCTACGAGGGCAAAAGTGTGGAAACATTTTCGAAAAAATTGGCCCAATCACACTCTAAGATTTTCTGATGATTCGTAGAAGCTAGTCCAGGATGCGGGGGGCAAAGGCTAATTGAGATTTCCCGATCTCTGATAGGGTCAAACATCCTGATAGAATTAATATTTAACCCTTGCCGTGACTTTCGGTGAAGTCCGGAGGGCCCAATTAGTCAAATCCACTCTCCTCATCTCCACGCTTGGGCCCCCTGGAATTTAATAAGATGCGAAAGAGATAGTGGTGTGCGGAAAGAAACGGGATGTTACCGCATTTAGGCCTATCCTTCCCAAGAAAAACTGCAAACATGAACAAAGGAAGCTTTAAATAGAAGAAGAAGCATCTTCTGCGGACCTCTGGAAAAAGAACTAAGGAAGAGACTAGTGAAGTGCTTTGTGTGGAGTGTGGCATTGTATGGGGAAGGAACATGGACATTACGACGAAATGAAGAGAAACGAATTGAAGCGTTTGAAATGTGGATGTGGAGAAGAACGGTGCGTGTGAAGTGGACAGATAGAATAAGAAATAAAATTGTTTGAAAAAGTGAGTGAAGAAAGAATGATGCTGAAACTGATTAGAAAGATAAAAAGTAACTGGCTGGGTCTCTGGTTGAAAAGAATAATAGAAGACATTAGGATATGTGGATCATATGCGGAGACTAAGAGGAAGGCAGAAAATAGGAAAGATTGGAGATTGCTGAGTTTGCAATGAAAGACCTGCCCATGGACAGAACACTTATGTATGTATGTTCAGAATGCCTGGAATATCGTGTCTAAAAACAGTCGCTATTTGCAAAGACTAGTCAATTCCATGCCCACTCGACTGCAAGATGATCGAGATAAGAGGAAGATAGACTAAATATTGAATTGTGGCCTTTTGTTTTGTTTTTTGAACGCTTAATTGTTTGAATGTTTTAAGGCCGACGCCAGTAAATTTGTTTTGTTTATGCCACGAAAGATATTTTTATTGAGAATTAAATCTTTTTTCTTTCCATTTGCAGCCACAATATCATAATAATAAAGTTATGGCATAATATATTAATGAACCTGATGTTAATTACTAAAATAATCGTAAAAGAGAAAGGAGCCATTATGTATAGTTTGTCTCTCTCAAAAACAGAACTAAAAAGAACATAAAAAGCACGAGGTTGTAGTCGAACGCAGGACCTCATGAATAAGAGGCCTGAACGCTACCATTACGCTATCGATAACACACAGAATACTTCAATTATAACTGTAGATATCAGGCAACGTGGTCCAACAAAATGTAACATCGCCTGTCTCCGAATTGTAGCGAAGATACCCGAAGGGAACTTTGTTTCAGGAGAGCGGCCACTTTTTCTTTTGACAGCTGTACAAGAATGCACCTTAATGAAAGAATAGATCCTGTTAAAGATTAATGAGATGTTTGAGGAATAATCAATTCAAAGATATACAAGAATGTCTAACCCTTTCAGAGTAAATACACGACCTAAAAAGATAATCATTAGGATATTAATATAACAAAGTTTGACTTTCACTTTCAAATTTATACTTAATTCATGAACAATGGAAGAGTTAACAGTAATAAAAGGATATTACAAGCAATGATTTACGGTTACAAGTTACATACGTGATTCAGGAACAAGTACAATAATTGAAATAATAGCACAAGTAATGACTTATAACTAACGAAATTCTTGAAGGGCAATATATAATAGTAGGGGCAATACAAAAGATTTAAAAACAACTGTAAACAGTAAAGGAATAGTAGAAAAATTGACTTAAAATTACACATTCTTTTTAAAGCAATAGGTAACAACAAATATATACTAATAACAATACACTGACTGTAGTTAGAGATTAAACACATTATTTTAAAAACGAATACGCAAAGGATCAATAGCTATTTTCAGGCATTATATACATGGACCAAGCCTTTAATTCACATCTTTTGACGTTACTTCGTATATTATTTTGTGTTTCAATCTATTTCAATTTGTTATTTTTCACTGTAACAACAAAATATGTTTCATAAAGCCTCAAGGAATTTCTCTATATTTATTGTATCATGGTACTCTTTGTCAATGACAACCTGTAATGGTTATAGGAAGAAAAAATATATATATATATATATATATATATATATAATAGCTCTTCTGACGTTTGTGAACACTTAGTCATATCTCGAAAGATATTAATTCTAGGGCTCATATTTATTAAACGTTTTTCTTCTTTTGACAAATACTATCAATCCCTCTAAATATTGATCGCTTCTTTTAACACCATATTTTGTAATAACGATTTAACACACTGGAAAGAGAGTCTCAAGTGAAATGGTGTGATATATCTGAACTTTCTTTTATAGTTCTACTGGAAACGATTTTTATTGAGATTTTAGACCTTGTGATTTGGCAAGATTTCCTTTCATAAAACCACAAACGTTTTTGTTTCGTGATGTTTCACTTAACGTCTCACTTGGGAAATAATGTTAAAAGTTGTCACTGTTAGCCTCATTTAACTGGTTTGAACAAGCACAATAAAATATGAACAAATGACGCCTATCGTCATGTACAGAAACGGCAAATTGATTGCAAACAAACCACACGCTATGAATTCAGTTCTTCTTAAAGTGACTTGCGTGAGGAACCTTTCCATTTCAATAACAACCTCAGACTGAAGATCTGGTTGCAGCAGCAGCTTTTGAATACGAGTGACCAATTCGTTTGACGTGTCAACGGTTGAGTGACAACAAGCGCACATCTCGATAAGTAAAGTTAACATCACTAAACACTTGATCGAACAAGATGCAATGTGAATATTACGGAATTCGTTGTCTTGACTTACATCATACAATATATAGAAAAACATGCTTATAAAAGTTATGAATATCCAGAAAGATGCAAACAGAAGAGGAAACCCAAATGCTGAGTTGATTAAATTGATTACATCATGCAGTTTGCTATGGATCACCCTGAGGTCTCTGATAGCAAGCAATATACTGTTCTTCTGGGTTGAAAGCAATATTGTGTCGGTTGCATTGTTTGTAATGAATAAAGAAAAGCCGCTTCGATTATGACATGAGGAATCATACCTGAAGAATTTTGTGTTGAAAGAAGCTATGATGCAATTCAGTTGTTTATATCTTTGCCTCAGAAATAACGCTAAATTTATAAACAATACAATCGTAATTATATTTGAGAAGCTACAGACATCTCGAGGTAGCCATGTCGTTACTGTATGAGGTATGAAAGTAGTTATAAGATATGGCATTTGAGAAAGAATAATGTGAATCAAGAGATATAACATTACACATCTCTTGGTGCTGCTAAAAGAAGAAGAAATTTCTTTGTCTTTGAATAACACTTTGTCCAGTTCAGACAATTGTTGTATTTTAATGAGATATCGCTTCTTGATAGATGTAAATAATATCAAAGTTATCAACCCTGTTGCAGTCATTGCTGATATATGAAGTAATTCTATGAAAAGTGCTTGAATTTGGAATTGCATGTTCAGACTGTGACGAATTTGTGAGAACCAGAATGCCTCATATAGAAGTGCACACGGTGATGTCCAACATGTTCCAAGAAATCCAACACATCCACGTTGTTTTCTATGTTTTCTTTCATTGTATGCTGAGAACGGTATTACGCCAAAAATGTTACACACGAAAATCAACGGTTTTAATACTGAAAACAAAAGGGATGTCTTCCTCATTATTCTGCATGATTGTTGATTTGTCTGGGGAAGTGCTTGCTTCTCCGTGTAAGCTCCGTCGATAACTAAAATTCCAGCGTCAATAAGTGCCAGTTTAATCGTGTTAAAAGCTATAACGTTGAACCTAGTTTAGTTATGAAAGTGTAATATAGGCCTTAAGGCATGTTATTGTTAATATTATGCTTTACATTCGTCATGATAATGGCAATTGGGAAATATTGATTCCATTTGAAGTTAAAGCTATGTCGTTCTCCTTAATGAATTACGAATGTAAGGAACCAATAACTAAACATCAATTAACTTGTTACTATTTGATGAGTTTGCCATCATTTTCCTGGAGTAACTTAGTAATTCCAGACGTGAGGTTGAAAGGTATCGGGGCTTAGCTATACATGTGTGTGATGCAAGTGATACAACAATGCCGATTGAAGAAGGCATTAAAAAATATTGAAATAAATTTAAAAATTTATTATGCATTTTGTAATTAAAGAGTGACTTTCCTAATGGTGCTAAGTACATATGATTTTGTTATAACTGCAAATACATTAGAACCTCTATTATCCGTGGTAATGAAGGGGGTGCACTGAACGGTTAATCGAAAAAATCGGATAATCCGTACCATAAAATATTTTCGTAAATTACGTAGATAATACCTGCACTTTTTTAATTTCCTTCGTGATCTTGTGTTTAACACGCTAGGTAGTGAATCAGTATTTTTCTCATTTAAGTCTGGTTGTCAATGACGAGTTTTTAAGGGGCAAGGAAATTCCTTGTAATGGATGTCAGCGGAAAGAAGCATTTGCTGCATAGGCCACTAGTTTGATCTAATTGTACACAACATACAAACAACCTCCACCAACACAAGAACAGCATAGCCCCACCATAGAGGACAGCTAACGTCGAGAAGCAAGAGAATCTGATGCCTCAGTAGTTAAACAGTCGCTGACGAAGACACCACACTAGTGTGGAAATGATACCGTCAGTCGCATAACGTATATAACATATTTTTAATAGTTTTAACACTTGTAAAGTTTTTAATTTTCAAAAAAATTGCATATTTTACGATAAGTTTTCAAGTGAACATAAAAAATAAATGATTAAAATTTTTTTTCGCTCTCCTGTAAAACTTGAAAGTTTTTACGTAGCTACAAGGTTGCTTTTAACACTATCGAAATGGTAAATTTTAACAAAAAATCATTGCAGTTTGCAATTTTATTGTAGATCGTCGCATTGTAGTTTATCAAGTGGAGTAGAAACAGGGCTGTGATAAATGCATTGAAAAACGGCAATAACAGTTTCAATGCGTGGTATTAAGTAATTATATTTTAATACTAACATCATAAACACATATAAAGAAGTCAACG
Organism: Periplaneta americana; assembly: GCA_025594305.2. NCBI lineage: Eukaryota > Metazoa > Arthropoda > Insecta > Blattodea > Blattidae > Periplaneta > Periplaneta americana. The sequence continues at coordinate 15,973,284 of JAJSOF020000003.1, read as the reverse complement.
TGACATTTTTTTCAACATTTTTAAGAATATATCAATGACTCAGAACTAGACTGTTCTAAGTCCAACTTTTTATAAGAAAGAAATCTATGTTTCATTATGTTGTAGTTCTTGCCTACATATATATGAATCAACAAAATTGTAAATATTCCTCTCCATAAGTTTGCTATGGAGCTATACCAAATTGTTTCATGAAGCTTTGAATGCCAGGAGCTTAAAATAGCTCTCCTGAAAAAAAAAAAATAATAAAATGGACTTGGAAAGTCTTGTTCTGGGCCATCTATTTATTCACCTATGCTATGCACCTTCTCCATAAAGAACAAAATGTCAAAATAAGCGGTTAGAATGGACATGGACCTTGGTTACGCAATAAAATACAAAAGCTTCTCTTTTCAGTAACGAAAGGTCATTTTATTGGCCATGAATATATAGAAATATCATGTTTAAACTTATAAAACACGTACTCAAATGTGGAGAGTATAAAGGCAGAGTCTTAAAACATTCAGTATATTAAGTAGTGTTAGTATTCATCAAAACAAGAAAAATGGCTAATAAACATGAGTCCTGAAATTAGTAACTTCCTAGATATGAGTGCTTGTTCATCAGTATCAAAGAAGATGCTGAATGCGATTACCATAAAAAAGAGTAATCATCAAAACGAGAAAAAATCTAATAAATATGGCTCCTGAAAATTAAATTTTGTACGAACATGGACTTTGAAATTGGTCTTCTAAGAAAAGCATATCTCCAGTTGTGAGTTTGCATCTTGTTTCTTATAGGACGTATCGGAAATGCAGTAAACAAAAGAGTAATAAGGTGTGATTCCCTAGGATACAGGGCAAAAAGCAGTTAACATGAATGGAAGTCATATTGAGCTAACTCTAAGAAAAGCACTCATATCACGACAGATATTAATTTTAGGAGCCATAGTTATTAAACCCTTTTGTTTAGTTTTCATAAATGCTTCCACACTCAGAATATTGAATGTTTACTTTTTGTAAATGGAAATCACACTAAGCATATGCTGCACTGCTACTGAATACGTACTCATATCTCGGAAAATATTAATTTTAGGGCTCATATTTATTATACAACTTTTTCTTGTTTTGATGTATACCGCCATCCCTTAAATTATTGATTCCTTTATTTTAAGGGGAAGGGATGGTATTTTTGATGAAAAATGACTAAATTAAAAATATATATTCTTTAAAATACTCTGTTATATCTGTGGATTGCCACTTTTAAACTTCCTGCATTACGGATTTTTAAATCATTGTTGTTTAAGGTGAATTAAATTTTCAAAAAATTGTTTTTTTCTTTAAAATACCCTTTGATATGTTGGACTACATTGTACAATATTTTGTGGGTATTTGTGCCCATATCAGATGTTGAGACATCATTTTTAAACTTCCTGCACTATGGATTTTTAAATCACACGCCCGCTTTTATCGGTTTCCAGTAACTTCATTTTTTTTGCTGCATTGCCAGACAAAATGAATATAATTACTGAACTATTAAAGATACATGCATGAAATTTAGAACATACATTCTTTAGACTATTAAGAAAATTTTCTCTGTAACAGAATTTTGTTAATTGATTTCATTTTAAAAATACGTCCGTTTGTTTGCAAGAAAGGAAATCAGAAAATTGTTACTCAAGTTTAATTGTTTATTTTACAAACGTAGGGACTAATATCAAAATTCTGTTACAGGCAGTTTGTAGAACGTACTTCTGCAAATACATTGCAAAAACTGTTTGAATCTATCTTTAAAAACGGTTTAGATATATCGGTTTTAGTACAATCCTGCATTGGGTATATTTTTTCCTAATTTGGGCACCCAAATAATTTTTTTTCAAAATGTTTTTTTATTTGGTTGAGTTGTCACAGCTATGAGCTCTCTATATACAAAAAATAATAATAATTTACACCAAATAGGAAAAAAGTTTTAAAAAATACCATCCTCTTACCTTAACACTCTATATAATGACTTGCAACACACTGGAAAGGGAATAGCGAGTGAATAAATGTGATATTTCTTAACTTCCCCTTATACGGCCTATACAAAACGATTTTTGTTGAGAGTTTACACATAGTGATTTGAAAAGATTTTTTTTCTTAAAAACACATAATTTTTCTTTTGTTTCGTGCTGTTTTTACTTAATGTCTTACTTGAGGAATTAATATTAAAATTTATCATTGTTAGCTACATTTAACTGGTCTGAACAAGCACAACAAAATATGAACAAAGCACACCTAACGTCATATACAGGAACGGCAAGTTGATTGTAAACAAGCCACACGCCGTGAATTCAGTTTTTGTTAAAGTCACCTGCATGAGGAACCGCTCCATTTCAGTAACAACCTGAGACTGCATATCAGGTCGAAGTAACAGCTTTTGAATGTGAGTCACCAATTCGTTTGACTTTTCAACGGTTGAGTGACAACAAGCACACATCTCGATAAGTAAAGTTAATATCACTAAACTGTTGATCGAACAAGAAGCAATGTCAATGTTACTGAATTCGTTTTCAGTGGTTACTTCATACAATATATAGAAAAACATGCATATGAAAGTCATGAATATCCAGAAAGACGCAAAGAGAAGAGGAAATCCGAAGGCTGAGTTGATTAGATTGACTACATCATGCAGTTTGCAGTGGATCACCCTGAGATCTCTGATAGCAAGCAATGTGCTGTTCTTCTGGGTTGAAAGCATTATTATGTCGATTGAATTTTCAGCATTGAAAAACGAAATTTCATTTCGATTTCGGAGTGAGTAATCTTTGAAGAATTTTATATGAATAGAAGCTAAGATGGAATTCATTTGTTTATATTTTTGCCGCACAAGTAGCGCTAAATTTATAAACAACACAATCATCATCATATTTGAGAAGCTAGATATATCTTGTGCGAGCCACCACATTGGATTATGTGGTGTCAAAGAAGCTAGAATATATGGAATTTGAGAAATAATAATGTGAACGAAGAGATGTAACACTAGGTATCTCTGATTGCTGTTAATTGAAGAAATTTCTTTGTCTTTGAATAACACTTTATCGAGTTCAGACAATTCGTGTAGTATTTTATTCATGTGGAGTTTCTTGGTAGACGCAAATAATATCAAAGTTATCAACCCTGTTGCATTCATTGCTGATATATGAAGTAAATCTATGAAAATTGCCTTCATTTCGAATGGTACATTCATGCTTTCACGAATTTGTATATACCAGAATATTGCATACAAAAGTGCACACGTTAGTGTCCAACATGTTCCAAGAAATCCAACACATCCACGTTGTTTTCTATGTTTTCGTTTATTGGGCACTGAGAATGGTATTATACCAAAAATTTTACACATAAAAATCAACGGTTTGAATACTGAAAACAAAGGGATGTCTTCCTCAATTTTCTTCATGGCTGGTGTCTTGTTTGGGGAAGTGCTTTCTTCTTCGCGTAAGCTCCGTCGATAACTGGAAATGCAGCGTCAGTAAGTCCCTGTTTAATCGTGTTAGAAGTTATTACGTCGTACCCATTTAAGTTAATGAAGTCTGATGTAGGCCACAGAGCATATTATTATTGTTTTGAGTTCGTAATGATGAAAAGATATTGGCAAATATTGTCTCCTCTGGAAGAAAATTTATGTTGTGCTCCTTAATTAATTGGAAGTGTAAGACGTCAATAACTAAACAGCAGGTAACTCGTTAATCTTTAATGTGCGTGCCATGGGAAAGATCCAGTCGAGTGAGACATTCTCCTATGTTTAAATATATTGTACAAAGCTTCAGATATAGTTGTGTGACTCAGAATATTGAATGTTTCTTTTTTAATGGAAATCACATTAAGTTTCTCTTCTGACGTTGATGAACACTTAGTCATATCACAGTCTACTATATACAGTTGCGAAGCTCAATATGTAGTAAAAATACAAACATGGGTAGTTGCCCACCACTAGGATCGCTACTATCGCCTCATCATCGCAGATCTCTCTCCTAGCAGACGACAAAATATGTTACACTTACGTTGTCGTGTTCTTTTGGAAAAATTAACACCTTGCTTCCATTATTGAAATATTAAATGCATAAAGTTAATTTATTATTTTAATGAAGTATATTAAATTCCACCATAAACTCGAAGATACCTGCAAGAAATAGGTTAATATTATTTTTGTTTGTGCAAAACGAACTGAAATTTAGTATAATCGCTTCACTCATTCAAGATTATAGCGATAATTAACTATGAAACCGATAAATATTAATTTGCATTTCCCTTTACAGCAATAATAATGGAAATATGAATTAATGGAGTAACTTACGTGTACCGGTACTTGTAGTGTAGGCTTACGTAGTTAACAAAGTGGGATGAGGTTAAGCAATAATAATCACACCAGAATTGCAAATAAAACGTGATCAATAAATTTTATTGTAACAGACTCTTTCTGCGTCTCTAGTAAAGTAACATATAAAAATAACAATAAAATTAATAGCTATAATTAAAAACATATCCTTTGAAAAAAAAAGTAGGCCTAAGCAATAATGGTCCCACCAGAATTGAAAATAAAACGTGATCAATAAATTTCATTAAAACAAACTTAATTTTTCTACGTCTCTAGTAAAATATTATTATTCCAATTACTGTATTTTAGCCATTAACATTTTCATTACAACCAATAACGAACATTTCACTAGCATCAATGTGAAATACGCAACGAGCTAGTATCGATGGAAATACGACACAGTCCAAAGTCGACCGTGGACCGCCTATTGTGTCTAGTTGCTAACCGCTTGGAGCGCTTTATCAAGAGATTTGCAAAAAATCACCTCAAGCTTCGCGACTGTATATAGTAGACTGTGGTCATATCTCGAAAGATATTAATTCTAGAGCTCATATTTATTAAACTTTTCTCTTCTTTTGATGAATACTACCATCCCTCTAACTATTGATCCCTTCTTTTAACATGATTTCTAATAACGAATTTCAACATACTGGAGAGGAAGTGTAAAGTGAATTGGTGTGATATATCTAACTTTCCTTTATAGTGCCTTCAAGAAACGATTATTATTGAGAATTTACACCTTGTGATTTGGCAAGATTTCCACAGACTTTTTTTTTTTTGTTTCGTGTTGTTTCACTTAACGTCTCATTCGGAAAATAATGTTAAAAGTTGTCAGTGTTAGCCTCATTTAACTAGTTTGAACAAGCACAATAAAATATGAACAAATGACACCTATCGTCATGTACAGAAACGGCAAATTGATTGTAAACAAACCACACGCTGTGAATTCAGTTCTTCTTAAAGTGACTTGCGTGAGGAACCGCTCCATTTCAATAACAACCTCAGACTGAAGATCTGGTTGCAGCAGCAGGTTTTGAATACGAGTGACCAATTCGTTTGACGTGTCAACGGTTGAGTGACAACAAGCACACATCTCGATAAGTAAAGTCAACATCACTAAACACTTCGTCGAACAAGATGCAATGTGAATATTACGGAATTCGTTATCTTGACTTACATCATACAATATGTAGAAAAACATGCTTATAAAAGTGATGAATATCCAGAAGGAAGCAAACAGAAGAGGAAACCCAAATGCTGAATTGATTACATTGATTACATCATGCAGTTTGCTATGGATCACCCTGAGGTCTCTGATAGCAAGCAATATGCTGTTCTTCTGGGTTGAAAGCAATATTGTGTCGGTTGCATTCTTTGTAATGAATAAAGAAAAGCCGCTTCGATTATGACATGAGGAATCATACCTGAAGAATTTTGTGTTGAAAGAAGCTATGATGCAATTCAGTTGTTTATAGCTTTGCCTCACAAATAACGCTAAATTTATAAACAATACAATCGTAATTATATTTGAGAAGCTACAGATATCTCGAGGTAGCCATGTCGTTACTGTATGAGGTATGAAAGTAGTTATAAGATATGGCATTTGAGAAAGAATAATGTGAATCAAGAGATATAACACTACACATCTCTTGTTGCTGTAAATTGAAGAAATTTCTTTGTCTTTGAATAACACTCTATCCAGTTCAGATAATTGTTGTAGTATTTTAAACAGATGGGGTTTCTTGATAGATGCAAATAATATCAAAGTTATCAACCCTGTTGCAGTCATTGCTGATATATGAAGTAATTCTATGAACTGTGCTTTCATTTGGAATTGCATGTTCATGCTGTGACGAATTTGTGAGAACCAGAATGCCCCATATAGAAGTGCACACGTTGTTGTCCAACATGTTCCAAGAAATCCAACACATCCACGTTGTTTTCCATGTTTTATTTCATTGTGTACTGAGAACGGTATAACGCCAAAAATGTTACACACGAAAATCAACGGTTTGATTATTGCAAACAAAGGGATGTCTTCCTCAATATTCTGCATGATGGTTGATTTGTGTGGGGAAGTGCTTGCTTCTCCGTGTAAGTTCCGTCGATAACTAAAATTCCAGCGTATTGACGCAGTTTAATCGTGTTAAAAGCTATAACGTTGAACCCACTTTAGTTATGGAAGTGTAATATAGGCCTCAAGGCGTGTTATTGTTAATATTACACTGTACATTCGTCATGATAATGAAAATTGGCAAATATTGATTCCATTTGAAGTAAAAGCTATGTCGTTCTCCTTAATGCATTCCGAATGTAAGGCACCAATACCTAAACATCAGTTAATTTGTTACTATTTGATGTGCTTGCCATCATATTCCACGAGTGGCTCAGTAATTCCACACGTCATGTTGAAAGTTATCAGAGCTTAGCTACACATGTGTGTGATGGAAGTGATAATACCAGTGCAGATTGAAGAAGGCATTAGAAAACATTGAAATAAATTTAAATAGTACATTATACAACGAGCCTATAATGGTAGTAATTAAGACGCGAGTATGTTTATGAAACGAGCGCAAGCGAGTTTCATAATTTTCATACGAGCGTCTTAATTACCATTGTAGGCAAGTTTCATACGACTTTTTATGCTCGACAATATTTCTAACTTGAAATTATTCATAATTATTAATGTTATTCTTATCTGACTGGGGAGCGGAATTGACCTTGTGCAATATCTCGTAAATTGTGAGATGTGCGCAGACGCGAAAGTATTGATTTTTTTCCTAGAAACAAATGTCGACATTGACCTTGATATAATCTAGAGAGTAAAATAAACATTAATCTAGATATAACCTTGAAATTGCATTAGACATTGAAAAACGAGATGATAAATTCAATTTATTTTAATATTATTAACAATTAACGTTAATTATTAATCTAATCTCGCGCTAGTTGTCTTTCGATTGAATATCCGAGAATAATCGATACTTGCGCTTTCATATTGCTACAATGGTATTTTCTGATTGGTGGAACACCTGAACTTTAATGAATAGATGTACTTTAATGAGGTCCATTAAAGGGCTGCTACCAGGTGTATAATTACTACATTTGGGCATGGTCGAGCATAAAATATATTATGCATTTTGTAATTGAAGAGTGATTTTCGAAATGGTGCTAAGTACATATGATTGTTTTTACAACAGCATATATGTTGAAGGTACTGGAAAGAGACTTTAGCAATTAAAACATTATGGGAAGTGAGCTTTATTGATAGAATTTAAATTTTGAAAACTGATATTGTGCTAGGAAAGAATCCTGTTAAACATTTTAATATGTTCCAAAATGTGCTAAGTCAATTTTTCACTTGGAAAAAATGTTGTTAAACGGTTTAGCAATTATGTATGTGTATTTGAACATTTTGTATTTTTTTTATTCATTTACTAGAGTTTCCTCAAATTAGAGGCTGCCATTAGACAAAGGATACAAAACAAAACAAGAACAAATAAATGATGAAAGATAACAGAGTAAGAAAAAAAGTAAACAAGTACACAAACAAACAAACAATGGCAGTATACTGTAAAACTGAAAGTAGACAATGTCTTATTAATAATCATTTTAATATAATTTCACAAAGAAATATCTTTACAGCTGATGCTACATAATAGAGTTTCAAATAACAGAATCTACGCATAAGATAACAACACAGTTGTTATAAGTGAAATATTTTATTATAATTAATCGCGTGGTGTGGGTATTTTGTCAATTACTTAATGACAGTTCGGTGTACATATTTAATTTCATCATTCTCTAATTTTGCTAGCTAATAATAATGGAAGATGCGTTAGCAAAGATTTAAGCTTCCTATTTTAGATACGTTTTTTAAACTACATAAATGTTAATATACATTTCATGCTGTTAGGTATGTCAGATAAGTGTCGCGCTAATGTTACAAAACACAACGGATAGATATGTTGCCCCCCCCCTTGTGCACTGAAGAAAGGAAGAACAAGCGCAGTTGTAAGCACATTCATTTCCAAGAATGTAGATATTAATGAAAACACTGTTGAATAATTTCAAGGGAAAAATTGTTCCGGGGCCGGGTATAGATCCCGGGACCTCTGGTTGAACGTACCAGCGCTCTACCAACTGAGCTACCCGGGAACTCTACCCGACACCGTCTTAACTTTTCCCTTTATATCCGCACAACTCGCGTGGGCTGACGAAACGCCAGATACCCACCCGGGATCGATACCCGGCCCCGGAACAATTTTTCCCTTGAAATTATTCAAATCTGCTTTACAGGGAGCTTTACCTGAAATACTAGATTTGCATAATATATACGTCACTGTGTACGTTAACAGAAAACCACAATTCCAAGTCACACAGAGTTTGTGTGCACTCGATGTGGGTCTCTGGCGTTTCGTCAGCCCACGCGAGTTGTGTGGATATAAAGGGAAAAGTTGAGACGGTGTCGGGTGGAGTTCCCGGGTAGCTCAGTGGTAGAGCGCTCGTACGTTAAACCAGAGGTCCTGGGATCGATACCCGGCCCCGGAACAATTTTTCCCTTGAAATTATTCAAATCTGCTTTACAGGGAGCTTTACCTGAAAGACTAGATTTGCATGAAAACACTGTTGTTTTCCATCCCTTACGTTTAATTGATGAAATTTGTATTCTCTGCAAAGCATATAATTTTCTGCGAGGAAGAATATTAACCATTTCACTTTTTGCTGCCATGAGGTTTTATTTTATTTCCCGCAACCAGCAACGAATCTAATTTTCTTCTCACCATAGCAAACTATATCATACGCCTACAAAACCATTTCATTACAAGGGATTCATCGTTCTAATCACGTTTATAGAAACAACTTAAAATATTAATTGCATTCATTACGTATCTAAATACACTTATATAACTTACAAAAGAATTTACGAATTAGACATCCTTTATTTAAAATTGCCAATAATGCCCTAATTGATTTACCAACACCATCTAATATTAGAACATGATGAAACTTTGGTTCACTATTAGGATTATGTTTAGTTATACAAACCGCTACAGGATTATTTTTAGCAATACATTACTGTCTAAATATTGAAATATCATTTCCAAGAACTGCACATATTTGCCGTGATTTATTGTTTTGCTTTCAATGTTAATCTTCTTTGGAGTATGTTTCATTATTATGCAAGCAAATATCTTTCAAAATCTCTGGTATTCTTTGTGGAAAATAAATTTGACAAATCTTTATTTGCACTTCTAGCGAACTTAATTTTCAACACTTGCTGCACAAGCCATTAGTTTGATCTAATTGTACACAACACACAAACAACTCCTACCAACACAAGAACAGCATACTCTCACCATAGAGGACAGATAACGTCGAGAAGCAAGACGAACTGATGCCTCAGTACTTAAAGAGTCGCTGACGAAGTCACCACACCAGTGTGGAAATGGTACCGTCAGTCACATAACGTATATTACATATTTTTAATGGTTTTAACACTTGTAAAGTTTTCAGTTTTTAAGAAAGTTGCATCTTTTATGATATGTTTTCAAGTGAACATCAAAGACAAAAATGATTAAAAGATTTTTTTTTCGCTCTTCTGTAAAACTTGAAAGTTTTGTCGTACGAGGTTGCTTTTAACATTATCGAAATGGTAAATTTTAACAAAAAAAAATCATTCCAGTTTGCAATTTTATTGGAGATCGACGTATTGTAGGTTATCAAGTGGAGTACAAGCAGAACTGTGATAAATGCCTTGAAAAACGGCAATAATGGTTTCAGTGTATGGCATTAAATAGTTATATTTCAATACTAACATCATAAACACTTACAAAGAAGTAAACGTGATACTTTTTTTTTTAATATTTATATCAATACATCGATCGCTGAGAACCAGCCTGTTGTAAGTCCAACTTTTTAGAAGAAAGAAAGCATTCAGTATCCTGAGAAGTGGTACTAATCATCATAACGAGAAAAAAATCTAATAAACATAGCTCCTGAAAATTAAACTTTGTACGAACAAGGACATTGAAATTGGGCTTCTCAGAAAAGCTTATCTCCAGTTCTGAGTTTGTTCCTTGTTTCTTATTGGGTATACAGTAACTTAATATCGGAAATGCAGTAAGCAAAATAGCAATAAGATGCGATTCTCCAAGACATAGAATAAAAGGATAGTTAACATGAATGGAAGTCATATTCATCAAACCACACGACATTGATTAACAGGTACTCATATCACGACAGATATTAATTTTAGAAGCCATAATTATTAAACACATTTGTCTTGTTTTGATAAATGCTTCCACACTCAGAATATTGAATGTTCCTTTTTGCAAATGGAAATCACACTAACCATATGCTGCAATGCTAATGAACACGGTCTCATATCTCGGAATATATTTTATTTTAGGCTCTTGTATATTATACATCTTTTCCTTGTCTTGATGAATACTACCAACTCTTAAGTTATTGGTAGTTTTTTAACACTATAATAATGACTTCCAACACACTTGAAAGGGAGTATCAAGTGAATAAATGTTATAGGCTATATCTTAAATTCGTTTCCCATAGCCTACAACAAGATTATCTTTATTGAGAGTTTACACTTTGTGATTTGAGAATTTTTTTTTTCTTAAAAACACAGACACTTTCTTTTGATTCATGCTGTCTTAACTTAATGTCTTACTTCGGAAATTAATGTTAAAATTTATCGTTGTTAGTCACATTTAACTGGTCTGAACAAGCACAACAAAATATGAACAAATCACACCTAAAGTCATATACAGGAATGGCAAGTTGATTGTAAACAAACCACAAGCTGTGAATTCAGTTCTTGTTAAAGTCACCTGCATGAGGAACCGCTCCAGTTCAGTAACAACCTCAGACTGCAGATCAGCTCGCAGTAACAGCTTTTGAATCTCAGTCGCCAATTCGTTTGACTTCTCAACGGTTGAGTGACAACAAGCACACATCTCGATAAGTAAGGTTAACATCACTAAACTGTTGATCGAATAGGAAGCAATGTCAATGTTACGGAATTCGTTGTCACGGGTTACTTCATACAAAATATAGAAAATCATGTTTATGAAAGTCATGAATATCCAGAAGGACACAAAGAGAAGAGGAAATCCGAAGGCTGAGTTGATTAGGTTGACTACATCATGCAGTTTGCAGTGGATCACCCTGAGATCTCTGATTGCAAGCAATATGCTGTTCTTCTGGGTTGGATGCATTATTACGTCGATTGAATTTTCGATATTGAAATAAGAAATGACGTTTCGATTTCGGCGTGAGTAATCTTTTCTGAAGAATTTTATATGAAGAGAAGCTAAGATGGAATTCATTTGTTTATATTTTTGCCGCACAAGTAGCGCTAAATTTATAAACAACACAATCATCATCATATTTGAGAAGCTAGATATATCTTGTGCTAGCCACCATGTCACTTTATAAGGTGTCAAAGAAGATAGAATGTATGGAATTTGAGAAATAATAATGTGAACGAAGAGATGTACTACTAAATATCTCTTCTTCCTGTAAATCGAAGAAATTTCTTTGTCTTTGAACAACACTTTATCCAGTTCAGACATTTCGTGTAGCATTTCAATCAGATGGCGTTTCTTGATAGTTGAAAATAATATCAAAGTTATCAACCCTGTTGCACTCAATGTTGATGTGTGAAGTAAGTCTATGAAAAGTTCTTTCATTTCGAATAATGCATCCATGCTGTCACGAATTTGTGAGTACCATAATACTGCATAGAAAATTGCCCACGTTAATGTCCAACATGTTCCAAGAAATCCAACACATCCACGTTGTTTTCTATGTTTTCTTTTAGTGGCCACTGAGAATGGTATTAAGCCAAAAATGTTACACATAAAAATCAACGGTTTGAGTACTGAAAACAAAGGGATGTCTTCCTCAATTTTTTTCATGGCTGGTGTCTTGTCTGGTGAATTGCTTCCTCCTCCGTTTAAGCTCCGTCGATAACTAAAATGCTGTGTCAGTAAGTCCCTGTTGAATCGTGTTAGAAGCCATTACATTGAACCTATTTAAGTTAAGTGAATGAAGTCTAATGAAGCCCGCAGGGAATATTGTAATTAATGATATTTTTTGGGATCGTAATGATGAAAGCAAGTTAGAAAATATTGTCTCCATTGGAAAACAAATTTGTGTTCTACTCCTTAATGCATTACGATTATGACACCAATAACTGATAGCAGTTAACTTGTTAATGTTTGATGTGCTTGCTATCCTAACCCGAGTGAGAAAGGCATTCTATGTATCGGGTCTTACCTTCAGATATTGGCTGCTTGTGTGATTCTGGCCTTCAAATAAGGAAGAGCTCTGATCCTTTGCTTATAGAGGTTATCTATACTAATAATAAATCTGTAGCCGAAATTTTTCTGGTAATTTTCGATTTTCCAAAAATAATTGGTCCTAACATACATAATTAACTACCCTGAAACCGAAAATCGCTTTTTTTAAATTTTTGTTTGTATGTCTGTCTGTCTGTCTGTCTGTATGTTTGTTACCTTTTCACGCGATAATGGCTGAACGGATTTCGATGAAAATTGAAATATAAATTAAGTTCGTTGTAGCTTAGATTATAAGCTATATGGCATTCAAAATACGTTATTTAAAAGGGGAGTTATAAGGGGGCCTGAATTAAATAAATCGAAATATCTCGCTTATTATTGATTTTTGTGAAAAATGTTACATAACAAAAGTTTCTTTAAAAATAATTTTCGATAAGTTTTGTTCCTTGAAAAAATTTTGATAGGACTGATATTTAATGAGATAAATGAGTTTTAAAATTAAAATAACTGCCATCTAAGGCCGTGTAATGAATTAAAAAACAAATGACTTCGTCTATAAGGGGCCTTGGACAGCAACAATCGAAAGCTATGAAAGATAGCCTACAGAGAATGTTTCTGTGTTTGTATGAAGTAATATCGGAAGCTAAATTAACCGATTTGTATAATTAATTATTATTTTACCATTGGAAAGTGTAGTTTCTCTAGATGGACATAATGCTATAAAGTTATTACAGTAACTTCTGATATAATATAATATAATATAATATAATATAATATAATATAATATAATATAATATAATATAATATGTAATATTAAATAATATAATTTAAGTTATTTGAAGGGTTCAGAACCATAGTGGGCCAAGCGCCATTTACTGAATACGTAGAAAACAAGGGCTAAAATTAAGTTATTACCATAATTCAATGGAAACCTATAACAAGTAAAATAAAATATACACATTAAATGTAAATGATGTCAATCTTTATTAAACTATGGTTGCATGTAATAGCAATTAAGAAACATGTTAAAGGAATTGTCATTGCACCAAATGAGTGTCTCTGGATCAAAATGATCGCATATTAATTATTTGGATGCAATTTAAATTAAGTAACATATTAAACGATTTATCCTTCTATCAAACACGAATGTTCCCTGGATCAAATGTCCTACTTTAATTATGTAATTACTTCATATTATTTCTAACGGGTGCAGCGGAGCGCACGGGTACGGCTAGTAAGTGATATAATTGTGCAGTTTGAAGGTGGCAATAATATATATATTTTTTTAGTATGTTATTTTACAACTCTTTATCAACAGCTTAGAATTATATATATATATATATATATATATATATATAAAACTGTTATGAGTTTTGTAATTAAGTGCTTGGTTAATTAGTATATTAGACTGAAATTCAACGTAGTTTGATCACTAGGGCTAGGATTTTGATGAAATTGCATCTTTTTTTCTAGTAAGCCAGAAACATAGCTGCTTTAATATTTATGTGTTATGTGATAAACTGAGTGTTTTAAGACATATTTGTTAGGACATTTTTTGTCTGTTTCAACTCATAAGAGCATCCTTTGTTTTATTCGGTCATTTGTTTAGGCATTTTCATTTGATTTTGACCATAAATCCCCATTATTAATGTAAAATAATGTCTATTTTCTTTGATATTTTCTTTAGGTATTTTGTCCATTAATACTCATTAATTTGTATAATATTTTAATCGTTTTTCTACACAAATATTGCCATTTTAACGTAGTACACCCCACATAATGGATCAGTCCAACCACCCCTTAATATAGACTCCTCTGTACCTGCTAATTCCGTATTTGAGTGGCCTTGTGGTACACGGAAACTAAAAGTAAAGTAAATACATGGTGCTACAGCCCATGAAGGGCCAAGACCGATCAGCCGACTGCTGACCTCACGTCCACATGCCGACGCAGAGGTGAACGATCATACATGGAAACTACATCAGATAAAATAATTAATTAAAGTGTACTACTTAGAATAAATCACCGTATGTAAAATTTAATTTAATTGCTAGTCTAAATATTAAGTAGTACAAAACCTCTTTTCCTACTAAGGCAATTACATAAGATCAATTTTTAGGGCATTTTTAAGTGCATTTTTGAAAGATTTTTAGGTCATAAATGCATTGTTTTTAGGACTTTTTTCATGATTTATAGGTCATCAAAATCCTAGCCCTATTAATAACACATCGTCTGCTCATCCACGAATACACACGAACTCTGTCTGAATAATAGCATTTCGTACCTTAGTCGCTGCAGTAGGATTGCCAGATTGCCTCATTAGCTCGACAGACGCTGACGAAGACACGACACCAGTGTGGAAACAGTACCGTTCGTCACGTGAGGTATATTACAATTTTTTAAAAGTTGTAACACTTGTAAAATATTAAATTTTTAAGAAATATTATGTTTTATGATAAATGTTAAAGTAAACTTCAAAGACAAACGATTCAAATGTTTTATTCCCTCTCTTGTAAAATTTGAATAGTTTAACTTACGAGCTATATAGTAAATTTTAACGAAAAAATCACTGCAGTTTGCAATTTTATTGTAGGTCGATGCATTGCGGTTTGTGAAATGAAGTACAAGCAGAACTGTGGTAAATGCTTTGCACAAGGACACTAACAGTCTTAGTGTGTGGTATGAAATAGTTTAATTTCAATACTAACACCATAAGCACTTATAAAAAAGTAAATACGATACGCGTTTTAAATAGTGCTGTTGATCGATCAAGATATTTAATCGATTAACTATTTGAATTTAGTCGATAGATTAATCGAGTTTTGATCCAGTTGAAAAAATGTTTTACAATACTGTAATACACAATTATTTTTAAATTTAACTTGTGTTCGGTGATAAGCATAAGTATTATGTTGTATATCTGTATATATTGTATCGTTATATTACAAAACAACTATTTTAATTACATACTAACATATTTATTATGAGGCTTATAATTTATTCTGTGAATTTCTCCGGGAATGTTTCAGACAAACAGAAATGACAAAAAGTATGAAGACTCTCCTAGTTAATACTGCTTCATCCATGATTTTAAACATGTGAGTGCATTCACATGCTCCGAATTATGTGCCGCTCTACGTTTAGTAACAATGCTTCCTGCATCACTAAACAAACACAAAAAAAAAAAACCTTTTTTTTTCTGTCAAACACTTCTCCACGGTCGTTCAATTTAAATCCAAACGTTTTATTGAGTTTACCTCTCAAATTCTCATATGACATAATGGAGTTTACACTCCACAAACCACAGAAAAGTGATTTTTTTCTTTATTAGACTAAACACACAACCTTCATATACAAACTCAGTACAGAAACCGCAACTGAAAAAGAACAGCGTTCGAAACAGAAGACTGGCCCCTATTGTAAACGAATTACCAGATTTTAGAAAAAGAAGAATGTAGTTACGCTCTCACACACAATGTAGACATGGCTATTTTGTAAGGGATGAGGGGAACGAATCCCAGGAAAGTATGTATTTCATATGCTGACAACAAGGTGGAAGTTTTCTTGAAAAACCATAAAACTTAATAAGGGTTTCGCATTATGTTTCAACTTTCAATAGAGGTAGACTAGGTCACTGTCCTCGTATCTCCATCTATTTATGAAGTGTTTGTGCAAAGATTTTCCCTACGCTACCTGGTTTACTGTTAGATAATATTGTGCTTTTAAGTAAGCGATTTCCGAGAGAGAAATATTGTCGGAATTTTTAGTATGAGTTTGTATTAACAAAATAATAATTAATGTCAATTAAAACCGATTAATTTTAGTCGACTCGATTATTCTATTAAATAGTTTTGATCGATTAATCTTACAACAGAAATTGATCGATTAAATCCCACAACACTATAGTTGCGACGCTGTTATTCCCGGCATGACTCCTCCTCTTTGCTTACGTGAAGGCTCTATAAAGTATAGGCATGGATTAATATATATTTATCTATGGTCTAGGTAGGCAGTATCGTTCGCCATTTTTGGTCTTTCGTTGCCGAGCTACCAGACGAGGAATCTACAGTATTTGCCATACCGTTAAACATTATCATGTCGTAGCTCCTATGATAATAAATCAAACGCAATGTAATTGAGCAAATAATTTAGCGGGAAATAACGTCCTCGTGTGCTTTCTGCTAACGCCAACGAAAGAGCCAAAATGGCAGGCGATTATATTAAGTATTTATTGAGCCTTAGAAAATGTATAACGTCATCAGGAGCGAATCACAAGACGCACTCGTTTAAATCTAGCCGACCTGCAACGTGATTGGCTGCCGGAAATAAGAGCGACGGGACTATAGTTTTAAATATATCATTTGTTAACCTATGCTATGCATCTTCTACATACAGAACAAAGCGACAAATACATGGATTCTAACGGACCTTGGTTACAAGGTGAAATACAAAACCTTCCGTTTTCAGTAAGATAAGATAATTTTACTGACCATAGAAATATAGAAGTTCCATATCTAACCTTGCGTTTCAAATCTTATTCAAACACGTACTGCAATTTCGACAGCAGGTAGACGGTGTCTTAAAATGTTCAGTATACTAAGCAGTGGTAGTATTCATCAAGTGAAGGAAAAAATGTGTAATAAACATGGATCTACAAATAATATCCTCCGGGATATGAGTAGGGTAAAGTTGCCTAATTCCGTGATACTCTAATTTCGTGATTCATTTTTTTCATTGAATGTCACGGGATTTGGTATCGTGCTAGGAAGTTCACCGTTGTCTCAAAAGTAGGCGAAAGATGCACTGTTCCGAGAAAGATATCTGGCGCTATGTTCGAACGACAAACTTTTGACTGATATTGAATTTTTAAAAAGTATCATGGGAGTAAAGGTGTCACGGAGTTAGGCAACTTTACCCTACTTGTTCATCACATCAGAGGAGATTCTCAATGTGATTTCCATAAAAAAGAGAATTCAATATTTTGAGACATGGTAGTGTAGAACAAAAAAAAAAAAGTCTGATATTCTAAGAACAGCATATTGTCTCCTAATATGAGCTCTTTCCTTTTTTCTTATTGGCAATGCAGTAACAAATCGCGAATTCGATTATGCGCACTGTTCAAAACATACAGAGGTGAGCCTGCCTGGAGAGAAATAAAAAATAGATTGCAGCCGCCAAATTACTCTTCAAGGAACGACCACTCATGTAAATTGAGGGAAAGAAGACAGAGGACGGATACTGGAAAGTTTTCTTTTCTCAATCGTACTATCAGGGACTGGAATGCTTTACCTGCAGACTTACTAAAGGCTTTACCAACAACCTAAAATGTATTTAAAATAGGCTTAAGGACTTTACTAATGGACGGTAATTATACACAGTATTTAAAGGGTGTAAATGATATTTTGTTATTGAAGTGTTGTATCAGTGAAGAATTATGTTGTGTCAGTGAAGTGTGTTGTATCAGTGAAGAAGTATGTCGTGTCAGTGAAGTGTGTTGTGTAAGTGAAACGTGTTCCTGTCAGTGAAGCTTTATAGTTTATAGTGGCAGTGCAAAGTATTTGAACAGTGAAATGTTTTTGAAGTGTTAGTGAAATCAGGATAGAATCAGTGAAATGTGTCGTAGTTCCAGTGCAGTGAGTGAGTTGTCAGCGAAATGAGTGTAATGTTGAAAGGTACTTGTGCAGATATGAACATATCATATTCGTGGGTTTTAGTTCGAACTTAGGTTTAAGATACAAATTAGATTTATTTTAAATGTTATTTTAAGTGATTATGATTCATTTAATTTAGGATATTCCCTGTTATCTATAGTAATAATAAATCTGTAGCCAAACTTTTTTTGGTAATTTTCGATTTTCCAAAATATAACTAGTGTTAACATGTATAATTAACCATCCTGAAACCGAAAATCGCTTTTTTGAAATCTTTGTTTGTATGTATGTCTGTCTGTCTGGATGTTTGTTACCTTTTCACGCAATAATGGCTGAACCGATTTATATGAAAATTGGAATATAAATTAAGTTCGTTGTAACTTAGATTTTAGGCTATATGGTATTCAAAATACTTTATTTAAAAGGGGGGTTATAAGGTGGCTTGAATTAAATAAATCGAAATATCTCCCTTATCATTGATTTTCATGAAAAATGTTACATAACAAAAGTTTCTTTAAAAATAATTTCCGATAAGTTTTATTCTACACAAAATTTTGATAGGACTGATATTTAATGAGATAAATGAGTTTTAAAATTGCAATAACAACGCCATCTAAGGCGCTGTACTGAAATAAAAACAAATGACTTCGTCTATAAGGGGCCTTGGACAACAACAATCGAAATCTATTAAACACAGCCTACAGAGAATGTTTCTGTGTTTGTATGAAGTAATATCGGAAGCTAATTAATTGTTTAATTATTATTTCACCATTGGAAAGTGTAGTTTCTGTAGAGGGACATAATTTTCTACAATGTTATTACAGTAACTTCTGAAGCATATAGCAAGTAATATAAAGTATACACATTAAAACTAAATGATATGTCAATCTTCATTGAACTATGGTTGCATGTAAAAGGAACATGTTAAAGGAATTGTCATTGCACCAAATGATTGCTCTCTGGACCAAAATGACCGCATTTTAATTATTTAAATACAATTTAAATACAATTTAAATTAACGATTTATCCTTCTATCAAACACGAATGTTCCCTGGATCAAACGTCCTATTTTAATTATGTAATTACTTTATATTTATTTGTAACAGGTGCAGCGGAGCGCACGGGTACGGCTAGTTATTATTATTATTATTATTATTATTATTAATTGTTTGTATTAATTATTAGTATTATTAATTGTATTTCTAATTAATAAGTTTATTATTGTCATTATATACCCATTGCAGTGTGAATAAATACACACAAATAGGAAATGCACTTAACAAAAGGGTAGGTAAGTTGTGACTCCCTAAGACATAGGGCAGAATATGAATGGAAATCATATTGAGCAAATCCTATGATGTTGATGAATATATGGCTCGCACTTTGATGAAAAATCACCTTTCTTCTGAGATAGTCGAAGCTGCATAGTAGCAAATAAGTACATTCTACAATAAATATAGCCACCGGCGTGGCTCAGTCGGTAAAGGCGCTTGCCTGCCGGTATGAATTTGCGCTTGGGCGCGGGTTCGATACTCACTTGGGCTGATTATCTGGTTGGATTTTTTCCGAGGTTTTCCCCAACCGTAAGGTGAATGCCAGGTAATCTATGGCGAATCCTCGGCCTCATCTCGCCAAATACCATCTAGCTATCACCAATCTCATCGACGCTAAATAACCTCGTAGTTGATACAGCGTGGTTAAATAACTAACTAAAATAAATAAAATAAAATAAATATGTTAGATCCATGGGGTTTTCATACGTCATCAAAATGTATTTTTCCATGTTTTCCAGATTAAAGTCATTTTCTTAATTAAGATGTAGTTTTTAGTAATATGCGTTACAAGTGCGATATGTTGAAGTTTTCATGTTCGAGGAAAAGTTTGAAAAAGCGAAACGTAGTGTATCGTACATTATTTTGTGCGAAGATCGTTTATTACATACCTGAAAGAGGAATTTCTAATTAGTTGCAATGAAATTTCCATCTTGGTTTCTGTTCAATGACGGCAAATTTGTAAAACAAAAATATCTATCTTCAACATTGTTGCTTTAAAATGTTTTCTGTGTTTACTATACTCCAGCAGGCCGTGATATACGTTTGTCTTTTTTTCCCCCCAGTCTATAAATGCGAACTTAAAACAAACAGTAAGGTTATGTAATGATTTAGAGTTTACTTAATTTTTGCAAATATTTAAAAACAATAATTAACAGTGCAATTTAGGTGAAATTGCAGTGGTAAGTTTCCAATTTATTATTATTACTATATTGAACGTCTCTAAAAATAATATGTTAAAAGCCTAAAGCAGTAAAATCAATATGTCACTTAAGCGGTAAGAAGAGGGAAATTGTTATGTGTGTTCGTTTGGAAATACTGAATGTGGAATTTTAGACTTTCCGCGGATTGGTTTTGTGCGGAAACCAAGCAAATACGCACGATCTCGCACAATAGTAATATACGTTACGAGAGCGGTATGTTGACGTATTCATGTTCGAGGAAAAGATTGAAAAAGCGAAACGTAGTTGAGCTTTTTTAATTTCCGAGAACATGAAAACAAACATACCGCTCGTGTATCGTACATTATTTTGTGCGAAGATCGTTTATTACATACCTGAAAGACGAATTTCTAATTAGTTGCAATGAAATCTCTATGTTGGTTTCTGTTTAATGACGCCAACTTCGGAACACCAAAATATCTTTCTTCAACATTGTTGCTGTAAAATGTTTTCTGTGTTTACTATACTCCAGCAGGCCGTGATATACGTCTGTCTTTTTTTTCCCCCAGTCTATAAATGCGAACTTAAAACAAACGGTAAGGTTATGTAATGATTTATTTTTCATTTTAATATTTTAACAATATTATTTATATAACATATTGCAGTAATAACTGGGCCTCTGGAATCTTGTTGATTTTTTCACGGCTTCCTTAATGTTACTTGTATCAGGAATGCAATAAGTTTCGTGGAGTAGTAGACTTTACTTAATTTTTGCAAATATTTAAAAACAATAATTAACATTGCAATTTAGGTGAAATTGCAGTGGTAAGTTTCCAATTTATAATTATTACTATGTTAAACATCTCTAAAAATAATATGTTAAAAGCCTAAAGCAGTAAAATGAATGTCGCGCTTAAGCGGTAAGAAGAGGGAAATTGTTATGTGTGTTACGTTGGGAATACTGAATGTGTTATTTCACACTTACCGCGTATTGGTTCTGTGCGGAAAACAAGCAAATACGCACGATCTCGCACAATGGTTGTTTTCTTCACTTTGCAGATTTTTATAAGTCATTTTCACATTTGTCTATGGTTAAATTTTTATGTTCACATATTTCTTTGTAGTCAAGTAATCATCTGTATTTCAAAGAGAATTCTTTTCTTACGGATCGTTCTTGAACTAGTTCATAATATTCATCTGCAGTGCTCATATGTTTACATTAACTGCATCATATTTCATCTCTAGCAGTTTTAACCTTTTTTGCCCACAACTCGTGAAAGCGGGAGAGACAAATGGTCACGTGAGTGGCTGCGGTACTGTTAAATACTCATTTCATTTTTGCGCAACATTTTCTCTTGCGTTACACTATCCCCAGGGAAGAAATGTAATACGTGACAGTTTAGATTTATCACATTTCAGTAATACAATAATTTCACTAGGAATGTTTGTTTTACAATAGAGGTACCCTAAATATAAAATAATAATTAGATCATTATTAATTATGCGGACCAAAACTGATAATTTTCATTACGTGATTTTTGTTATTGTTTTAGGTCATTTTGAGAGAATTTTAGGAGAGTTTTAGAAGTAATTTTTTGGAAATTTTTAGATCATAAACATCTAGGTGGTATTGATGAACAAGTATTCATATCATGTAAGATTTTAATTTTAGGAGACTTAAGTATTAAGCCCTTTTGTCTTGTTTTGATAATTACTTCCACCACTCAGATTATTGGATGATCTTTTCTTTTTAGTAAAATCACTTTGAGCATATCGTATGATGTTGGTGCACACGTACTCATATCTGGGAAGATATTCATTTTAGAGCCCATGTTTATTTGACTTGTTTCTTCTTCTAATGAATGCTAACACCCCTCAAAATATTGACCGCTTTTCGTTAACATTCCACACAATAAGGATTTGCAACACACTGGAAAGGGAGTACCAAGTGAATCAGAATCACTCTGATATATCTTAACTTCCCTTTGTATGGCCTACAGAAAACAAGTTTTATTGGATGTTTTCACCTTGTGATTTGAGACGATTTCTGTTCATAAAAATCACAGACTTTTTGTTTTGTCTTTGTTTCGTGCCGTTTTCACTTAACGTCTTACTTGGGAATTAATATAATATATAATAATAATAATAATTTTTATTTAGTTATTTAATACTTTACACTTGAGCTACATTAGGCATTGCAGCCCGAAAGAGCAGAAGCTCGTGCTCGGGCGCAGTTCAGATCAGTTATACAAAATATATCACAAAATTAAGAGAGTTCATTGAGCACAATAACATTAATAAATGGTAAAATAATACAGCATGTAATAACAGGGTCTATATACAAATAGAAAATACAAAAGTACATAAATATTACAGTATCAATTTTAACTCAATTAGCTTAAACAATTAAATAATTAATCTGATTTATTTCTTATATCTATGTGTGTTAAGTGTACTTAGATCAGGATAAGCTCTAATTAATGCAGTATATATTTTGGGTCCAAAATTTCTGCTGTGTTTTAATCCAGCAGTTGTGTTGCATTTGGAAGTATTTAGAAAGAAACAGTAGTTTTGTCTCGTATGGTATTCATGAGCATCAAATTTAAATTTATTGTGATTTTTATGGAAGTAAATCAACAATGTTTGTTTATAAATTTGTTCTAGATTTGATACACCAAATTCCTGAAAAATTAATTTTGTTGGGTAATCAAAAGGTTTATATAGACAAATTTTGATAATTCTTTTTTGGAGCAACTGACACTTTTTTCACTGTTAGCCACATTTAACTGGTCTGAACAAGCACAATAAAATATGAACAAATCACACCTAACGTCATGTACAGAAACGGTAAATTTATTGTAAACAAACCACACGCTGTGAATTCAGTTCTTGTTAAAGTCACCTGCATGAGGAATCGCTCCATTTCAGTAATAACCTCAGACTTCAGATCAGGTCGCAGTAACAGCTTTCGAATCTGAATGACCACTTCGTCTGACTTCTCAACGGTTGAGTGACAACAAGCACATATCTCGATAAGTAAAGTTAACATCACTAAAGACTTCATCGCACAAGCTGCAATGTGAATATCACGGAATTCGTTCTCTTGACTTACATCATACAATATATAGAAAATCATGCTTATAAAACTTATGAATATCCAGAAAGATGCAAGCAGAAGAGGAAACCCAAAGGCTGAGTTTATTACATTGACTACATCATGCAGTTTGCTATGGATCACCCTGAGGTCTCTGATAGCAAGTAATATGCTGTTCGTCTGAGTTGAAAGCAATATTATGTCGGTTGCATTCTTTGTATTGAATAAAGAAAGCCCGCTTCGATTGTGACGTGAGGAATCTTTCCTGAAGAATTTTGTGTGGAAAGAGGCTATGATGCAATTCAGTTGTTTGTATCTTTGCCGCACAAGTAACGCTAAATTTGTAAACAACATAATCATAATTATATTTGAGAAGCTACAGATATCTCGAGGTAGCCATGTAGTTACTGTGTGAGGTATGAAAGAAGTTATTATATATGGCATTTGAGAAATAATAATGTGAAACAATAGATGTAATACTAGACATCTCTTGGTGCTGCAAAAAGAAGAAGATATTTCTTTGTCTTTGAATAAGACTTTATCCAGTTTAGACAATTCGTGTAATATTTCAATCAGATGGCGTTTCTTGATAGATGCAAATAATATCAAAGTTATCAACCCTGTTGCAGTCATTGCTGATATGCGAAGTAATTCTATGAAAATTGCCTTACTTTGCAATTGCTCGTTCAGGCTTGCACGAGCTTGCAAGCACCAGAATGCTGCATACAGAAGTGCACACGTTGATGTCCAACATATTCCAAGAAATCCAACACATTGTCGTTGTTTTCTATGTTTTATTTCATTGTATGCTGAGAACGGTATTACGCCAAAAATGTTGCACATGAAAATCAACGGTTTGATTATTGCAAACAAAGGAATGTCTTCCTCAATATTCTGCATGATTGTTGATTTGTCTGGGGAAGTGCTTGCTTCTCCGTGTAAGTTCCGTCGATAACTAAAATTCCAGCGTCAATAAGTCGCAGTTTAATCGTGTTAAAAGCTATAACGTTGAACCTAGTTTACTTATGGAAGTGTAGTATAGACCTCAGGGGATGTTATTGTTAATATTATGCTTTTTCGTCATTATAATGGCAATTGGGAAAATATTGATTCCATTGGGAGTAAAAGTCACGTCGTTCTCTTTAATGCAGTATGAGTGTAAGAAACCAATAACTAAACAGCAGTTAACTTGTTACTATTTGATGTGCTTGCCATCATATTGCATGGAAATGCTCTAGGGAGTGACTCAGTAATTCCACACGTCATGTTGAAAGGTATCGGGTGTTAGCTATACATGTGTGTTTTTTGTTTTCAAGTGAGGAAATGGCCTCAACTATTGCTTGTACAGGGTGGAAGTGATATACTGGGTGTTCATTTCAAAGTGTGTCATGACGTCACTGTTGTTGGGTAACCGATTTGAAGCGAGTGTCAGCTTATATGTCAGAGAAGTTGCCTATTATTTAGGGCGTTCTTCAATCTGAACTTGAGAACGTGTACGGTATAACTTGAACGTCGTAGCAACAGATGGCGGTCTGTACGGTCTGTGTGCTACCATAACCTCTTTCGAACTGTGTTTTGCGCCGGCAAGTCGTACGCAGGGTATTTGTTATCATCGGTTGCGTACGGTAACATTCCACAACACAAATCAAATGCTCCGTGTCCATGTTGACCGTCGAAGTTAATGTCAACAAATACGTAAGTAATCGTCTTAACCCTCTCCCCATATCCCGACAGTACGTATTTCCAAACAGTTCACATTCCTGCCACTACCGGCGTTACCGTACGTATCGGTACGTACTCTTCAGAATGAACGCCGTACTTGCTAGGCAACTTCTCTGCATCATAGTTATACACCTCTGGGGAAGTGAAGGAAGATTGAATTCTCTAGGCTCATCGGCTAGCCACATGACGGTATACAGCGAGCCATGACACACTTTGAACTGAACACCCAGTAATAGTGCAGATTGAAGGGTGCAATAGAATGCACTGAAATAAATTTTAAAATATGTTATGCATTTTCTAATTGAAGAGTGACTTTCCAAATGGTGCTAAGTAAAAAACAACTGCTTTTTCAGGAAATATGAATGTTTTATAACTGGAAATATCTTGAAGATACTGTAAAGAAACTTGGGTATTAAAAAGTTATGGAAAGTGAGCTTTATAGATAGGATTTAAATTTTGGAAATTGATATTGTGCTATGACGTCATGCGAACCTGCGCAAGAGTGTTCAAATTTTTACAACACACCAGCGCCAATTGTATGTCTAGATATATTGAGCGTGGATGGTAAAAGTGTGTTAACTCCAGAAAAGTTGTTTTCGAGAAAAATGATTTTTAAAGTTTGAATAGTTTTCCGAAATCATAATTTGTTTATTTGTACTTCATGATCCTCTTATAATGTTTGTTAGAGTACTGTTAACCTATCTTAAAAATATCTGAAACTCAAATTTCATATATAGGCCTAACTCTAAAATGAGCTTAAACGTAAGAAGATGCCGTGTAAAACTGGATTTAGCACACTTCAAGTTTATATATATATATATATATATATATATATATATATGTGTGTGTATATATAAGTGTTTACTGCTACAAGTAATTTAATACAGCGATTACTATATGTGCTTATTTTTTAAAATGTAGGGAGCAAAAGAATAATAAAATACAATGCCAGTATGAGTATAATAAGAACTACACACTTTCAACTTAATTTGGTGCTAATATAAGATGCAAAAGTAACACTACAATTATATAAAAATGTCTATATTTTTTTTCACAGTTTTCTGTCCAAAGACAGGTCTTTCACTTCAAACCCTACATTTTCCAATATTTTCTATTTCCCGCCTTCCTCTTAGTCTCCACATATGATCCATACATCTCAATATTGTGTGTCATTTGACACCTTCTTGTCCACACCTGTGGACTAACGGTCAGTGCGTCTGGCCGAGAAACCAGGTGGCTCGGGTTCGAATCCCGGTCGGGAAAAGTTACCTGGTTGAGGTTTTTTCCGGGGTTTTCCTTCAACCCAATACGAGCAAATGCTGGGTAACTTTCGGTGCTGGACCCCGGACTCATTTCACCGGTATTATCACCTTCATTTCATTCAGACGCTAAAAACCTAGATGTTGATACAGCGTCGTAAAATAACCCAATAAAAAAAAGATATCTTTTTCTGTCCCCAAACTTTTCTCCCGTTCACTATTCCTTCCAGTACATCCTTCAATAGGCAGTTTTTTTTATTGCGATGTCTTTTTCTCTTGTGATCAGTTTCAAGATTATTCTGTCTTCAACCACTTTTTCTAGCAACTCTTCACTTCTCATTCTGTCTGTTCATTTCATTCTTTTGTATAGAGATTGACAAAGGTGCATTGTATACCCTTGGTGGTGTAAGTGCACAGAATTTAGGCTACCTCTTCTTAGGAAACTAGCTTCTTGAAATTCCTTCCCTTCCAGGCTAGTCATATAGAAAAGAATACCAAATAAATTCTTCTGAAAATGGAGCCACTTCACTTCCCTCCAATTCAGCTGACCACTGTTGTTATGAAAATTGTCATCTACTGAAGTTAACACACTTTACACACCCACAACTGTGCTCTTGGCGAATCAACGCAGAAAGAACAAGTACATAGCTAAGGTTCTAATCCAGATAAGAGTTACCGCTCTATACACAAGCGTGTGTTTCGTTTTGCTCTACCATCTGAACTTAAGAACGCAATTTCGTCCCTTTATGGTACGTATGAGCTATTCCATCTCAAATCGACCGAATTATGGAGAAAATTGACCTTACAATTTCTAAATACAATGAAACGTTTTTCGTACGTAGAGAACTGTGATACAATGCTTTTTTGCAAAGTTTGAGGCATCAGAACTTCATAGTGTTTAAATTAAAAATATTTAAATTAATCGTATTTTCATAAAATTAGCAAATTTAAACTGTTGTAGCTCCGAAACCCTATCACCCAATGATCAAAATAATAGTTTATTTTGATGCTGAGAAATTAAAGTTTATATTAACATATAAACAGATTTTCTTACTTTTTATGGAAATGGAGAAATTAAAATTTTTCCTCATTAATACGCCTTTGCTTAGGAAAAAAATATTTTTAAAATATGTACTTAGATTCCGCATTGCAAGTACAAATAAAGACATATTTTTTTACTGATGGCACGTTGATAAGAAATTATTGAAAATATCAAATAAAGAAAATAAATCATACGCGCGTGAACTAACCAGCTGACTGTGAGACGGGAGCTAGCTGAGATAATCAAGGCCAATAGACAAACACGTAATGTTTCTTCTAGTAGCGCATAGCTGGGCTAGCTTTATCACAAGTTTTCATAAACGCAGGAGTAAATTGACGCCCAACGCTCGCTTATCTTCACTCTCGGCCGGTGCGTGCGGTACTGCACCGTTCAAGTCCAAGCGTGTGAAAATATTCTATTTAATACCCTCGAAACTTATTGCCATACCACTAAGCAAACAATGCCAAATCTCTCTTAATAATGCAAGGTTTTTTCTCAATATTTTTTTACATTTTTACAAATAAGCAAAAAGCCTAAAAGTAAGTAAAATCAGATTATCTGCCTCTCTGTGTACAATAAAAATAAGGATTACTTCTTAACATAACCTACCAAGTGTCAGCTTCAAAATGAGCTCCCGTTCAATGTTCTGCAGTAAATGGTTCCAGAGGTCTGAGCGCTGAAAGAGGCTTGTTTTTTTTTTATCAAATACGCTAAATTTGTACCTCAACAATACGAAAACCATTTGACTTTCGATAGTATATTTTTGAAAATGCACTCTCCTCAGTACCTTGTATAAATAGGGAAAAAATTAAGCCCCCTCGCTTATGTGGTACCTAAGAGGTTACGTCCAATTTCGGCTTCCCCTTCAAAATTTTCTAGAGCTCCTTCAGGGGAGCAGCGTAACCCGGAGTGAGACTAGTGGCCAATAGGCTTGGAGCTCACATATTTAGTTTTGTACAGCCCCCAACCCACTGGCAAGGACGCGTTTTGCGTACCTTTTAAATTTTCCTCCCAATTCTCCTACGATTTTTCGAGTATAAAAAATGCGAGGTTTTTCACTGATCGATTTCATATGAAATAGCCCGTATGGAAAATGATTTTAACTGAGAGTTTACACTTTTTGATTTGGGAAGAGTCCCTTTCATACAACAAAGACTTTGTCTTTTGTTTTGTGATATTTTCACACTAACGTCTCACTCAGTAAATTAATGTTAAAAGTTGTAACTGTTAACCGCATTTAACTCGTCTGGATAAGTACAACAAAGTATGAACAAATCACACCTATAGACATGTACAGAAAAGGCAGGTTGATTGTAAACAAACCACACGCTGTGAATTCATTTCTTGTTAAAGTCACCTGCATGATGAACCGCTCCATTTCACTAACAACCTCAGACTGCAGGTCAGGTCGCAGTAACAGCTTTCGAATCTCAGTCACCAATTCGTTTGACTTCTCAATGGTTGAATGGCAACAAGCACACATCTCGATAAGTAAAGTTAACATCACTAAACTGTTCATCGAGCAAGCAGCAATGAAAAAGTTACGGGATTCTCTGTTATGGATTATACTGTACAATATGCAGAAAAACATGTGGATAAAAGTCATGAATATCCAGAAAAACGCAAGCATAAGAGGAAATCCAAAGGCAGAGTTGATTAGATTGACTACATCATGCAGTTTGCTGTGGATCACCCTGAGATCTCTGATTGCAAGCAATATGCTGTTCTTCTGGGTTGAAAGCATTATTGTGTCGATTGCATTGACGGTATTGAACAAAGAAATTCCGTTGCGATTTCGTCGTGAGAAATCTTTCCTGAAGCATCTTGTATGAAATGAAGCTGTGATGGAATTCAGTTTTTCATATTTTTGGCGCATAACTAACACCAAATTTATGAACAACACAGTCAACATGATATTTGAGAATTCAGCGATATCTTGTGGGAGCCAACTCTTTGCACTATAAGGTGTAAAACTAAGCAACACATATGGAATTTGCGAAGTAATGATGTGGATGAAGATATGTAACACTAAATATCTCTTCGTGCTGTAAATTGAAGAGTTTTCTTTGTCTTGAAACAACATTTTATCCAGTTCAGATAATTCCTGTAGTATTTTAAGCAGGTGGTTTTTCTTGATAGATGCAAATAATATCAAAGTTATCAACCCTGTTGCACTCATTGTTGATCTTTGAAGTAAATGTATGATCGTTACCTTGATTTGTCCCTGTGTTTGTAGACAGTCGCAAATTTCTAAATACCAGAGAGCTGTATGCAAAAGTACACACGTTACAGTCCAAAATATACTGAAAATCCGGAAACACCTACGATAATGTCTTTTAGATGCCGAGAAAGGTATTAACCCGATAATGTTACACATAAAAATCGAAAGTTTGAGTACTGAATACGAAGCATTGTTGTCTTTACGAAGACCCTTCATGATGGGTGAAGTGGTCAATGAAGTGTTTCTCCTTTCTTGCGGATTTCGTCGCTAACTAATAAATCTGGCGACGGTATGTCTGTATGTATTCGTGCCGCACAGTATTACATTGATCCCAGTTTTTAATCAAGTGTAATGTACTGTATGACTGAAGGACCTATTACTAGGAATTAAATATATTGATTTTGTGATCATAAATGCATCATTAAGAC
Organism: Periplaneta americana; assembly: GCA_025594305.2. NCBI lineage: Eukaryota > Metazoa > Arthropoda > Insecta > Blattodea > Blattidae > Periplaneta > Periplaneta americana. The sequence continues at coordinate 15,943,002 of JAJSOF020000003.1, read as the reverse complement.
ATATTGTTGTAATTTGTGTATAAACTGTGGTGTGCAGCTTGATGTATTATTCATAGCTTTGTAAAGGAAAATGAAACTTTCAGTTTAGGTACCAAACGTTTATAAGTATGGACCGTACTTTGTCCGAGGACGCTACAAGATTAAATATTACTGGAGTTCTTAAGTGGACGACGCGCGTTCATCTAGCAAGCGAAGTACTTGACTGACTATTCACAAGACTCTTGTTTGGTCACGTTGAGCAGAACAAAACATGGATTACTGTAACAATTAGACGAATATTTAAAATTTAAATTATATACACTATATACACTAGAGCACGCTATTTTCACTATTTATACCAGTGATGTCAACTGCTGGCCATAGGAGCATGCGCACGCTTTAGAGCCCAGGAGAGCCTGAGCGCTTTACAGCGGAAAGGAAAGAGATAGACGAAAGAGGTGGTATAAGCCGCTTGGTCGAGCTATATTCAGGAATGGCCAGCACTGATTCAATAGATAAAGGGAAGAGAACTTATTAAAACTGTATCCATGTTAATTTTTAGATTTGTCTGAGAAGTATAAGTGCATTATAAGTTTTAATTTTAATCTTCATTTTTCACAAGTTTGCTTTTTTATTCAAAAGGAATATTTTCTCAACTTTTTTTTTTTTTACAGAAAAGTGAAATTTTCAGATATGTTTCTTTAGTAGCCTTACGGGTACTAAAACAATGTTTTCGTAAATCTAATATATCGTAAATACGTATTACTGAAGATAGTGTATTACAATGTTTGAAAATATTCGCATGGAAAATGTTTGTAAGGAAATGAATTAACAAAGCAAATACTGTTACAAAAGATATGTGCCTATGTGTTGGTACAACGTCAGCTCTATAGCTTCAGCAGATTTCGAGATAATTTAATATTCTGATAACGGAAAGTTGCGCACCAATATCACCTAAAAGCATAATGCGATAAGAGTTTTATTATGTAATATTAGTTACAATTAAAACATATACCTAGACAACTTTGTTTTGTACTATAATATTGTTTTGATTACTTTTATAAGGCTAAATATACCATCAATATCAATTTCAACTCATCATGTCATATTCAGTGTCTTTCTTTGGGATAACACTTTATTTATGAATGATGTGTTTAATTCACTTAGTACAGTATAGTTGTAGATATTATGGAATTTGTGTGAATATTCCTTCTTTACTCTTTATTATGTTATTAACGTTTAAAACACAACTGCAATATTATGCTAAGAAATAGATGTTAGTACTTTTGTTTTACAGACAATATAGAAAATACCAAACAGAAAGAAGCCATATAAAAATGACATAAAATTTCATGTTCCGTTTGAAATTTGTGCACCACTGTTTTCTTAATCCAACAGGCTGCTTATTCCTCCTAGCATACCTAGCGGTTAATGCCCGAGCACGACGTCAAGGTCAGAAAAATGTCCTTGCTTTGACATCACTGATTTACACTATCATAAAGAATGTAGGTCTACAGTCATCAAACATTATTTACAGAATTACGTACAGTTGTGTATTGTAGTGAAAGTACTGTATTTTATTTAATACTAGAACCTACTACAGTGAAACCTCTCCTTACGGACACCTCCAAGATACGGACACTCCTCATATACGGACAGATTTTTATGTCCCAACTGAAATAATATAGAAATAATGATAAATTTAACTCTCATTTACGGACACTCTGAGACACGGACACGGACAGTTGTTTCACAGTCCTAAAGCTTGCTTTACCTCCTGACTGCGGACGAAACTTGTTACAAAAATAGAAAATTTAGTTTTGAGAACTGTACAGAAATTCCTTTTTTTTTTTTTTTTTTTTTTTTTTTTACCTTGGGGATTTAGTGAAGTGAATTTTTAATGGCAGGCAGAGTAACTATCTCATGCCCCCATGTTTTAGATTGCTACCAGTGCACTTCATTTGAACCAGGTACCCAGCTTCGAAGCCGTTAGCCCTGTGAACTTACAGTATATTTATGTTCCCCTATTATCATAATTCAGGGTTGGTATCTAAGAAATTAGCAAGTTCTTTGTGATAGTAGAAGAGAAAGAGTGGGGGAAGGGAAGTGGTCCGTGGCCCATTTCTTTTAGGGCTCATCCCGACATTTGTCTTTATTGCTCAAGGGAAACCACGGAAAAACCTAGAGCAGGATGAGATGTCGTGCTGACGACAAGCCAATTGGCTATAGTGTGGTCGGAATATGTTCGGGTGGGAGGTTTTGATTTAATCATTATTTAAAATACACATACATTAAAGGTCCATAAAAACTGTTAACAATTGGAACAATGCATCTATGCTGCCAATAACGTGATGACCCTGAAACAGAGAAATAACATTATTAGTGCATTAATAGCCTTGTCTGTGTGTAGAGTCAAGTGGTTAATTAGTGTTCAAGTTGGTATTCGTCTTGTACGTTGTCGTTCCAAGCTAGAGGGTGGAGTACACTCTTAGGTCTTTTATGTTTGTCTAATGCAGGGTTGTAATTTCCTAGTGAAGAAATTAGTGGGTTTGTGCTGCTGTACGACTTGGTGTACGTGCAGAAGGCTTGATTTGAAATAAATTCTTGAATTGTCGGAATTTCTATTTCTTCATGAATCAATCTAACAGGACTTACTCTAGGAGAAATTCCTTAACATGAAAGAAGACAGTTTAGGGCCGTATTCATAGACATTTTTAGCGCGGGTTTCCGGTGAATGATCAGCGTTTTTCGTATTCATAAACCAGTGTTACCAATAGGATATGATTTGAATTCTGTACTAGTAACCAGTGGATAGCCGGGGCTAGCTTAGTACGCTCGTAGCGCGTGCTGCGAAATGTCTATGAATAGCACCCTAAGAGTCTCGTACTCTACCACTAGCCCAGCCGGCTACCCCTTGTTATCTGGAAGCGGGTGGGTAAACAAAGTCATAAAATTTAACCTGTCTGATGGGTGCAAGGTTTCCGCGATCGTGAAATTGTATTCGACACATGATAGGGTTAGTAGGATTATTCTCTTCACTTCAATCAGTTGTACTGTTTCCAGGGACATGGCACCTGAACATAAAGGTTAAGTTGAAAGCTGTAAATTACAGTACTGCATAACTGTAGATCTAGAATAAAATTGCATGGCACAGTACTGTATTTTTCTTTTTCGGTCTTATCTACTGTAGTTCAAAGTTGCAAAGAATTTGCTGTAGTACAGTATACTATATTTAGAATTAAACTACAGTAGTACATTTCATTTAAAGCGTGAAGGGATACATAATGCATATTATAAATTTACTGTTAGATTCGAGAGCCTCCCTCCCAACAAAGGACACCTCCCAGATGCGGACAGATTTTTATGTCCCTTCGATGTCCGTAAATGAGAGGTTTCACTGAACTAGGAACGAAATATTTACGGTTCGTTATCATGAAGACATCGTTAAGAAAATATATCATTGTCATTTGTAGTATAAACTTTGCCGTGGCGCTTGATAAGGTCTTGAAAATGTAATAAGTTTGAAGAACATTTTTGTAAGCTGCTTTAATTTTTTACACACATAAACAACTTACATCTGATAGCAAGTGTTCAAAGTGGTGATCACCAGACTACATACATCTAGAACAAAGCCTGATATTTTGCTCCACTCTCTTAAATATCCCTGGTGTCTGTTATACAATGAGGCAGGCAGATAAGAATGTGGCGCCCAGGTGAATATGAATATGAAGTGGGCAGTGTTACAATCACATTCTCTTGCAAACAACATTAATGATTTATTTCCAAAACAACATACACCTTATAGCAACAAATTAGAGCTTAGAGCAGTTGTTGAATGTTGCTACCACCTGTCTCAATAGATGCATTACAACAACGCATGAAGTTTTGTAAGCAATAGCGAATAACAAATATCACCATGGAAGCGCCAGGCAGTTGTTTGCTATGAAAATTAAAGCAGCTTACAGAAACTTCCCTCACATACATTTTCAAGATCTTTTGATGTCCGAAATATCCATTTCCGACCACTGGTTCCTGTCAAAATGCTCAGTTTAGACATAGAGTCCTCTACCACCTGTATAATTTTGACTCTAAAGTTTGGAGACATTCTGTATAGAGCTTTAAAGAATCAAGTACTTTGAGTGGTTGTAGTGTTCGTCAAAAGGAAATAAAAGGACCATGGGTCCTAAAATTAACACCTCCTCAGATACGAGTAGGTTTTTCATCAACATCGTAGGAGTTCCTCAATATGATTTTCATTAATAAAAGGAAAGAGGATTCAGTATTTTGAGTGTTGGTAGTAATCATAGAACAGGAATCGAGATATATTAATTTCAGGACCCATGTTTATTAGATATTCCCGCTAATTTGTTTTACGAATAATAACTTCACTGAGAAGATTGAAACTTTTTCTTTACTGAAAATCACATTTCGTGCATCCTAAGACATTGATGAACAAATACTCATGTCTCGGAAGATATCAATTGGAGGGTGCTGCGGTAAATGGAATTGTCATTTTTTTGTTTGTGCAAATGGAGTTTTGTACCCCATGTGAATCAACAAGATAAATTCAACAAGTGGGTGTGCAAAAAAAAAAAACAAAATAATACTAGCATTTGATGTGTTTTGTGTCGAAAATTATTTGCAATAAAGTTCCGAATTTCAATTTTCATTGAGCCCAAGGCTAATTTTCATGACCTATCACCCTTTATCCAAACACTATCGAATTTTGCGGCTCATCTTTATTAGACTTTTTTTTCTCCTTTAGAACAACTCTATCATCGCCCATAATACTGGTTCCTTTTCTTAGCACTGTGTATAATGATTTTCAACGCACTTAAAAGAGAGCAACGAGTGAAAAACTGTAATATAACTTAACCTCCTTTTATAGTTTGTACGGAAAATGATTTTTACTCAGAGTTTACACCATGTGATTTGGGAAGATTCCCTTTTATACACACACAAACGTTTTCTTAGTTTTTTTTTTTTTCGTTATCTTTTCACATTAACGTTCACTCAGTATATTAGTGTGAAAAATGGAACTGTTAGTCACATTTAACTGGTCTGAATAAGCACAACAAAATATGAACAAAGCACACTTAGCGTCATGTAGAGAAATGGTAAATTGATTGTAAACAAACCACACGCTGTGAATTCAGTTCTTGTTAAAGTCGCCTGCATGAGGAACCGCTCCATTTCAGTAACAACCTCGGCCTGAAGATAAGGTCGCAGTAACAGCTTTCGAATCTCAGTCACCAATTCGTTTAACTTCTCAACGGTTGAATGACAAGAAGCACACATCTCGATAAGTAAAGTTAACATCACTAAACTGTTCATCGAGGAAGCAGCAATGAAAAAGTAACGGAATTCGCTGTAATGGGTTACATCATACAATATATAGAAAAACATATTGATAAAAGTCATGAATATCCAGAAAAACGCAAACATAAGAGGAAATCCGAAGGCTGAGTTGATTAGATTGACTACATCATGCAGTTTGCAGTGGATCAACCTGAGATCTCTGATTGCAAGCAATATCCTGTTCTTCTGGGTTGAAAGCGATATTGTGTCGATTGCATTTTCGGTATTGAACAAAGGAATTCCGTTGCGATTTCTTCGTGAGAAGTCTTTCCTGAAGAATCTTGTATGAAGTGAAGCTATGATAGAACTCAGTTTTTCATATTTTTGGCGCATAAGTAACACCAAATTGATAAACAACACGGTCAACGTGATATTTGAGAATCCAGTGATATCTAGTGGGAGCCAACTCTTTGCACTAAAACGTGTAAAACTAAGCAACACATATGGAATTTGCGAAGTAATAATGTGGATGAAGACATGTAACACTAAATATCTCTTCGTGCTCTAAATTGAAGAGTTTTCTTTGTCTTGAAATAACATTTTATCCAGTTCAGATAATTCCTGTAGTATGTTAAACAGGTGTTTTTTCTTGATAGATGCAAATAATATCAAAGTTATCAACCCTGTTGCACTCATTGTTGATCTTTGAAGTAAATTTATCATCATTGTCTTGATTTCTTTCTCTGTTTGTATACAGTCACAAATTTCTAAATAGCAGAGAGCTGTATGCAAAAGTACACACGTTAAAGTCCAAAATATACTGAAAAGCCGGACATACCTACGATAATGTCTCTTAGATGCCGAGAAAGGTATTAATCCGGTAATGTTACACATATAAATCGAAAGTCTGAGTACTGCGTACGAAGCATTGTTGTCTTTACGAAGACCCTTCATGATGGATGATGTGGTCATTGAAGTGTATCTCCTTTCTTGCGGATTTCGTCGCTAACTAATAAATCTGGCGACGGTACGTCTGTATGTATTCGTGCTACACATTATTGCATTGATACCAGTTTTTAATCAAGTGTAATGTACTGTATGACTGCAGCACCTATTACTAGGAATTAAATATATTGATTTCGTGATCATAAATGCATCATTAAGACATATTGTTGTAATTTGTGTATAAACTGTGGCGTGCAGCTTGATGTATTATTCATAGCTTTGTAAAGAAAAATGCAAATTTCAGTTTAGGTATCAAACGTTTATAAGTAGAGACAGTACTTTGTCCGAGGACGCTACAAGATTAAATATTACTGGAGTTCTTAAGTGGACGACGCGCGTTCATCTAGCAAGCGAAGTACTTGACTGACTATTCACAAGACTCTTGTTTGGTCACGTTGAGCGGAACAAACATGGATTATTGTAACAGTTATACTAATATTTTCAATTTAAATTATATACACTTTATACACTAGAACACGCTATTTTCACTATTTACACAATCGTAAACAATATAGGTCTACACTCATCAAAAATTATTTACAGTATTACGTACAGTTGTGTGTTGTAGTAAAAGTACTGTATTTTATTTAATACTAGGACCTAGTACTAGGAACGAAATATTTATGGTTCGTGATCATGAAGACAACGTAAGACAATATATCGTTGTCATTTGTAGTATAAACTATCCTATCTTCATGGCTGAAGTCAACTAGTTGCCATAGGTGAAAATTGGTCAAGTCTCACCACTACACATTATGGGGTTCCACAAGGCTCAGTAATTGGTCCTCTATTATTTTTAATAGCAATAAATGACCTTCCAGAATTCATTAAAGCAATAACAATTATGTATGCAGGTGACACTACTTTCCTATGTTCTTCCTCTGCTCTAAATCAATTACATGCTCTCAACAACGACACTCTATCACAGATGGCTTTATAGTTTGAATCTAATGGTTTCTTGCTTAATCAAGAAGAAACTATCAACATAATTTCAGCCTAAATTATCTAATAAATAAGTACAACAGACTGAACTACACAAAATTTCTAGGACTTTTTATAGACTCCAGTTTAACATAGGATAAGCACATCGAATACATATGCACAAAGCTATCAAGAGTTTTATATTTGTTAAAGAAATTAACGACTTGCGTTTCTCAAAATTATTTAAGATGTGCCTACTTTTCTTTCTTTCAGTCGATAATCCGATATGCAGTAATTTTTTGGGGAAATGGAACCAAAATTGGAATCGTTTTGATTTTACAAAAGAAAGCCATTAGAATTTTATGTAAATCAAACTATATGGAACATTTTCGGCCACTTTTCAGACAATCACGGATTTTAACAATCATAAATTTGTATATATATGATCTAGTACTTTACACTCTACAAAATATCGACAATTACTCATTAGTGGCCAATATACATGATCATGAAATTAGAAATAGTGAACAAATTAATATTCCATATTGTAGATTACACAAGAGCAACACAAACGTTTTAATTATGGGGATGAAATTATATAATAAGCTCACAAGTCAATATTATAAATTACCAGTCAATAGCTGCAAAACTAGATTTTACAATTGGTTATTAAATAATATTTTTTATTCTGTTGCTGAGTTTTTCAACACAAATTTGTATGAAATTGTATTTTAATAAATAAGTTTAATTGCAATTTAGTTAGTTTTATTTAATTTAAAAGTTTCAAATTATTTCATGTTTTGATTGTATTATTTAAAATTTACTGTTTGTTTTATTAGTGTTTTTTAAAAATGTATTTATATGTTTTTCAATGTATTCTGACGAAGCCTAAAACTGTATGTCTAATGGCCAAATATATTGAAATGAATTGTGTATGTCGTGGCTCTTGATAAGGTCTTGAAAATGTAATAAGTTTGAAGACCATTTTTGTAAGCTGCTTAAATTTTTTTTACACACATAAACAGCTTACATAAGATAGCAACTGTTCAAAGAGGTGATCACCAGACTAGATACATCTAGAACAAAGCACGACATTTTGCTCCACTCTCTTAAATATCCCTGATGTCTGTTGTACAATGAGGCAGGCAGGTAAGAATCTGTTGCCCAGGTGATTATGAATATTAAGTGGGCAGTGTTACAATCATATTCTCTTGCAAATAATAAGATTTTTAATGTTTTATTTCCAAAACAACATACACCTCACAGCAACAACTTAGAGCTTAGAGCAGTTGTTGAAAGTTGCTCCCACTTGTGTCAATACACGCATTACAACAACGCATGAAGTTTTGTAAGCAATAGCGAATAACAAATATCACCATGGAAGCGCCAGGCAGTTGCCTGTAATGAAAATTAAAGCAGCTTACAGAAACTTCCCTCGCATACATTTTCAAGATCCCGTGGCGTCCGAAATATCCATTTCCGAATCCCGCTTCCTGTCAAAATGCTCAGCTTACACTTAGACTCCTCTACCATCTATATAATTTTGACTCTAAAGTTTGGAAACACACTGTATAGAGCTTTAAGAAATTCAGTACTTTGAGTGGTTGTAGTGTCCTCAAAACGAAATAAAAGGACCATGGATGCTAAAATTAACACCTTCTCAGATATGACTACTTTTTCATCAATATCGTAGGACTTCAATATGATTTTCAATAATAATAGCAAAGTGCATTCAGTATTTTGAGTGGTGGTAGTAATCATAAACCAAGAATCGAGATATATTAATTTCAGGACCCATGTTTATTAGGTATTCCCTTTAATTTTTTATCAGTAGAAATTTGAACGTTTTTCTTTACTGAAAAATCACATTTCGTTCATCCTAAGATATTGATGAACAAATACTCATGTTTCGGACGATATCAATTGGACGGTGCTCCGGTAAAAGGGGTTGTCATTTTTTTTTGTGCTAGTGGAGTTTTGTTCCCCAGGTGAATCAACAAGATAAATTCCACAAGTGAGTGTGCAAAAAAAGTAAAATAATACTAGCATTTGATGTGTTTTACTTTTGTCGAAAATTATTAGCAATAAGGTTCCGAAGTTCAATTTTCATTGAGCCCAAGACTCATTTTCATGACCTATCTCCTTTTACCCAAACACCATCGAATTCTGCGGCTCATCTTTGTTAGACTTTTTTTTCTCCTTTTGAACAATTCTATCAACGCCCATAATACTGGTTCCTTTTCTTAGCACTCTGTGTAATGATTTTCAACGCACTTAAAAGAGAGCAACAAGTGAAAGACTGTAATATAACTTAACTTTCTTTTATAGTAAGTACGGGAAATGATTTTCACTCAGAGTTTACGCCATGTGTTTTGGGAAGATTCCCTTTTATACAAACACAAATATATATATTTTTTTTTGTCTTTTCACACTAACGTCTCACTCAGTAAATTAATGTTAAAAATGGAAACGTTAGTCACATTTAACTGGTCTGAATAAGCACAACAATATATGAACAAATCACACCTATCGTCATGTAGAGAAATGGCAAATTGATTGTAAACAAGCCACACGCTGTGAATTCAGTTTTTGTTGAAGTCACCTGCATGAGGAACCGCTCCATTTCAGTAAGAACCTCAGACTGCAGATCAGATCGCAGTAACAGCTTTCGAATCTCAGTCACCAATTCGTTTGACTTCTCAACGGTTGAATGACAAGAAGCACACATCTCGATAAGTAAATTTAGCATCACTAAACTGTTCATCGAGGAAGCAGCAATGTAAAAGTTACGGAATTCGTTGTAATGGGTTACATGATACAATAAATGAAAAAACATATAAATAAAAGTCATGAATATCCAGAAAGACGCAAACATAAGAGGAAATCCGAAGGCTGAGTTGATTAGATTGACTACATGATGCAGTTTGCAGTGGATCACCCTGAGATCTCTGATAGCAAGCAATATGCTGTTCTTCTGGGTTGAAAGCGATATTGTGTCGATTGCATTCCCGGTATTGAACAAAGAAATTCCGTTGCGATTTCGTCTTGAGAAATCTTTCCTGAAGAATCTTATATGAAGTGAAGCTATGATGGAATTCAGTTTTTCATATTTTTGGCGCATAAGTAACACCAAATTTATAAAGAACACAGTCAGCATTATATTTGAGAATCCAGTGATATCTTGTGGGAGCCACCTCTTTGCACTATAAGGTGTAAAAATAAGCAACGCATATGGAATTTGCGAAGTAATGATGTGGATGAAGACATGTAACTCGAAATATATCTTCGTGCTGTAAATTGAAGAATTTTCCTTGTCTTGAAATAACATCTTATCCACTTCAGATAATTCCTGTAGTATTTTAAACAGGTGTTTTTTCTTGATAGATGCAAATAATATCAAAGTTATCAACCCTGTTGCACTCATTGTTGATCTTTGAAGTAAATTTATGATCGTTACCTTGATTTGTCCCTGTGTTTGTAGACTGTCACAAATTTCTAAATACCAGAGAGCTGTGTGCAAAAGTACACACGTTACAGTCCAAAATATACTGAAAATCCGGAAACACCTACGATAATGTCTTTGAGATGCCGAGAAAGATATTAACCCGGTAATGTTACACATATAAATCGAAAGTTTGAGTACTGCATACGAAGCATTGTTGTCTTTCCGAAGACCCTTCATGATGGGTGAAGTGGTCAGTGAAGTGTTTCTCCTTTCTTGCGGACTTCGTCGCAAACTGATAAATCTGGCGACGGTTTGTCTGTGTTTATTCGTGCCCAACATTATTACATTGTTCCTATTTTGTTAATCGAGCGTAATGTACTGTATGATTGCAGGACTATTAGGCTACTAGAAATTAAATATATTGAGTTCGTGATCATGAAGACTTCATTAAGACATGTCGTTATAATTTGTGTATAAACTGTGGTGTGCAGTTTGATGTATTATACATAGCTTTGTAAAGAAAAATGAAACCTTCAATGTAGGTATCAAACGTTTATAAGCAGGTACCGTACTTTGTCCGAGGATACTACAAGATTAAATATTACTGATGTTCTTAAGAGGGGAGGACAATATTTTCGGTATGACATAGTTGCGCCCCGCGGTCAATTGGGAGGCCTAGGCATGGCATAATTGCGCCCCGAAGAAATCGGGTAGCAGATGGGACATGGCATTGTTGCGCCCCGAAGAAATCAGGTAGCAGATGGGTCATGGCATAGTTGCGCCCCGAAGAAATCATCAGGATGGACACGGCATAGTTGCGCCCCGATGAGCATAGTACACACGAAAGTGATAGCCATAAAATAAATAAATTACTTAAAAATATTACAGTGATAGCTGCATGGAAATCAGGTAGGCCTAGCGTATGAGCAATTTTGCTATGTAAAATAACACTTTTTTATTGATCACACACAATAAATGAACTGCATTTTTTGTTTCTACATCGATATCTTCACCCTTTTCACTAAACTTAACATTCATTTTAAATTAACCTCACTATACGCCACAGACGGTGTGAAAATCACTAATATAATGTCAAGACTGCTAAGGCCCCATATTCCAACGGCTCATTCATTTCAATATGTCAGTCAATAAAGTACTGCCAACTTCATGGTGTTCATTTTAACGGTAGCCTATCGATAATCACTGCATAAACAGTAGAAAAACAGTTAATAAAGTACTGCCAACTTCATGGTGTTCATTTTAACGGTAGGCTATCGATAATCACTGCATAAACAGTAGAAAAACAGTTAATAAAGTACTGCCAACTTCATTGTGTTCATTTTAACGGTAGGCTATCGATAATCACTGCATAAACAGTAGAAAAACAGTTAATAAAGTACTGCCAATTTCATGGTGTTCATTTTAACGGTATCGATAATGAATATAAATCTAATAAGAAATGAATACGGTTGGTTGATTACGAGGCTCCAGTTCCCATAGTGTCTTTTTCTCTACCTATTTCATCGGGGCGCAAGTATGCCATGGCCTTTTCTCTACCTGAAGGCAACGGGGCGCAACTATGCCATGCCTTTTTCTCTACCTGATGGGAACGGGGCGCAACTATGCCCACAAAACAGGGACTCTTTTTTATATGCTGCATTTTATCTGACCGTGTGGAGCAACTATGCCCTGCCCGATATTTTTTGGTGAAAAATGAGTAAATTAAAAAAATCTTTAGAACAATCTGTGATATGTGTGGAATCCATTGCGTAACAATTTGTGGGAATTTGTGCCCTTAGCGGATGTTGAGACACCATTTTGAAACTTACTGAGCTATGGATTTTTTAATCACACGCCCCTTTTATCGTTGTTTCCGGTAACTTCATTTTTTTTCCTGCATTGCCAGATAAAAATGTATATAATTTCTGAACTATTAAAGATACATTCATGAAACTTAGGACACACATTCTTTAGACTATTAGGAAACTTTTCTCTTTAACAGAATTTTGTTAATAGATTTCATTTTTAAAATATGCCCGTTTGTTTGCGAAAAAGGAAATCAAAAAATTGTTATTAAATTTTAATTGTTTATTTTACAAACGTAGGGACTAATATCAAAATTCTGTTACAGGCAGATTGTAGAGCATGCTTTTGCAAGTACATTGCAAAAAAATTGTTTGAATCTATCTTTAAAAATGGTGTAGATATATCGGTTTTAGTAAAATCCTGCATTGGCAATATTTTTTTTTTCAAATCTGGGCCCCAAATAATTTTTATCTTTCAAAATGTGTATATTTGGTTGAGTTGCTACAGCTGTGAGCTCTCTACATACAAAAATTAATATTTTACACCAAATAGGGAAACAAGTTTTAAAAAATACCATCCTCTCCCCTTAAGTGGCCGACGCACGTTCATCTAGCAAGCGAAGTACTTGACTGACTATTCACGCGACTCTTTTTGGTCACATTGAGCAGAACAAAACATGGATTACTGTTACAATTACACTAATATTTAAAATTTAAATTATATACACTATGCACACTATAGTCGCGACGCTGTTATTCCCGGCATGACTCCGCCTCTTTGCTTACGTCTTAGGAAGTGAAGGCTATATAAAGTCTAGGTAGGTAGTATCGTTCGCCATTTTTGTTCTTTCGTTTCCGAGCTACCATACGAGGAATCTATTTGCCACACCGTTAAACAGTATCATGTCGTAGCTCCTATAATAATAAATCAAACGCAATATATAATTCAGCAAATAATTGAGCGGAAAATAACGTCTTCGTGTGCTCTCTGCGAACGCCAACGAAAGAGCCAAAATGGCGGGCGATTATATTAAGTATTTATCGAGCCTTAACAAATGAATAACGTCTTCATAAGCGAATCACAAGACGCACACGTCTAAATGTAGCCGACTTGCATCGCGATTGGCTGCCGGAAATTAGAGCGACGGGACTACAGATGCTCTCTATTTATACTATTTACGCTATTTTAAAGAATGTAGATCTACATTCATCAAACATTATTTACAGTAGTATGTGCAGTGTTGTGTATTGTAGTGCAAGATATTTTATTTAATAATACGATAGCCTGCTATGGTTTTTAAGGAACCCGGAGGTTCATTGCCGCCTTCGTATAAGCTCGCAGGCAAATTTTCTCTATAGCCCTTTGTCGGGGCTGTACAAGATTATCTGTTTAATGCTCAAAAGCTATTTTAAGTGTTTCTAGACACTGCATCCACGAACACAGCGTCGAAATATATTTTTGTCCACATATTATTTCGACTATTGTATTCAATGTCCACTTTTTTTAACTCACACACTTTAATACAATTTCTTTTTTGAATGACAGCTTTTATACCCACTAATTTATTAGTCTAAAACAGCGGTCATCAGCACAGAGCACCATGGAGCTAGCGTCTCTTACCTGCGGAGAACACAGTGCACCATGGTGCACTCGTAGCTCCTAGCGAGTATGTTCTCTGCCTCTTCCTGCTGCACTACGGGGCTCCGCTTACCCTTTGCACATTTCAGCGAATGCTGACGACCACTGGTCTAAAATGTCAACTTATTTCTGCATATTTGAAGGACAAAAGTAATATTATTTCAATCATTCATCATCGTAATACACTGCTCTCATAAATTGATTGATCATGTTAGGAATTCATCTATGGCTTCTCCAAAACGCTTTTACTGTATATGTTTCATATAAAACAATTTTTATCTGGAAAAGAAAGTGAAAACGAATAAAATTTTAAATTTTTCTGTTTGAAATATCCCGAAGAATAACCTCCTGAAATTAATTATATTACTTTTGGTTCATCTTGTATATGTAGTTTTACTATAGAGGAAGTCTTAGGAGGAATATGTAATATACTTCAGGATAATGTAGTTTGGGTTAACCTACATCGATTTAACCTGATATACCTATGTCCGAAAGAAACGGTTGGGAAGTTATTGATGGGCGAACTGTTAAATGTAAAGAGGTATTATAGACGTATTTCTACAGTTTAGAACAGACGTCTCCAAAAGCGTACTCGCGAGTAAGCCCCTGAACGGAACCGAAGCCAGTACGTAATGAGCGCCTCCGCCTCACCCATCCCCACCTGTACTTTACTCGATGTTTATGCGCAAACGAGGAGCAGTGGCGGACTGCCATTATCATTGTGTTGGTCGGAGTGTTCCACCGTTTCACAATGTCTTCTAATCATGGACGTAGTACATTCAAGGATGAATAGGGAGAGAAATATCTTTTGTAGTCTATTAGTGGGGAGAATATGAAATGTTTAATTTGTTCCAAAATTCTTAAGGGTGAATAATTTCGAGGGAAAAATTGTTCCGGAGCCGGGTATCGAACCCGGGACCTTTGGTTTAACGTACCAACGCTCTACCACTGAGCTACTCGGGAACTCTAACCGACACCGATCCAATTTTTCCCTCTACATCCACAGACCTCAAAGTGGGCTGACAACCGTCAAGCAACCAACTTCAAGTGCACACTAACTCCGTGTGACTTAAGTTGTGTTTTCTGTTAACGAACAGTGACGTGTATTATGCAAATCAAGATTTCAGGTATAACTCCCTGTAAAGTTGATTTGAATAATTTCGAGGAAAAATTGTTCCGGAGCCGGGTATCGAACCCGGGACCTTTGGTTTAACGTGTCGGTTAGAGTTCCCGAGTAGCTCAGTGGTAGAGCGTTGGTACGTTAAACCAAAGGTCCCGGGTTCGATACCCGGCTCCGGAACAATTTTTCCCTCGAAATTATTCAAATCAACTTTACCGGGAGTTATACCTGAAAATCTTGATTTGCAATTCTTAAGGGTGTTAAAATTCAACATGCGACGACAATACTCGACTCTTCGCAAAGAATATCATACAATTACAGGCATGTTGGACATGTGAAAATAATTTATTTTGGGACGTCTTGATTATACTTAATAATCAGTATATTACAATACGTTTACACTCAGTTTCGCATGATATACTTACAGTTTTTCGTTTCATTTTAGGTGAAATACGTACAAATATTTTGATAAATTTGAAACAAGAACATACAAACATAAATCACACACGTATCCTCAGTCTTAAACAAAAATAAAATTTCTTGCTAGCTATGTTCTGACTTGGAATAATAGACAATCAATGAAGCCCTTTGCAGAATGAGCATTTGTAAAATCGTGTATAGAGGACGGTTACTAAAATACTGTGTCCAGAACAAAGTTAAAAGTTTAAGAAAATTAAATTGTCTCCAAACACAGTTCAGAGAAGAATTTGCACTATTGCAAATGTAATTGAATCTGAAGTCGAAACCACAATTAACCCGTTTGTAGCTTACTCACTTGCATTGGACGAAAGCACAGATAGAAATGACAAAGCTCACCTAGCCAGTTTCATCCGAGGAGTTAATGAACATTTTCCTGTGTGTCAAAATAATATACAAACGTATGATATTTCTTATCCTTTCGATGTTATTATTTGTAAACATAAGCAGATCGTTGCCGCATCCCCAACTGACCGCTCCCATCTGTTGAGGTACGGGTCTCTAGGTTTACAGCACCCTGTGTTCAGCGGGCAGCATCGGGATCACTAATGACTAGACGCTTTTTGGAGACCTCTGGTTTAGAACATTGTGATATTACGCATTATTGAAAATTCTTCATCTTCTGTTATACCAATAAGTTTATTTCATAAGTAAATACAAACACCGTAAGAAAATAAAATAATTGCACAAGACAAATCACTAAGGTTACCCTTCTTATGGATTTCATTAATTGTAAATTCATATCAGATACTGGTACTGGTTCTCTTCTCGACCTCAATGAATCGCTTGGTAACTTGCTGGTTTCAGATAACATCCGGTAAACACGGGAAAACCCACAGGTAGCTGGAACTCTTCGATTGGGAAATCGTCGTCTTTATCTTTGAACATCAGCCAGTGTATTGCCATCACAAAGTCCATAAACAAAAAACGTGTCTGGATATTCACTATGCAAATATACGAATTGGACATCAAGTGAACATGTATTCAGTTGTGTGTGTTATGCTGCTGTTGCGGTACTCAAGATGCTGTTGTTTGCAATTAATTTATTTGGCGTAACACGTCAAGCATAGTTCAGGGAACTGCAAGACGTTCCAGTATTTCTTCCCTTAATTTTCCCTAACAATTAAGGCCCATTCACAATGAAAATTAAACATAATCGTAACATAAACACAGAAGTTCGCGGCCAGGCTACCAAATGGGATCATTCACAATGGTTCACATAAACACTGACATTAACATTGCCGTTAGACGTTAGTTTGCAAACTCCAAACTTTCATGCTGATGCTTACATGATTTGCAAACAGTACACAATCGTTGAGCGCTGAAGTATACGACAGAATATGAGAAAATAATAATAATAATAATAATAATAATAATAATAATAATAATTTATTTAACCTGGCAGAGTTGAGGCCATACGGCCTTCTCTAACACTCAAGCAGGAGTAAAAACTGCTTTACAGAAACACTACAAATTTACAAAGTACACACTAAACTGAATAAGTACACACTAAACTGAAATGGCGTCGTTGTTATGTTTCCATGGTTACCAAGTATCTTTGCGGTTATGTTTATGTCCCCATCATGAATAATGTGATTTTACCGTAAACTCCGTAACATAAACACAGGCGTTTGCGGCCAGTTTACCAAATGGGATCATTCACAATGATTCACATAAACATTTACATTAACATTGCCGTTAGACGTTAACATGAAAGTTTGCAAACTCCAAACTTTCATGCTGATGCTTACGTGATTTGCAAACAGTACACAATCGTGGAGCGCTGAAGTATACGACAGAATATGAGGAAATGGCGTCGTTGTTATGTTTCCATGGTTACCAAGTATCTTTGCGGTTATGTTTATGTCCCCATCATGAATAATGTGATTTTACCGTAAACTCCGTAACATAAACACAGGCGTTTGCGGCCAGTTTACCAAATGGGATCATTCACAATGATTCACATAAACATTTACATTAACATTGCCGTTAGACGTTAACATGAAAGTTTGCAAACTCCAAACTTTCATGCTGATGCTTACGTGATTTGCATACAGTATACAATCGTGGAGCACTGAAGTATAAGACAATATGAGGAAATGGCGTCGTTGTTATGTTTCCATGGTTACCAAGTATCTTTGCGGTTATGTTTATGTCCCCATCATGAATAATGTGATTTTACCGTAAAGTCCGTAACATAAACACAGACGTTTGCGGCCAGGTTACCAAATGGGATCATTCACAATGATTCACATAAACATTTACATTAACATTGCCGTTAGACGTTAACATGAAAGTTTACGAACTCCAAACTTTCATGCTTATACTTACGTGATTTGCAAACGGCACACAATCGTGAAGCGCTGAAGTTACGACAGAATATGAGGAAATGGCGTCGTTGTTATGTTTCCATGGTTACAATCTTTGCGGTTATGTTTATGTCCCCATCATGAATAATGTATTTTACCGAAAGTCCGTAACATAAACACAGACGTTTGAAAAATGGGATCATTCACAATGATTCGCCGTTAGACGTTATGTTTCAAACAAACTTTCATGCTGATTACGTGATTTGCAAACAGTATGCAATCGTGGAGCGCTCTTTGGCGTCGTTATGTTTCCATGTCCCTTTGCATCCCCATCATGAATAATGTGATTTTACCGTAAAGTCCGTAACATAAACACAGACGTTTGCGGCCAGCTTACCAAATGGGATCATTCACAATGATTCACATAAACATTTACATTAACATTGCCGTTAGACGTTAACATGAAAGTTTGCAAACTCCAAACTTTCATGCTGATGCTTACGTGATTTGCAAACAGTATACAATCGTGGAGCGCTGAAGTATAAGACAGAATATGAGGAAATGGCGTCGTTGTTATGTTTCCATGGTTACCAAGTATCTTTGCGGTTATGTTTATGTCCCCATCATGAATAATGTGATTTTACCGTAAAGTCCGTAACATAAACACAGACGTTTGCGGCCAGTTTATCAAATGGGATCATTCACAATGATTCACATAAACATTTACATTAACATTGCCGTTAGACGTTAACATGAAAGTTTACGAACTCCAAACTTTCATGCTTATACTTACGTGATTTGCAAACGGCACACAATCGTGAAGCGCTGAAGTATACGACAGAATATGAGGAAATGGCGTCGTTGTTATGTTTCCATGGTTACCAAGTATCTTTGCGGTTATGTTTATGTCCCCATCATGAATAATGTGATTTTACCGTAAAGTCCGTAACATAAACACAGACGTTTGCGGCCAGGTTACCAAATGGGATCATTCACAATGATTCACATAAACATTTACATTAACATTGCCGTTAGACGTTAACATGAAAGTTTGCAAACTCCAAACTTTCATGCTGATGCTTACGTGATTTGCAAACAGTATACAATCGTGGAGCGCTGAAGTATAAGACAGAATATGAGGAAATGGCGTCGTTGTTATGTTTCCATGGTTACCAAGTATCTTTGCGGTTATGTTTATGTCCCCATCATGAATAATGTGATTTTACCGTAAAGTCCGTAACATAAACACAGACGTTTGCGGCCAGTTTATCAAATGGGATCATTCACAATGATTCACATAAACATTTACATTAACATTGCCGTTAGACGTTAACATGAAAGTTTACGAACTCCAAACTTTCATGCTTATACTTACGTGATTTGCAAACGGCACACAATCGTGAAGCGCTGAAGTATACGACAGAATATGAGGAAATGGCGTCGTTGTTATGTTTCCATGGTTACCAAGTATCTTTGCGGTTATGTTTATGTCCCCATCATGAATAATGTGATTTTACCGTAAAGTCCGTAACAACATAAACACAGACGTTTGCGGCCAGGTTACCAAATGGGATCATTCACAATGATTCACATAAACATTTACATTAACATTGCCGTTAGACGTTAACATGAAAGTTTGCAAACTCCAAACTTTCATGCTGATGCTTACGTGATTTGCAAACAGTATACAATCGTGGAGCGCTGAAGTATAAGACAGAATATGAGGAAATGGCGTCGTTGTTATGTTTCCATGGTTACCAAGTATCTTTGCGGTTATGTTTATGTCCCCATCATGAATAATGTGATTTTACCGTAAAGTCCGTAACATAAACACAGACGTTTGCGGCCAGCTTACCAAATGGGATCATTCACAATGATTCACATAAACATTTACATTAACATTGCCGTTAGACGTTAACATGAAAGTTTACGAACTCCAAACTTTCATGCTTATACTTACGTGATTTGCAAACGGCACACAATCGTGAAGCGCTGAAGTATACGACAGAATATGAGGAAATGGCGTCGTTATTATGTTTCCATGGTTACCAAGTATTTTTGCGGTTATGTTTATGTCCCCATCATGAATAATGTGATTTTACCGTAACGTTTACATTCTTAAGTTAACGCTTACGTTATGATTAATTTTCATTGTGAATGGGCGTTTAGACTTCGGACATAGGTACATCAGGTTAAATCGATCTAGGTTAACCTAAACTACATTATCCTGAAGTATTTAAATTCCTCCTGAGACAACCTGGATAGCTGAAAAAAAAAAATAAAAAAAAATTTAAATATTAAATTGAATTCAAAATTTTTTCTGAGTTTGGGAGCACTTGTTTATTTAATTTTAAATTTATTTACATTTAAATATAAGGCATAAAGAATATAATTACAAAAAAAAGAGAAATAGAAATAAAATAATACAATCAATATAAAAAAGGAGATACAGCAGTATTAACAAAATTTGACACCGAATGAGCAGCGCTCGTGTTCGGTCGCAGTTCAGATATAATATTAATAGGCCTATAAGAGAATATAAAATAAAATAAAATAGGAAATAAAATTAAAATTACAGTTACAGAAATTATATAATACAATATTAATATAAGAGAAATATACAAAATAAATAAAATAAAATAAGAACTAAAATTTAAATTACAGCGGCAATGGAATTGTATAATATAATATTAACATTAGAGAAGAATAATATCGCACGTGAAAAGTAGGACAATTTATATATATGTTTTACTTGTGATAATGAATTTATACTTTCCGAAATTGAGGTTTGAAAGGTATATAGCATTAATTTAAAAAAATATGTTACAATGTAGTATAATTTCAACACTAACACCTCCTTCAATATTTACAAAGAATGAATAAACATAATACGCTATTCAAATATATCATTGCAGGCTAAACTATGTTACTTTTTCGTTAGCATGTCTAAAACTAAAATTGAAATGTGTAATATCAGCGGCTTCTAAATTAACTGGCTCGTGCAGTGAAGTATAGAGTCCGTGTTCAGTAAGGAAACTTTTACTTACCACAGAGGTAAAGAAGTTTCATTCACAAGTTTGCGATGAAATTTCCCACAAAATTGTACTACTGTATCAGATAGCAGTTACATAATGAAAAGTTTCATCAAACTGAAAAGGGAAAAACAAATCAATCATTTTGATATAAATACAGTAGTTTAACTTCACTTTATGGTATTTATCATGTTCAAAATTTTATTGACAAATTACACTTAGAATTTGGAAATTTTTATTTTCTGCAAATACATTTTCTTTTGTTTCGTTCTTTTTTTTATGGTAGGCTGTACTTAATATTACTTAAGGAAAAATCATATTAAATAAATTACCCCTAAACTAAATTCAGTTTGTTTTGCTATTAGATCTATGCAAAAGATAGTAAATATCGATACCTTAAAAACAATATACTTTGCATACTTCCACTCGGTAATGAGTTTTGGAATAATATTCTGGGGAAATTCCACAGATAGTAACAATATATTTCTATTACAAAAAAGAGTAATTAGAATAATAGTAGGTGCCAAATCTAGGGAATCGTGTAGGACTATTTTCAAAAAACTACAAATAATGTCCATGGCTTGTCAGTATATCTTTTCATTAATAATCTTCCTCGAATGTAATCGTGAAAACTTTCTAACTAATTCAACAGTTCATAGCATAAATACAAGTAAAAAAAAATGACTTTCATACTCCATCGGCAAGCCTATCGTGCTATCAAAAAGGAGTGCGTTATATGGCAGTAAAAAATTTTAATTCCCTCCCTATCGATATAAAAAATGAAACTCAAAACAAAATTATTTAGGGCCAAATTAAAGAAGTACCTAATTTCTCACGCCTTCTATTCTGTAGGTGAATTGATGACATTCAATAACGCTTCATGAAATTTATACTAAAACATGTGTTGCGCTAGTAGACTATATTGTAAATCTCGTCTGTGAATATTTCATCTAGACTGTGACTGTAAATTAAGACAGGAACATCCTTTCATACAAGATATAATGAACATATTAAAGATATAACCAAACCCTACATCACATCAAATCATGCAGACCACATTATCAACAATAATCATGACTACAATAATATAGAAACAGATATGGAAATTTTACACATCACACCAAAAAGTTCACAGTTAAACATCTTGGAACAATACGAAATATATAAACATATAATAACATACCCACAACATATACTTAACACACAATTACAGTTCAATACCCACACATTATTCGACGTCATGATACGTCATAACACACAAACAACCAGCCCCCACCCTAAGAGCAACACACCCCCACCCCTACCATCGACAAATGCACATCGCAGAATTCAAGATCACCAGTAGTTCAGGAGACACTGAAGAAGACGTGACATAACGTCGAAACGGGCCGTCTGTCGAAGGTATATACCTTTTTTTTTAAATTCTAACACTCTTTAACGTATGACTAAGTAATGTTATGTTTTTAACATACAAAATGTTAACGTGAACTTTTATCAGTAAATTAAGACTTTATAATATATTAAGTTTTTTTACTTGTTCCATTTTCTAGCTGTAAGTTAAAGCAATGTATGAATACCATGGAATGTTAATAAATACAATACAATACAATACAATACAAGAAAGTAATGTTAGAAAGTTATGACATCCAAACACTTTTAACTTGTCTGAAGAAGCACTACAAAATATGAACAAATCACACCTAATGTCGTGTACAAAAAAGGCAAATTGATTGTAAACAAGCCACACGCTGTGAATTCAGTTCTTGTTAAAGTCACCTGCATGAGGAACTCCTTCATTTCAGTAAGAACCTCAGACTGCAGATCAGGTCGCAGTAACAACTTTTGAATGTGAGTCACCAATTCGTTTGACTTCTCAACGGTTGAGTGACAATAAGCACACATCTCAGCAAGTAAAATTAACGTCACTAAACTGTTGGTCACACCAACAGCAATGTTAAAGCCAATGAATTCCCTACCGTGAGTTACTTCAAGCAATATAAAGAAAAACATGTATATGGAAGTCGTGAAAATCCAGAATGATGCAAATATGAGAGGAAATCCAAAGGCTGAGTTGATTAGATTGACTACATCATGCAGTTTGCAGTGGATCACCCTGAGATCTCTGACTGCAAGCAATATGCTGTTCTTCTGGGTTGAAAGCAATATTATATCGATTTATTTGTTGATATTGAACAAAGAAATTCCCCTGTGATTTCGCCGTGAGGAATTTTTCTTGATGAATCTTGTATGAAATGAAGCTATGATGGAATTGAGTTGTTTATATCTTTGGTGCACAAGTAACACCAAATTCATAAACAACACAATCATCATTATATCTAGTAAGCCAGATATATCAAATGGAAGCCACTCCTCTACTCCATAAGGTAAACAAGCTAATAACACATATGGTATTTGTGAAATAATAATGTGAAAGAAGAGATGCAACACCAAATATTTCTTTGTGCTGTGAATTGGAGTTTCTTTGTCTTTCACTAACACTTTATCCACTTCAGACAATTCGTGTAGTATTTTAAACAGGTGGCGTTTCTTGACAGATGCAAATAATATCAAAGTTATCAACCCTGTTGCACTCATTGCCGATACGTGAAGTAATTTAATGAAACGTACTTTCATTTTGACGTACATGTCCAAGCTGACACGAGCTTGTAAGTACCAGACAGTTGCATACAAAAGTGCACAAGTTAATGTCCAAAATCTTCCAAGAAATCCAACACATCCACGTTGTTTTCTGTCTTTCCCTTTATTGCATAGTGAGAATGGTAGTAAGCCAACAAATTTACATATAAAAATCACCGGTTTGAGTACTGAAAACAAAGCGATGTCTTCCTCAACATCCATAATGACGGTTAATTTGTCTGGTGAGGTGCTTCCTTCTTCGTAAAAACTTCGTCGACAACTGGTTAATCGTGTCACAGAGACTATTACAGTGAACCGGTTTATTAATTAAGCAAAATGTATGGCCGTAGATTAATAGTAATGAAATGCTTTGGGTTCGTGATCGTGAAGACAGAATTAACAACTGGGCCCTATAGTTTCCATGTTTAGTATAAGATATGTCGTGCTGGTTAATGTATTACATTGTTTTGTAGAGGCAAATAAAACTATCAATATGGATTTAACACGCTTAGAACTCCTTTCTTTGTATATGTTACGTGAAAGTAAATATTCCACTTACAGTCATTGACATAAAATTCTAATACACAATAGAAGTTGGTTATAACGACATCCAAGGGACCTTAAAAATTATGTTGTTATAAACGAGTGTCGTAGTAACCAAGATTCACATTATCAATGTACAGTAGTTAGGTAGAAAATGAAAAATAACAAACTTAATAATAAGACTTATTTTAGTTTTATGTATTGACTTTTAAGCCTATCATGAAGATAATAAAATACACGTAGGTCTACAATTATAAATACAGTATTCTGTATTAAAACAGTTTGTTCAGTACTCACCAAACTACTTTACTTAGGAGTGAAGTAATCAGTCATTTTACTCTGTTGTTTCTTACTTGCCCAATACACACTTTCTAAATTACGTTCTATGTTCATAATTTCAGTTGCAATTTCACTGCTCCCTTCCCTAGCTTCATAGAACATGTTCATAATTCTAAGGACTTCTAAAGCGACACTCACTTCTTTTAGTGGCCATACAGCGTTAAAATGCGTGCACTTAGTGAAAACTTCCTGTCGAAACTGACCTAATACCGCATGAATTCGGTCAGGTTACAATGGGGTGGGGAATCCGCCTGCATTCCAGAGGTGTATGACAGAAGGGGACAGTATAGAATTTGTCAGGGCCAGATTACAACAAAATATTTCTTAAGATACTTTGGTTCTTAGAAAATCTTATTCCAAATTGAGGTTTAAAATGACGTTATGTGCGAGGTAGACGCATATACGTTTGTCGTATTAAGCAAGGTAGGAAAGCATATGTCTTATGGGGAATTAGTTGGGACCACAGAATATTTTACGTTATAGACGAGGCGTCACACAAAACAAGGTCGCTATAACCAAGTTCTACTGTAGATAATTAGAGAACCGGATTGTTATGTAATATCAAGGTCTGAAATATATACATATTGATGTAAGAAAAATAAGCTGAATATGTACCAAAATATGTAAAATCATGAAAATATTTAATATCAATATCTGGCAGGTATAGGATAGGTAAGACTCTCCAATTGTGATTTCATAGAGCACCCGACTTTTTTACCGCACACTTGACACATTACTATTTTTCCATCTGTAGTGAAAGCTTCGTTCATCGCAATTCATGATTTTATGTTTGTCGTTAGGGTTGAAGATACAGGGACCATTTTAGTTAGTTAAAAGCAGTAGATAAACTCACTTGCACTTTATACTGTAAGTATTAAAACTAGAGAACTGAGTGAAATGAATGACACAACAGAACTGCAAGCACTGTTTCGCTTTACTGGATTAGGAGAAAATAAGAGGAGATGTGGGACACATGCATTTTAGCTGCTCCCTGTAAGAAACTAAGTACCTGCTATAATAAATAGAAAATGCGCAAAAGTGTGCATAGATGATAATTCAGTTTTCAGCACTGAGTTGCGTCACTGTTTTGCTGCATCTACTGTAGTTCATAACGTGGAACTAAGGACGTTATGTTTCGTCTCGAAATATATCCTTTCTTGGGTAGATGAAAGGCTTTTTAAATCTGTGTATTTCAAATTGTAAATTTCCCAAGCAGAAGTTTTTTTTTTTTTTTTTTTTTCCTTTTAGAGAAGTAAATATGAATAAAACCCCTAAATATATAGATTTATGTAACACCAAGTCATAATATGTAATGTGTGGTAAATATTTAAAAATATGTAGTATCAAATTTTAATATATTAATGGTAATTACAAGATTCGCAAAGATTTGTTATTTATATACGGTTAGGTTGAAAGGAATATAATATGTAATGACAAAAATCCGGTCCCTATACATTACTTACTTACTTACTGGCTTTTAAGGAACCCGGAGGTTCATTTCCGCCCTCACATACGTCCGCCATTGGTCCCTATCCTGAGCAAGATTAATCCGTTCTCTATCATCATATCCCACCTCCCTCAAATCCATTTTGATATTATCCTCCCATCTACGTCTCGGCCTTCCCAAAGATCTTTTTCCCTCCGGCCTCCCAACTAACACTCTATATGCATTTCTGGATTCTCCCATACGTGCTACATGCTCTGCCCATCTCAAACGTCTGGATTTAATGTTCCTAATTATGTCAGGTGAAGAATACAATGCGTGCAGTTCTGTGTTGTGTAACTTTCTCCATTCTCCTGTAACTTCATCACTCTTAGCCCCAAATATTTTCCTAAGCACCTTATTCTCAAACATCCTTAACATATGTTCCTCTCTCAAAGTGAGAGTCCAAGTTTCACAACCATAAAGAATAACCGGTAATAACTGTTTTATAAATTCTAACTTTCAGTTTTTTTGACAGCAGACTGGATGATAAAAGCTTCTCAACCGAATAATAACAGGAATTTCCCATATTTATTCTGTGTTTAATTTCCTCCCGAGTATCATTTATATTTGTTACTGTTGCTCCGAACTATTTGAACATCTCCACCTCTTCAAAAGATAAATTTCCAATTTTTATATTTCCATTTCGTACAATATTCTCGTCACGAGACATAGTCATATACTTAGTCTTTTCGGGATTTACTTCCAAACCTATCTCTTTACTTGCTTCCAGTAAAATTCCCGTATTTTCTCTAATCGTTTGTGGATTTTCTCCTAACATATTCATGTCATCCGCATAGACAAGAAGGTGATGTAACCCATTCAATTCTCTTTACTCTTTTAAACTGACTGAGCATATTGGGAATTAAATCAATGGCTTTCCCAAAACACGCTATGGAATATTTCATAAGATCAATTTTTATTTTATGCATCTGGAACCAACAATGAAACGGATTTCTATCTTTAGTGTCAGTTTAACAACCTTTAAATGAAGAAGTGCGCGCGTGAGCTGATTGTCGAGAGACGTGAATATATTCTGCATGAAGTAAGTACATGTAATTGAATTTGAAATGTAGTGATTGATGGAACCCTTCGATTGGGAAAACGTCGTCTGTATTCCTCAACAGCAGCCAGTGCATTGCCATCACAAAGTTCATAAACAAAAAGCGTGTCTGCATATTCACTATGCGAATACACGAATTAAACATCAACTGAACGTGTATTCAGTTGTGTTTGTTATGCTCGTGTTGCGGTGCTCAGATGCTGCCGTAACACGTCAAGTATAGTACACGGAACCACAAGATGTTCCAGTATTTCTCACCTTAATTTCTCCCAAACCGATAGACTTCGGGCATAGGTAGATCAGGTTAAGGGGAGTCTGTACACCGAATTTTGACCGAAAAGTGAAATTTTTGTTTTTATCGTTTTTCGGTAGTTTAATTTGTGTAAAATGATAATATGATTTTATTACTTCTTTTAGCCCTATCTTCAGGAAAAATGAAAATATAATTTGTAGTAATTCTTAATGCAAAAAATATTGTCAATTATTTTTTTTAGCCAACCGCACAATTGACTTTTAAATTTATTTAGCCGATTTATATATAAATGAAGAGTCCACTGCAAGAATGATGGATGTCATTTGGAATACATTTTGCAGGAGAAGCAATTGAAAGTTTGAAATGCTTAGCGCTCAAAGCTTAACTGTGATTTTCCGATCATTACTGGACAATGACTATCAGTGTTAATGCCATATAACTCTGTATGTACATTCTATATGTCTTAAGCTATGCATTCATTTTCGACATGAAAGTGACATCCATCATTCTTGCAGTGGACTCTTCAAATGTATCTTACATTTCCCCGATTTTTCTACATTTGTATATTTTATAACTTTTGAGAAAATTGCACCCATATTTGAGAAATTTGACAATGTGAGTTGTAAGATATGGAAACTTTGGAGACATTTTTTTTAAATTTGTGGACGTCTGTCACAAAGTATTGTGTCCAAATGTCTGAAATTAATATACAATATCAATGTGAAAATTAAAATTATTTTCATCTTGAGTAAAAATAAAAAAAAAATAATAATTTGTAGTAGAATATCGAAATGTTAGCCGTCCAAATCTTGGATTTAAAATATCGGCTTCCTAATCAATTCAAATGAACAAAAAAGAAAATGTAAATTAATGTTAAAAAAATACATATTGAAATAAAAAAATAATAATATTCTGCGACAATATGTGGTAGCTATCAAAACAATAACAATTTATTGAAAATAAAAAATATACATTGAATATTATAAAGATGAATAGAGATGGTGATTGATGATGTCCAATGAAGATTTTAAAATTTTTGATGCAATTGTCTGATGAGTCTTTTCAGGAACCTTTAATTTTCTGAGGATCTCCGATGTAAATTTGGGAATTGTTCCTCGCGCACCAAACATAAGTGCAATGACATTCCAATTTTGAATATTATATATATGACTGAGATCATCACAGCATGGAAGGTAAATAGCGCGTTTCTCTTCATGTACCTGCTTTGGTTGATCTCCATTAATTTCGAACCTTACAGTTGGGTCAAGAATGAGACCAGTTTTTTTTTATCTCGGTCAATTATTATGATGTCAGGACGCCGTGTAGATCCTTCCGTAGAAAGACATTGAACTTCCTCATATACTTCGTATTCACCATGTTCCCTCAATCTGTTAGCAATTATTGAGCGGACTGTGTTATGTCTGTCAATTCGCAGTAATTCGCCCTGAGGGCAGAAACCTAGCAATAATTATTTTTTGTCGACCGCTCATTGGAATTTTAAATTTATTTAGCCGGTTGTATACATAAAGGTATGTTACATATGCCCTATTTTTTCTGCATTTCTATCTTTTATAACTTCTGGGAGAAATGCACCCAAAATTGAGGAATTGAACATTGTAAGATATGGAAGTACGGACTCCTCGTAAATCTCGTTAGGTTAACCCTAACTACACTATCCTGAATTATTTTACATTCCTCCTGAGACACTCTGTATACCTGAAAAAAAAAGAGGGGAAAAAATTGTAAATCTTAAATTGAATTCAATCTTTTCTCAGTTTGAGATCACATCTGAAAATTAATTCAGATTTTTTGAAATTGAGATTACCTTTCCCGAAATTGAAGTTAAAAATGTATAAACATTAGTTTGAAAATATATTACAATACAGTTTTATTTCGACACTAACACCTTCAATATTTACGAAGAATTGAAGGGTTCTGAGCCATAGTGGGCCAAGCGCCATTTATTAAAAACAGACACATTGAAAATTGTTTAGATCCCAAAAGTTGTAAATGTCCACCTTTGAAAGAAGCCACGTATGTCAAATATCTGGGTATCATTATTGATCAGAATTTAAAATGGCCTCATCACATTACTTATCTTTGTAAGAGGCTCCGTAAAACAATTTATAAATTCGTTAATCTTCGATGCTACTTACCTATTAGAATTCTACGAAATGTTTATTTGGCCATTATTCAGTCTATCATTCAATATGGTATAATTGTTTGGGGTGGAAGTACAAAAATTAATCTTAGTCCGTTAAATTTACTACAAAAACGAATAATTAAAATTTGTTTGAAGAAACGTTTCGATTATCCAACTAAATTAATTTATTCTGAATTTAATGTATTTAATATTGAACAAATTTATAAGTATACGCTGTTAAAATTTTATCATAAAAATCGTAATAAGTTTGTATTACAGACACACAATTATGACACAAGACGAAATATTAATTCAACATTAGTAGAACCCAAATGTCTCACATCTGCTGGTCTAAAGCATAGCATAAATTTTGGCCCTCGGTTGTACAATGCTTTAACTAAATTACACCCAGAACTTCTAACATGTAACCCACTAACATATAACAAGAAAATTAGAAACGTGTTAATATCTTCAATTTGATTAAATAAATTTATAGCCTATGTGTATGAATTAATCAACCTATATTATATTTTTATTCTATAATTTTGAAATATATATTAGTCCTACTTTTCACTGCGATATTATTCTTCTCTAGTGTTAATATTATATTATATAATTCCATTGCCGCTGTAATTATATTTTAGTTCCTATTTTATTTTACTTATTTATTTATATTATTATTTTTTATTTTAATATTATATCTGAACTGCGACCGAGCACGAGAGCTGCTCATTCGGTCTCAAATTTTGTTAATACTACTGTATCTTCTTTTTCTATTGCTTGTATTATTTTATTTGTATTTCTCTTTGTTTGTTTTGTAATTATATTTCTTTATTCTGTATATTTGAATTTAAATAAAATAAAATTAAATAGATTAAATTGAAAAAAAAAAAAGACAAAGCAAGGGTTAAAGTTAAGTGAATACCATAGTTTAATGAAGATTGACATATCATTTAGTTTTAATGTGTATACTTTATATTACATGCTATATGTTTCCATTGACTTATGTAATGACTTCATTTTAAATAATTGATTAAATGGCAATCTTACTCGTGTTAATTATGTAAGCATGTGCGGCTTACAGCTGTTTCGGTGCTACTTGACACCATTCTCAGAGCCTACACACGTTCACTTCATTTTAATCCTTGTTTTCTACGGTTTTAGTAAATGGCACTTGGCCCACTTTGGTTCTGAACCCTTCTATTAATAAACATAATACGTAATTCAAATATATCAGTGTAGGCTCAAATACGTCACTTCTCCGTTAGCATGTTTAAAACTAAAATGGAAATATCTAATAACAGCCGATATACTGTACCTTCATCTTTTTACCTTTTTTATTTAAACTAACTAAATCATGCAATGAAATACAGAGTCAGTTTCCAGTATTGAAACTTTTATTGACCACAGACATATAGAAGTTTCATTTATAAATCTGCGTTCAAATTTGCCAGACAATTGTATTGCTATATTTAGAGTAGTTACATAATTAAAATTTGCATGAAGTTCAAAAGGGAATATTCGACAGATAATGGAGAAAAAATGGGAGTATAAGGGTACAGTACATCAGTTATTCATAGATTTCAAAAAGGCATACGACTCGGTTAAGAGGGAAGTATTATATGATATTCTTATTGAATTTGGTATTCCCAAGAAACTAGTTCGATTAATTAAAATGTGTCTCAGTGAAACATACAGCAGAGTCCGTATAGGTCAGTTTCTATCTGATGCTTTTCCAATTCACTGCGGGCTAAAGCAGGGAGATGCACTATCACCTTTACTTTTTAACTTCGCGCTAGAATATGCCATTAGGAAAGTTCAGGATAACATGCAGGGTTTGGAATTGAACGGGTTACATCAGCTTCTTGTCTATGCGGATGACGTGAATATATTAGGAGAAAATACACAAACGATTAGGGAAAACACGGAAATTTTATTTGAAGCAAGTAGAGCGATCGGTTTGGAAGTAAATCCCGAAAAGACAAACTATATGATTATGTCTCGTGACCAGAATATTGTACGAAATGGAAATATAAAAATTGGAGATTTATCCTTCGAAGAGGTGGAAAAATTCAAATATCTTGGAGCAACAGTAACAAATATAAATGACACTCGGGAGGAAATTAAACGCAGAATAAATATGGGAAATGCGTGTTATTATTCGGTTGAGAAGCTCTTATCATCCAGTCTGCTGTCCAAAAATCTGAAAGTTAGAATTTATAAAACAGTTATATTACCGGTTCTTCTGTATGGTTGTGAAACTTGGACTCTCACTCTGAGAGAGGAACATAGGTTCAGGGTGTTTGAGAATAAGGTGCTTAGGAAAATATTTGGGGCTAAGCGGGATGAAGTTACAGGAGAATGGAGAAAGTTACACAACACAGAACTGCACGCATTGCATTCTTCACCTGACATAATTAGGAACATTAAATCCAGACGTTTGAGATGGGCAGGGCATGTAGCACGTATGGGCGAATCCAGAAATGCATATAGAGTGTTAGTTGGGAGACCGGAGGGAAAAAGACCTTTAGGGAGCCGAGACGTAGATGGGAGGATAATATTAAAATGGATTTGAGGGAGGTGGGGTATGATGATAGAGACTGGATTAATCTTGCTCAGGATAGGGACCGCTGGCGGGCTTATGTGAGGGCGGCAATGAACCTTCGGGTTCCTTAAAAGCCATTTGTAAGTAAGTAAGTAAGTTCAAAAGGGAATAACAAGTGAATGACGCTGATATTAATATGTTAACTTCACTTTACGGTACCTATCATGTTACTGGTTTCACTTAAGAAAATAATGTTAGAAAGTTATGACATCCAAACACATTTAACTTGTCTGAAGAAGGACTACAAAATATGAACAAATCACACCTAACGTAGTATACAAAAAAGGCAAATTGATTGTAAACAAGCCACACGCTGTGAATTCAGTTCTTGTTGAAGTCACCTGCATGAGGAACTCTTTCATTTCAGTAACAACCTCAGACTGCAGATCAGGTCGCAGTAACAACTTTTGAATGTGAGTCACCAATTCGTTTGACTTCTCAACGGTTGAGTGACAACAAGCACAAATCTCAGCAAGTAAAATTAACGTCACTAAACTGTTGGTCACACCAACAGCAATGTTAAAGTCACTGAATTCGTTGCCGTGGGTTACTTCAAGCAATATCAAGAAAAACATGTTTATGGAAGTCGTGAAAATCCAGAAAGACGCAAATAGGAGAGGAAATCCGAAGGCTGAGTTGATTAGATTGACTACATCATGCAGTTTGCAGTGGATCACTCTGAGATCTCTGATTGTAAGCAATATGCTGTTCTTCTGGGTTGAAAGCAATATTATATCGATTTCTTTGTCGATATTGAACAAAGAAATTCCCCTGTGATTTCGCCGTGAGGAATTTTTCTTGATGAATCTTGTATGAAATGAAGCTATGATGGAATTCAGTTGTTTGTATCTTTGTTGCACAAGTAACACCAAATTCATAAACAACACACTCATCATTATATCTAGTAAGCCAGATATATCAAATGGGAGCCACTCCTCTACTC
Source organism: Periplaneta americana (assembly GCA_025594305.2). Taxonomy (NCBI): domain Eukaryota; kingdom Metazoa; phylum Arthropoda; class Insecta; order Blattodea; family Blattidae; genus Periplaneta; species Periplaneta americana. The sequence continues at coordinate 15,909,963 of JAJSOF020000003.1, read as the reverse complement.
CATAAGGTAAACAAGCTAATAACACATATGGTATTTGTGAAATAATAATGTGAAAGAAGAGATGGAACACCAAATACTTCTTTGTGCTGTGAATTGAAGGAATTTCTTTGTCTTTCAATAGCACTTTATCCACTTCAGATAATTGCTGTAGTATTTTAGACAGGTGGCGTTTCTTGATAGATGCAAATAATATCAAAGTTATCAACCCCGTTGCACTCATTGCTGATACGTGAAGTAAATTAATGAAACATACTTTCATTTCGATTTGCATGTCCAGACTGGCACGAGCTTGTAAGTACCAGACAGTTGCATACAAAAGTGCACAAGTTAATGTCCAAATTATTTCAAGAAATTCAACACATCCATGTTGTTTTCTGTCTTTCCCATTATTGCATACTGAGAATGGTAGTAAGCCAACAAATTTACATATAAAAATCACCGGTTTGAGTACTGAAAATAAAGCGATGTCTTCCTCAACATCCATAATGACAGTTAATTTGTCTGGTGAAGTGCTTCCTTCTTCGTGTAAACTTCGTCGACAACTGATGAATCCGACGTCAATAACTCCTTGGGTAATCGTGTCACATTGACCATTACAGTGAACCGGTTTGTCAATTAAGCCAAATGTATGGCCGCAGTATTAATAGTAATGAAGTGCTTTTGGTTCGTGATCGTGATGACAGAATTAATAACTTTATTTCCATGTTTAGTGTGATATGTGTCGTGCTGCTTAATGTATTACATTGCTTTGTAGAGGCAAATATAACTTTCAATATCGATTAAAAATGCTTATAAATCCTTTGTATGTATATGTTGTATGAAAGTAAATATTGCACTTACAGTCATCGACATACAATTCTAACATTGATAATTACTGACTTGGTCAAGTGATTTTACTAAGCAATTTTATTCCAAAATATTAACAGTCTTCTCTTTAACTATGGTCTTAATTCCAGAGATTATCCATCAGGGTGAAGTGAAAATATGAAGTTTGCTCAGTTACAAATGGCTTTTAGGGAACCCGCAGGTTCATTACCGCCCTCACATAAGCCCACCATTGGACCCTATCTTGTGCAAGATTAATCCAGTCTCTGTCATCATATCCCACCTTCCTCAAGTCCATTTTAATATTATCCTCCCATCTATATCTCGGCCTTCCTAAAGGACTTTTTCCCTCCGGTCTCCCAACTAACACTTATATGCATTTCTGGATTCGCTCATAAGTGCTACATGCCCTGCCCATCTCAAACGTCTGGATTTAAAGTTCCTAATTATGTCAGGGGAAGAATACAATGCGTGCAGTTCTGCGTTGTGTAACTTGCTCCATTCTCCTGTAACTTCATCCCTCTTAGTCCCAAATATTTTCCTAAGAACCTTATTCTCAAACACACTTAATGTCTGATCGTCCCTTAAAGTGATAATCCAAGTTTCACAGCCATGCAGAACAACCGGTAATATAACTGTTTTATAAATCCTAACTAAGAATAAATTGCAACCAAAAAAAAAAATAAGTGAGCTCAAATTGAATTTTTGTCATATTTTATGTAAAATATTATATATTTTGTCCCTTTGCATCTTCCTAAAAAAATACTGTATATTGCAACCCCAATTTAGAATCTTCGAAATAAAATATGTGATTTACAGCAATTCTTTTGCTATTTAATAAAAATTAAATACTTACTTACTTACTTACTTACTTACTTACAAATGGCTTTTAAGGAACCCGAAGGTTCATTGCCGCCCTCACATAAGCCCGCCAGCGGTCCCTATCCTGTGCAAGATTAATCCAGTCTCTATCGTCATACCCCACCTCCCTCAAATCCATTTTAATATTATCCTCCCATCTACGTCTCGGCCTCCCTAAAGGTCTTTTTCCCTTCGGTCTCCCAACTAACACTCTATATGCATTTCTGGATTCGCCCATACGTGCTACATGCCCTGCCCATCTCAAACGTCTGGATTTAATGTTCCTAATTATGTCAGGTGAAGAATACAAATAAAAATTAAATAATAGCACAAATATGCAAAGAGACAAAAAAAATATATAATTTTAAGAAACTTGAAAGCCCTTGGGGCACCTCAAAAATTAAATATAGAAACTCCATATTTTTGACATTCGTAAGTTAAGTGAAAATACAGATTTTTGCAACTAGACCTATTACATTTAGAAAACGGACAAGGCAATTTCATGTATAGATTCACTCCACCCTATTATCAATACTCTAAATTCAACATGGGCAAAAAATGTGGGAGTGGGGGTAGATTTTCTCTACAGCCTTTTTATCAGGGCAGTATACAAGATTACTTCGCAATGTTATGTTTAATTTATGCTCATTTTTTTTCTCTGTTTCAAGACACGTCACCAACGAACATACGTTCGATAATATTCATTTCCACATATTCTTTTGACAATTACATTTAATATTCACTTTTTTTTAAAGTCCACTAGCTTTAAGACAATTTCTGTTGCGAGATTTCATATCTACTAATGCAATGTCCATATTTTATAATGTCCGCTTATACAGGGTGTACCGTAAAAAGTGGCATTAATTTCATGTGATTATTCTTTGAGATATTTCAAACAAAAAAGTTTAATACAATTTTCCTCGTTTTTGCTTCCTTTTCGAGATAAAAATTGTTTTATATTAAACATTTCATAGCATCTTCCTTCCACTATGGTTGTGAAGCCTTGAAATTAATAAAAATAATACGTAATTCAAATATATCAGTGCAGGCTCAAATATATCACTTCTGCGTTAGCATATTTAAAACTAAAATGGAAAAATCTAATAAGAGCGGATCTACCTTCACCTTTTTACTTTTTTTTTATTTAAACTAAGTAGGTCGTGCAATGAAATACAGAATCTGTTTCCCGTAATGAAACTTTTATTGGCCACAGACATATAGAAGTTTCATTTATAAATCTGCGTTGAAATTTGCCAGACAATTGTATTGCTATATTTAGAGTAGTTACATAATGAAAATTTGCATGAAATTCAAAAGGGAATAACAAGTGAATCACTCTGATATTAATATTTTAATTTCCCTTTACGGTACCTATCATGTTACTGGTTTCACTTAAGAAAATAATGTTAGAAAGTTATGACATACAAACACATTTAACTTGTCTGAAGGAGGACCACAAAATAGGAACAAATCACACCTAACGTCGTGTACAAAAAAGGCAAATTGATTGTAAACAAGCCACACGCTGTGAATTCAGTTCTTGTTGAAGTCACCTGCAAGAGGAACTCCTTCATTCCAGTAACAACCTCAGACTGCAGATCAGGTCGCAGTAACAACTTTTGAATGTGAGTCACCAATTCGTTTGACTTCTCAACGGTTGAGTGACAACAAGCACACATCTCAGCAAGTAAAATTAACGTCACTAAACTGTTGGTCACACCAACAGCAATGTTAAAGTCTCTGAATTCGTTGCCGTGGGTTACTTCAGACAATATAAAGAAAAACATGTTTATGGAAGTCGTGAAAATCCAGAAAGACGCGAATAGGAGAGGAAATCCGAAGGCTGAGTTGATTAGATTGACTACATCATGCAGTTTGCAGTGGATCACCCTGAGATCTCTGATTGTAAGCAATATGCTGTTCTTCTGGGTTGAAAGCAATATTATATCGATTTCTTTGTCGATATTGAACAAAGAAATTCCCCTGTGATTTCGCCGTGAGGAATTTTTCTTGATGAATCTTGTATGAAATGAAGCTATGATGGAATTCAGTTGTCTGTATCTTTGCTGCACAAGTAACACCAAATTCATAAACAACACAGTCATCATTATATCTAATAAGGCAGAAATATCAAAAGGGAGCCATTCCTTCACTCCATAAGGTAAAAAAGTTAATAACACATATGGTATTTGTGAAATAATAATGTGAAAGAAGAGATGGAACACCAAATACTTCTTTGTGCTCTGAATTGAAGGAGTTTCTTTGTCTTTCAATAGCATTTTATCCACTTCAGACAATTCGTGTAGTATTTTAAAAAGGTGGCGTTTCTTGACAGATGCAAATAATATCAAAGTTATCAACCCTGTTGCGCTCATTGCTGATACGTGAAGTAATTTCATGAAACATACTTTCATTTCGACTCGTATGTCCAGGCTGCCACGAACTTGTAAGTACCAGACAGTTGCATACAAAAGTGCACAAGTCAATGTCCAAAATATTCCAAGAAATCCAACACATCCATGTTGTTTTTTGTCTTTCCCTTTATTGCATAGTGAGAATGGTAGTAAGCCAACGAACTTACATATAAAAATCACCGGTTTGAGTACTGAAAACAAAGCGTTGTCTTCCTCAACATACATAATGACGGTTAATTTGTCTGGTGAAGTGCTTCTTTCTTCATGTAAACTTCGTCGACAACTGATGAATCCGACGTCAATAACTCCTTGGATATTCGTGTCACACAGACCATTGCAGTGAACCGGTTTGTCAATTAAGCCAAATGTATGGCCGCAGTACTAATAGTAACGAAATGCTTAGGTTCGTGATCGTGAAGACAGAATTAATAACTTTATTTCCATGTTTAGTGTGATATATGTCGTGCTGCTTAATGTATTACATTGCTTTGTAGAGGCAAATATAACTTTCAATATAGATTAAAAATGCTAATAAATCCTTTGTATGTATATGCTATGTGAAAGTAATAATAATAATAATAATAATAATAATAATAATAATAATAATAATTTATTTAATACTTTACACTTGAGCTACATTAGGCATTGCAGCCCGAAAGAGCAGAAGCTCGTGCTCGGGCGCAGTTCAGATCAGTTATACAAAATATATCACAAAATTAAGAGAGTTCATTGAGCACAATAACATTAATAAATGGTAAAATACATACAGCATGTAATAACAGGGTCTATATACAAATAGAAAATACAAAAGTACATAACTATTAGAGTATCACTTTTTAACTCAATTAGCTTAAACAATTAAATAATTAATCTGATTTGTTTCTTAAATCTATGTGAGTTAAGTGTGCTTAGCTCAGGGTAAGCTCTAATTAATTCATTATATATTTTGGGTCCAAAAACTTCTGCTGAGTTTTAATCCAGCAGTTGTGTGGCATTTCGGAATATTTAGAACGAAACTGTATTTTTGTCTGGTATGGTATTCGTGAGGATCAAATTTAAATTTATTGTGGTTTTTATGGAAGTATATCACCAATGTTTGTTTATAAATTTGTTCTAGATTTGATACACCAAGTTCCTGAAAAATTAATTTTGTTGGGTAATCAAAAGGTTTATATAGACAAATTTTGATAATTCTTTTTTGGAGCAAATTTAAAGGATGGAGAGTCGATTTTGCCATTCCTCCCCAACCTAAAATACCATACTGAATTATTGATTGAAACAGAGCTAAGTACACAGTACGCAGAACATAAACAGGTAAATAAGAGCGTAGAATGGAAAATTTGTGGATTGTTTTACGCAATCTGTTACACAGGAAGGAGATATGCATGTCCCATTTTAAATGTTGGTCAATAATAATGCCTAAATATTTAACTTGTGAGGATATACTCAAAGCAAATATTGCACTTACAGTCATCGACATAAAATTCTAACATAGATAATTACTGACTTGGTGAAGTGACTTTGCTAAGCAATTTTATTCCAAAATATTAACAGTCTTCTCTTTAACTATGGTCTTAATTCCAGAGGTTATCCATCAGGGTGAAGTGAAAATATGAAGTTTGCTCACTTACAAATGGCTTTTAAGGAACCCGGAGGTTTTCATTATCGCCCTCACATAAGCCCGCCATCGGTCCCTATCCTGTGCAAGATTAATCCAGTCTCTATCATCATATCCCACCTCCCTCAAATCCATTTTAATATTATCCTCCCATCTACGTCTCGGCCTCCCTAAAGGTCTTTTTTCCCTCCGGTCTCCCAACTAACATTCTATATGCATTTCTAGATTCGCCCATACGTGCTACATTCCCTGCCCATCTCAAACGTCTGGATTTAATGTTCCTAATTATGTCAGGTGAAGAATACAATGCGTGCAGTTCTGTGTTGTGTAACTTTCTCCATTCTCCTGTAACTTCATCCCTCTTGGCCCCAAATATTTTCCTAAGAACCTTATTCTCAAACACATTTAATCTCTGATCGTCCCTTAAAGTGAGAGTCCAAGTTTCAGAACCATACAGAAGAACCGGTAATATAACTGTTTTATAAATTCTAACTAAGAATGAATTCCAACTAAAAAAAATAAATGAGCTGCAATGGTATTTTTGTCATATTTTATGTAAAATATTATATATTTTGTCCCTTTGGATCATCCTAAAAAATACTCTATATTGCAACCCCAATTTAGAGTCTTCCAAATAAAATATGTGGTTTACAGCAATTCATTTGCTATGTAATAAAAATTAAAATAATAGCACAAATATACAAAGAGGCAAAAAAATAATATAATTTTAAGAAACTTCAAAGCCCTTGGGGCACCTCAAAAATTAAATGCAGAAACTCCATATTTTTTACATTCGTAAGTTAAGTGAACATTTTTGCAACTAGACCTATTACATTTAGAAAACATAAAAAAACCATTTCATGTATAGATTCACTCTACCCTATTATCCATACTCTAAATTCAACATAGGCAAAAAATTGGGGGGTGGTAGATTTTCTCTGCTGCCTTTTTATCAGAGCAGTGTACAGGATTACTTGGCAATGTTATGTTTAATTTATGCTCAATTTTTTTTCTCTGTTTCAAGACACGTCACCAACGAACATCGGTTCAGTAATATTTATTTCCACATATTCTTTTGACAATTACATTTAATATTCACTTTTTTTAAAGTCCACTAACTTTAAGACAATTTCTGTCACCAGATTTTATATCTACTAATGCAATGTCCATATTTTATAATGTCCGCTTATACAGAGTGAACCGTAAAAAATGACATTAATTTTTAGGTGATTATTCTTTGAGATATTTCAAACAAAAAAGTTTAATACAATTTTGCTCGTTCTTGCTTCCTTTTCGAGATAAAAATTGTTTTATATTAAACATTTCATAGCATCTTCCTTCCACTATGGTTGTGAAGCCTCGAAATTAATAAAAATAATACGTAATTCAAATATATCAGTACAGGCTCAAATATATCACTTCTCCGTTAGCATATTTAAAACTAAAATGGAAATATCTAATAACAGCCGATCTACTGTACCTTCAACTTTTTACCTTTTTTATTTAAACTAACTAAATCATGCAATGAAATACAGAGTCCGTTTCCAGTAATGAAACTTATATTAACAGAGATATACAGGGTGTTTAAAAAATACGGGGCATAATTTCAGGTATGTATTTCCCACATGTAGACAATCAAAATAATTCATTACAACATGTGTCCGGAAATGCTTCATTTCCGAGTTATGGCCTTCACAACATTGAAATTCACCGGAACGTTTTTCTTTCCGCAGGTCGTTGTCATTACAGAAGATGTTCAAAATGTCCACCTCCTGCTTGAATACAGACCTCACATCGATGTCTCATTGACCTGCGAACACGATCCCAAACCCCAGGAGTATTGCGTATGTCCTCAGAACATGCCACAATTCGATTACGAAGCGATTCCAAATCAGGCACCGGAGACGAATAAACCAATGATTTTAAATGGCTCCACAAGTAGAAATCGAGAGGGTTCAGATCAGGTGGGCGTGGAGGCCAAGCAATTGGGCCACCTCTACCTATCCATCGATCAGGAAACCTTCGATCCAAGTACTGAATGTAACCTCCGCCTCGGAATGAACTGTCAGAGTGCCCTCTTAATGTCTCCTTTGACGGCAACGACCTGCGGAAAGAAAAACGTTCCGTTGAATTTCAATGTTGTGAAGGCCATAATTCGGAAATAAAGCATTTCCGGATACATGTTGTAATGAACTATTTTGATTGTCTACGTGTGGGAAATACATACCTGAAATTATGCCCCGTATTTTTTAAAAACCCTGTAGAACTTTCATTTATAAGTTTGTGTTGAAATTTGCCACAAAAGTGTACTGCTGTATCTGGAGTAGTTACATAATGAAAATTTGCATGAAATTCAGAAGGTAATAACAAGTGAATCACTCTGATATTAATATTTTAACTTCACTTTACGGTACCTATCATGTTATTGGTTTCGCTTAAGAAAATAATGTTAGAAAGTTATGACATACAAACACATTTAACTTGTCTGAAGAAGGACTACGAAATATGAACAAATCACACCTAACGTAGTATACAAAAAAGGCAAATTGATTGTAAACAAGCCACACGCTGTGAATTCAGTTCTTGTTGAAGTCACCTGCAAGAGGAACTCCATTTCAGTAACAACCTCAGACTGCAGATCAGGTCGCAGTAACAGCTTTTGAATGTGAGTCACCAATCCGTTTGACTTCTCAACGGTTGAGTGACAACAAGCACACATCTCAGCAAGTAGAATTAACGTGACTAAACTGTTGGTCACACCAACAGCAATGTTAAAGTCACTGAATTCGTTGCCGTGGGTTACGTCAAGCAATACATAGAAAAACATGTTTATGGAAGTCATGAAAATCCAGAAAGACGCAAATAGGAGAGGAAATCCGAAGGCTGAGTTGATTAGATTGACTACATCATGCAGTTTGCAGTGGATCACCCTCAGATCTCTGATTGCAACCATTATGCTGTTCTTCTGGGTTGATAGCAATATTGTGTCGATTACATTTTCGGTATTGAAGAAATGAATTCCGCTGTGATTTCGCCGTGAGGAATTTTTCTTGATGAATCTTGTATGAAATGAAGCTATGATGGAATTCAGTTGTTTGTATCTTTGTTGCACAAGTAACACCAAATTCATAAACAACACACTCATCATTATATCTAGTAAGCCAGATATATCAAATGGGAGCCACTCCTCTACTCCATAAGGTAAACAAGCTAATAACACATATGGTATTTGTGAAATAATAATGTGAAAGAAGAGATGGAACACCAAATACTTCTTTGTGCTGTGAATTGAAGGAATTTCTTTGTCTTTCAATAGCACTTTATCCACTTCAGATAATTCTTGTAGTATTTTAAACAGGTGGCGTTTCTTGACTGATGCAAATAATATCAAAGTTATCAACCCTGTTGTACTCATTGCTGATATATGCAGCAAATCAATGAATTTTATTTTCATTTCGACTTGCATGTCCAGACTGCCACGAACTTGTAAATACCAGAGAGCTGCATACACAATTGCACAAATTAATGTCCAAATTATTCCAAGAAATCCACGTTGTTTTCTGTTTTTTACTTTATTGTGTGCTGAGAATGGTAGTAAGCCAAAACATTTACATATAAAAATCACCGGTTTGAGTACTGAAAACAAAGCGATGTCTTCCTCAACATCCATCTTGACGAGTGATTTGTCTGGTGAAGTGCTTCCTTCTTCGTGTAAACTTCATCGACAACTGATAAATCCGGCGTCAATAAGTCTTTGGTTGATCGTGTGACACTGACCATTACAATTAACCAGTTGTTTATTGAGTCAAATATATGGCCGCAGAATTGATATGATGAATTGTTTATATTCGTGATCATGAAGACTTAATTACCAGTTACTGTAATATATGCTGTCGTGCTGCTTAATATATCGTATTGTTTTCTAGAGGAAAACAATACTCTCATGATGTACTTGAAATACTTATAACTAAGGAGCGGATTCCTATGTAATTAAATATTCTTTTTGCGTGTGATAAAACACAATTAGCAAAGTTAAAAATTCCGAACATGGAGTTTGAAGTTTAAAACCCGAATTTTATTTCACATAAAAACACATATTTTCACAAAAAATTATGTAAATACATATTTTCAGGAAATCTGTCATAAACACATAAATCTTGGAGTTTTTTTTTTACTTAAATAATTTTTTTACAAGAACTTTTAAATATTTTAAAACTAAATCAATTATGTCACTCAGAAGTACGTTATCTTTTTTAAGAATTCTTGGTTGCTTCGTGTTTCTAAGCGCTGTGTGGTGTATCCGTGATCCATTTTCGTAATAGTATCGCCTCAAGTTCTGAGAACTGCTAGACAGCATATCAATGTTATTATTAGAGAATAAATTAACATGGACAAGAAGGAGAGATCTTGAAACACATAATTAGGAATGTTTATTGTTGCTGAAGATGATTTCATTCCACGCTTTCTTTGTGAATCACAACAGATAAGAGCTCTGATATGAACATTATTTAATTTAAACAAATCTCTCGCCTCTCGCTCATGTCTATCAAGTAAGGCAATATATCTTGTTGTGACTCCCTGTTATCGGGCTTCGTCAATCGATATCCTTAAAGATATACTGAAAGATGATTGTTTAAAAAACGATTTGGCTTTCCTATTAGCAAATCTAAGCTTTTTATGTGACACTATAAAAAACTCGAAACATTCAAAAACCTGTTGTCTGAAACAGGGAGGTGCGTGCCGTGGAAATTAAACTAGACTCGCTACCAGGTTCAAAAGTACAATTACTAAGGGACAAATTCCAGAATGTGTTTGGGAAAAACAGTGGATATAAAAAAATGTGTAAAGTTGCTCAAGTATTGGAGGATGTGCCTGTAGGTGACGTTATTCAGAGATAATCGGCATGCATTTGTGATGGAGAATTTGGAGATGACCTTCGTTGTTCACTGCAATTCTCGGCCAGTTACTAGCACTCAAGTGTGGTTGGTGAGTACCTAGTAACATTTTTTTTTCAAGCTAAGTAAGGTATTTGTCATATTTAAAAAGAAACATATTTTTTAGCAAATATTTTCGTACTTTTCAGCATATAAAAAATAAATATATTTAAATTTTTTAGCACATAAAAATCCGCTCCCTACTTATAACTATTGTGCATGATAGTTGAAGATAAATATAGTAATCTCAGCCAACGGCATAAAATTCTAATAAATATGGGTTACTGATTTGACCAAATGATTTTTCTAAGCACTTTTACTCCACAATAGTAGCAGTATTCTGTTTAACTATGATCTTAATTCCAGAGTTTGTTCATACTCTAAATTCAACATGGGCAATAGAGCAATTTTTATCTTAAACATTTGGAACCAACAATGAAACAGATTTGTCTTTAGTGTGAGTTTAACAACCTTTAAGTGAAGAAGTGCGCGCATGAACTGATCGTCCAGTGACGTGTATATCGTATTCTGCATGAAGTGAGTACAGATAATTCAATTTGAAATATATAGTGAATGATGAAGGGTCATTTGAAAAATTTGTAAACAAATGTACGATTGAGAACTTCAAAATTAAAGTGCATTTATTGCATATTCTGCATGTATTAATGTAGTACAATGTCTCTGCCATAGTAATCAACCACTGTACACTAACCTTGCTTTACAGGACTGTTTTGAATGATATAACAGACATGACGGAGTAACAGATCTGACAGGTAACAGACATGGCAAAGCAAACAAGCATGTGCTAACCTAATTTTTTTTTTTTTTTGCTTAAAAATCTTCTAAATAGCAACTTAACTACTGCACATGTGTACTATTATGTCCTCTTGATTTTGACTTTATATGTTGTTATTTGTGGAAAACACAACACAAACAGATCTGACAGAGTAAAACATAAAGCAAGAGTATGACACACAAACTCGCCAAATCAAAATGGGTGAACATAGCAGTGCAATCAAAATGACTCTTTCTGCATCATCTTGGCTTGTGCTGACATCTGTGGGATTTATTTTTCAACTGTGTATCCATAGGAATAGAATGGTGGTACAGACCTGACTTACTAGACTAGAGTAATTATACAATAATATTTAAGGAAATATAAACTCAGACATAAATGAATAAGTTTTGATAATATCAAATGCTTCTTTGATTTTTTTCTCAATTACATTATTAAACAAAACTTTATCTGGACATAATCATGCTCCATTTTAAAAACTTAACTAGTATGGACACAGCAGTTTAGCTGTTACTATGAGAATTTTATTTTATTCTCGTGAAATATTTCACATGAAGGAACTAATTCTTATGACGTTTACTACATTAGTATTGAAACTACTCACTGTTTGGAATTTATAACTCTATCGTTATAAATGCAATAATGGGAAGGGTAAGAATTGATGGACGTCATTTGTTATACAAATTCTGCAAATAACCCTGAAATGTTATGGCAAATTCACTTATAGCCCATGTGTTCTTAAATTTAGTGGAACAGTGGTGTTTTAAAATATATAATATTACAATATATGGTAATATCCATTTGAATAATAATTTGCGGCTGAAGGTAATAAAGCCATCTCGCTGTCAGAATTAACTTTGATTTAGCATGTAATAATAGCGGTTAGTGTTTAATCGTGTCTAACTTCTGATTACCTTATATAACAGATTGGCCATCCCGATGTTAAGGGGAATTGGACGTTATCGCATGCAAAGTAATGGTAAAAATAGCCTATCTTCAAGCGGTCAGAATTGTAATACTATTTATCACAGCTCTTTCATTTTTTAGTGATATATGTGTACACATTAAGCTTTAAAATGAAAGAAGAATGGTTAATCTAGTGTAAATCTTACCCTTAAATTAATTTTTTAATTTAATCATATTTTTTTATATAAATTCACTACATACCTGTGATTAGGTACACTCTATTCACTTATAATAGCACACATTGAATTAAAATTTTGGTCACTTACTGCTAATAGATACTAAAACATACCCTACTAAAATTATTAAAATATCTGTAATATTATGGGCATACGGCTTATACTAATCTTCAATTCCTTTTTAATTTATTGACGGTGATGATTGCTATAAGCCCTATGCCCATAATATTATAGATACATGAATAATTTTAGTAGGGTATGTTTTAGTATCTATTAGCAGTAAGTGGTCTAATTTTCAATTCAATATGTGCTATAATAAGTGAATAGAATGTACCTAATTACAGACATGTAGTGGATTTATAAAAAAAATTGTGCTTAATTAAAAAAATTAATTTAAAGATAAAGATTTACTCTAGAGTAACCATTCTTTTTCATTTCAAAGCTTAATGTGTATACATATATCACTAAAAAAATGAAAGAGCTGTGATAAATAGTATTATATTTATGACTGCTTGAAGATAGGCTATTTTTACCATTATTTTGCATGCGATAATGACCAACTCCCCTAAAAACGGTAACAAGTGGAAGGGAACGACCAGCAGGATCGCCATTGTGGATGAGGTTAAGGGGAGACTGTACACCGAATTTTGACAAAAAAGTGAAATTTTGGTTTTTGTCGTTTTTCGGTAGTTTAATTTGTGTAAAATGATGGTATGATTTTAAGTCTTCTTTTAGCCGTATCTTCAGGAAAAATGAAAATATAATTTGTACTAATTTCTAATGCAAAAAACGTTATCAATTTTTTTTTTTTTTGCCAACTGCTCAGTGGAATTTTAAATTTATTTAATCGGTTGTAAACCTATACATAAAAGTATGTAACATTTGCCCGATTTTTTCTACATTTGTATCTTTTATAACTTACGAGAAAAGTGCACCCAAAATTGAGGAATTTGACATTGTAAGATATGGAAACTTTGAGATAATTTTGTAACATTTGTGCACTTTTGTCAGCAGAAGATATTGTACCTAAAAGGCTGAAATCAATATATACAATATCAATGTGGTGCCATTTTACACAGTAGGGTAAAAAATAATTTGTAGTGATCCTTAATGCAAAAAAACTGTTATCAATATTTTTCTTTTCTCAATCGCTCAGTGGGATTTTAAAATTATTAAGCCGTTTTATATATAAAGGTATGTTACATATGCCCTATTTTTTCTACATTTGTTTCCTTTATAACTACTGAGAAAAATGCACCCAAAATTGAGGAATTTAACATTGTAAGATATGGAATTACAGACTCCTCTTAAATCGTTGTAGGTTAACCCCAACTACAATATGCTGAAGTATTTTTCATTCCTCCTGAGACTATCTCTATAACTGAAAAAAATATATATATAGAAAAAAGTGCAAATCTTAAATTGAATTCAATTTTTCCTCAGTTTGTGATCACTTCTGATAATGAATTTATATTTTCCCGAAATTGAAATTCGCTTTTCCGAATTTGAGGTTAAAAATGTATACACCATTAGTTTGAAAATACATTACAATATAGTTTTATTTCGACACTAACACCATCTTCAATATTTACAAAGAATTAATAAAAATAATACGTAATTCAAATATATCAGTGCAGGCTCAAATATATCACTTCTCCGTCAGAATGTTTTAAACTAAAATGGAAATACTTAATAACAGCAGATCTACCTTCACCTTTTTAGATTTTTTTTATCTGAACTAACTAAGTCATGCGATGAAATACAGAATTCGTTTTCAGTAATGAAACTTTTATTGACCACAGAGATATAGAAGTTTCATTTATAAGTTTGCGTTGTAATTTGCCACAAAAGTATATTGCTGTATCTAGAGCAGTTACATAATGAAAATTTGCATGAAATTCAAAAGGGAATAACAAGTGAATCACGCTGATATTAATATTTTAACTTCACTTTGCGGTACCTATCATGTTAAAATTTTTATTGACAGATTACATCTCGAATTTGAACATTTTATTTCCTGGAAAGACATTTTATTTTCTTACGTGCTGTTTTCACGTTGATGATATACTTAACCCTTAAATTGACAAAGTATCCTATAGGATACAACAGGTTAATAGGCTATGTGCTATGAATTTAATAGAACAGTAGAAAAAAATTGGTAGGAAACTTAAAATTTCATAATATTGTAATATTGCACAACATATAATACGTAATAAATATGGACATTGCGATAGTTGTTTTCTTTACGGTCCGACAATATTTAATAAACTAGTGTGAGAAATGAAGCTTTGCCAGTTTAAGGGTTAAGAAAATAATTGTAGAAAGATATCACTTCCAAACACATTTAACTCGTCTGAATAAGCACAACGAAATATGAACAAACCACGCCCAACGTCATGTACAAAAAAGACAAGTTGATTGTAAACAAGCCACACGCTGTGAACTCAGTTCTTGTTGAAGTCACCTGCATGAGGAACCGCTCCATTTCAGTAACAACTTCAGACTCCAGATCAGGTCGAAGTAACAACTTTTGAATGTGAGTCACCAATTCGTTTGATTTCTCAACGGTTGAGTGACAAAAAGCACACATCTCAATAAGTAAAAATAACGACACTAAACAATTGATGACACTAACAGCAATGGTAAGGTCAGGGAATGCGTTGCCGTAGGTTACTACAAACAATATCAAGAAAAACATAATTATGAAAGTCATGAAAATCCAGAAGGATGTAAATAGGAGAGGAAATCCGAAGGCTGAGTTGATTAGATTGACTACATCTTGCAGTTTGCAGTGGACCACCCTGAGATCTCTGATTGCAAGCAATATGCTGTTCTTCTGGGCTGAAAGCAATATTGTGTCGATTGCATTTTCAGTATCGAACAAAGAAATTCCCCTGTGATTTCGCCGTGAGGAATCTTTCTTGATGAATCTAGTATGAAATGAAGCTACGATGGAATTCAGTTGTTTGTATCTTTGTTGCACAAGTAACACCAAATTAATGAATAACACAATTATCATTGTATCTGATAAGTCAATAATATCACTTTTGATCCATCCCTCTACACTGGAAAAAGGTAAACAAGCTATAATCACATATTGTATTTGTAAAATAATAATGTGAAAGAAGAGATGCAACACCAAATACTTCTTTGTGCTGTGAATTAAAGGAGTTTCTTTGTTTTTCAAGAACACTTTATCCACTTCAGACAATTCTTGTAGTATTTTAGACAGGTGGCGTTTCTTGACAGATGCAAATAATATCAAAGTTATCAACCCTGTTGCACTCATTGCTGATACGTGAAGCAAATCAATGAATTTTATTTTCATTTCGACGTGCATGTCCAGACTGACACGAATTTGTAAATACCAGAGAGCTACATACAAAAGTGCACAAATTAATGTCCAAAATTTTCCAAGAAATCCAACACATCGACGTTGTTTTCTGTGTTTTACTTTATTACATACTGAGAATGGAATTAAGCCAATAAATTTACATATATAAATCACCGGTTTGAGTACTGAAAACAAAGCGATGTCTTCCTCAACATCCGTCATGACGAGTGATTTGTTTGGTGAAGTGCTTCCTTCTTCGTGTAAACCTCATCGACAACTGATAAATCCGGCGACAATAAGTCCTTGGTTAATCGTGTCGCACAGACCATTATATTGAACCAGTTGTTTATTAAGTCAAATGTATGGCCGCAGTATTGATATGATTAAGTGTTTATATTCGTGATCATGCAGACTTAATTAACAGTTATTCAGGGGCGGCTCGTCCATAAGAGCTGCGGAGCTGCAGCACTCCCTGCTTTGACAGGAAAATAAAAATAATATTTATTTTAGTTTGTAGAAGAATTGTTACAGCTTTTATTGGTAAATTGCTTTATATTTCGTCTGGCCGGGAATATGTAGGGGAGAGTCGGGTAGTATCGGACTTCGGGTATATCGGACAGTGAGTTTGTTTCATCTACCACCATATGGTAGTACCTGAATGACATGGTTACGTTTCTCTATGCGACATCACAGAAACGTAACCATGTCAATCAGGTACTATCATCGTGTGGTAGATGAAAGAAACTCACTGTCCGATATTACCCGATGTCCGATACTACCCGACTCTCCCCTACTATTATCTTATGCATAATCTTTTTGCGCGTCGACTGTACTGGAATTGAGACTGCATTCAAAGTCGTCGTGGGATCTGCAGGGTGGGACAGATCATAGAGAGTGTGTCTTGCTAGGTCAGGGGGTAGAGAGGTGAAGGGAATCAGAGGGAAACTGCCGCTGTTTAAAACCCATGTTTCGCTGCTGTGGCTTGCAGAGCCAGGCGACAAGGAAAGATCTTTTCTCCCCTCCCACACCGCTATTGTAATGCTACGTCAAATGGATTCTTTATTCCCTTGAAACTTAGTGACAAAATTTTATTTTCTCTTCACATACTTATTGTTGTAGAATCTTATCGAGTTAATATAACGAAATTAATATTCTCTTTTGACTTATTATTACGTATATATCCAGCCTCCAGCAGAACCTAATATTTGCTTTAACTCAAAATGATTGCACGGGTATAATCCTTTTAATATAGCACGTAAAATACGAAAGAGACTTCTTTTCCAGGTTTAGAATATTGTTGACCATCAGTATATCTGAGTGTTGCTTTGGTGTGACGTTTTAGTACCGTAATTTAACCAGTGTAAATGGGCAAGCATAAGTATGTGTGAATTATAGAATATTAATTTTATTTTTCTCAACTTTCCCTTGCGGAGAAAATTGATGTAATGAAGTGAAATGTCAGGGTCGTCCGTTACCCGACTTAAATCTTACTCAAGCTTCATCCAGCCGAAATAGTGCATATATGTAAGGAAGTATAACAATGAAATTTACGCTAAGCATTTGTGGTTGCCTCTTCTTCGGTGCATAGACTAGGAGTGATGTGACAGATTCAGGACATTTGGCCCTAAAAATTAAAAAACACGAATCTTCGCAATTTCACCTGAAAAATGTTGTTTCGTTGGCTATGTTAGGCAAAACTAATATTGCTGCGCAATTAAGTGAAACGAACAGAACAAACATTCTCAAACTTAATCAAGAAGTGAGAAAAAATCGTGAAATTATTTTAAAAAATATTAGTTGTATCAAATTTTGTGGCCAATATGAACTTCCCCTTAGGGGACATGAAAAAACGATTCGAAGAACTCTGGTGTATTTCGTGGGTTGCTACAGTCCGTGATTAATCTAAATGAGCCTCTCAAAAATCATTTGGAACATGTCTCTGTTTAAAGGCAATTCTAAGACAATTCAGAATGAACTGGTAGATTGCAAGTTGAGTGTCTGTCGATCAGAAATTCAGACTGAAATCAATGGTATTAGTTTTTTTAGCGATTAGCAAATTATGCCACAGACGCCTCCCAACTAAGTCAGAAAGTTTTGGTTTTTCGATATGTAGTGCATTTATTTTTGTCCTATACTTATTAGTAATGGTATCAAGAAGTGAAATTTGTATGTACCGAAATCTACTGCAGCTCTCCCAATCCACAAGTTCACGAACCGCCACTGCAGATATTGTACGGTAAGGGGGGGGGGCTATTTCCGTACAGTTCAGGGAATTTCACCTATTATGTACTCTGTATAAATGTTTCAGGTAAATAATTCACATTATCTTAATTTAAAAACCTTGTTACTCACATTACAACTATTCAATTTTAATTTTTATTTAATTTATTTAATTAATACATTACACTTGAGCTACATTAGGCATTGCAGCCCGAAAGAGCAGAAGCTCGTGCTCGGGCGCAGTTCAGATCAGTTATACAAAATATATCACAAAATTAAGAGAGTTCATTGAGCACAGTAACATTAATAAATGGTAAAATAATACAGCATGTAATAATAGGGTCTATATACAAATAGAAAATACAAAAGTACATAAATATAAGATATCAATTTTTAACTCAATTAGCTTAAACAATTAAATAATTAATCTGATTTGTTTCTTAAATCTATGTGAGTTAAGTGTGCTTAGCTCAGGGTAAGCTCTAATTAATGCATTATATATTTTGGGTCCAAAATTTCTGCTGTGTTTTAATCCAGCAGTTGTGTGGCATTTGGGAGTATTTAGAAAGAAACTGTAGTTTTGTCTCGTATGGTATTCGTGAGGATCAAATTTAAATTTATTGTGGTTTTTATGGAAGTAAATCAGCAATGTTTGTTTATAAATTTGTTCTAGATTTGATACACCAAATTCCTGAAAAATTATTTTTTTTTGGGTAATGAAAAGTTTGAATTCGTATACCTATTATTTAAAATGCTATTTTTTTTTATTTTGTTTTGTAATTTGTCTTTCAAATGTCCGAAAATAGGAACATGTGTACCTATTCCCGGACAAATATTTTTTACAGGGTGTTCAATTTTTTCGGATAATATGTTTCAAAATTTTCTTGGGCCATATTCAAAGACATAATATTTCATTTCTAATGGTAATAATGTCATGAAACTATCTCAAGTTTTGTAGATTTTAATATCCAATACACAGCTATACTCAGAAAATTACACACCACAGAATCAGAACTGTAAATTATTTTTAATAAGTCGTGAAGTTTTTAATAACCAATTGAATTCCAACTCTAAATATGTCAGCAATCCTGTAGGTCATGGCCTTCGTGTAATAGCCTATTGTTTATTGTAGTGTGTAGTTTGTTTTATTCTGAAAAGCCATTATTTCTCAAAACTGACGACAGATGGATTTTGGAAAATAGGAAAATGATGTAGAAAAATTGACATTTCTCTGAAAACTACTATTTTTCTGAAAAGCTTTGCGTTCCAAGCTTCAAAATGAGGGGTCATTTATTAAAATCCGTTCAGCAGTTTTCCCGTAATTTCCATTACCAGTTCAAATTATGTAATAGATATAGATTACATTATAGTAATTATGCATTTAAAAAATAATTTGCGACTCCAGCTAATAAGGCCATCTCGCTGCCAGAATTAACTTTTTCTTTAAACAATTTATTGATCGATCAGCGCATATAGCGCTATACAGATCATTTCTAAAAAATATAAATACAATATATGACACTGAATTGAGGGCAGCCTAGATCGGCCTCCTCAATGAACAAAATAATTGTTAATAAATAATTATTTACATAGGTTGGTGTGATGATAAATTTTGATTATAATATGAGGTCCATTAGAATTAACTTTGACTTAACATGTAATAATAGCGGTTAGTTTAATCGTGCCTAACTTCTGATTACCTTATATAACAGATTGGCCATCCCCATGTTAAAAAAGGTAGCATATGGAAGAGAACAACCACCAGGATCGCCACTGTGGATCAGGTTAAGGGGAGACTGTACAGCGAATTTTGCGTGAAATTTTGGTTTTTATCGTTTTTCGGTACTTTAATTTACGTAAAATGATAATATGATTTTATATCTTCTTTTAGCCGTACCTTCAGGAAAAATGAAAATAAAATTTGGTTCATACCTGTGGAGTAACGGTTAGCACGTCTGGCCGCGAAACCAGGTGGCCCGGGTTCGATTCCCGGTCGGGGCAAGTTACCTGGTTGAGGTTGTTTCCGGGGTTTTCCCTCAACCCAATAGAAGCAAATGCTGGGTAACTATCGGTGCTGGACCCCGGACTCATTTCATCGGCATTATCACCTTCATCTCATTCAGACGCTAAATAACCAAAGCTGTTGATAAAGCGTCGTAAAATAACCTACTAAAAAAATTTAAAAAAAAATAAAATTTGTAGTAATTTTAATGCAAAAAATGTTATCAATTAATTTCTTTTGTCAACCGCTCATAGGAATTTTAAAAGTATTTAGCCGGTTGTATACATAAAGGTATGTTACATACGCCCTATTTTTTCTACATTTGTTTCTTCTATAACTTCTGAGAAAAGTGCACCCAAAACTGAGGAATTTAACATTGTAAAATATAGAAGTACGGACTCCCCGTAAATCGTTATAGGTTAACCCGAACTACAATATCCTGAAGTGTTTTGCATTCCTCCTGAGACACCCTGTATAAGTGAAAAAATTAGAAAAACATTGCAAAGCTTCAATTGAATACAATCTTTTCTCACTTTGGGATCACTTCTAATAATGAATTTAGATTTCGGAAATTGTGATTATCTTTCCCGAAATTAGAAATAGCTTTTCCGAAATTGAGGTTGGAAAGTTATATAGGGTAAAGGTTGGTAATATTGTGACAGTTCTTTTTGAGAATTTATTACAATTTTACTGAGCGAGAGAACGACCTGTTTTTTTGCAGAAACTGTTGTTGTTGTTGTTATCTAATGCCGGGCTTTGGCAACGAAGCCATTAGCGTTCTTGCTCTCCAATATTTCTCTGTGGTGGATCCATCAGGTAGAACTTCACAGGTTATGAGATGATCTTCAGTCATTTCTTCTTCTTTGTTGCATAGAGGGCAATTTGGATTTGTGTAAATTCCTATTTTATTCAAGTGTTTGGCCAAATAATCGTGTTCTGTAAGCAGTCTGAATTTTGCTACTGCAGATTTACGTGGGATTTCTGGAATAATTTCTGTTTTTTTTTTTTTTTTTATTAAAATGCTCCATTTTTTATCTTTGGCTTTGGCACATAGTGCTTGGTTTTGCTTGATTTTTATATTTATTTTTAATAAGTCTTTTGATGGATGTAAAAGATAGGCTTGTATTTGTATTCTGAATTAAATTGGATCCTTTTTTGGCAAGGAAGTCAGCAGTTTCATATCCAGCAATTCCGCAATGTGCAAGTATCCATTGCAATTGAATTCTTTTCCGTAGTTTTTGAAGTTGTTGGATCATTTTGTGACATTCTTTAATTTGGATTGACATCATTTTATATGAATTTATTGCATATAATGCTGCTTTAGAATCAGAGAGAATGACAGCATTTTGAAATTTATCTATTCTATACAGTAGGTGTTGGAGTGAGATATGAATAGCCATTATTTCCGCATCAAAATTTGTTGTATGATATCCTGCTGGTTGATAAAATGAGAATAACGTACATGTAATTCCTGATCCTGAGTTGTTATCGATAGTAGACCCATCTGTGTAGATACGTAACCATTCTTCTGGTAGGTATCTATTGTTCACAGAAACTTGTCCACGAACATTCCCTGAATATGTTGACGCAAAAAAACGATCTTCCTCCCGCTCAGTAAAATTGTAATAAATTCTCAAAAAGAACTATCACAATATTAGTCATATCTCTGCATTACCAACCTTTATCCTAACATTAATTTGAAAATATATTACAATATAAATTTTTATTTAAATACTAACACATTCTTTAATATTTACAAAAATAATAATAAACATAATACTTTATTCAAATATATCAGTGCAGGCTAAAATATATCTCTTCTCCGTTAGCATGTTTAAAACTAAAATTGAAATGTCTAATATCAGCGGCTTCTAAATTAACTGGCTCATGCAGTGAAATACAGAATCAATGTTCAGTAAGGATACTTTTATTGGCCACAGATATAGAAGTTTCAATCATGAGTTCGTGTTTAAATTTCCCACACAATTCTAATGCTATTTGTAGAGCAGTTGCATAATAAAAATTTGCATTAAACTGAAAAGTGAATCATGTTGATATAAATATTTTAACTTCACTTTATGGTACCTATCATGTTTAAATTTTTGTTGACAGATTACACCTCGAATTTGTAAAATGTTATTTCCTGCAATAGTAATATGCGTTACAAGAGCGGTGTGTTGAAGTTTCCATGTTCGAGGAAAAGTTTGAAAAAGCGAAACGTAGTTGAGCTTTTTTAATTTCCGAGAATTGAAAGAAAACATACTGCTCGTGTATCGTACATTATTTTGTGCGAAGATCGTTTATTATATACCTGAAAGAGGAATTTCTAATTAGTTACAATGAAATCTCCATCTTGGTTTCTGTTCAATGACGGCAAATTTGCAAAACAAAGATATCTATCTTCAACATTGTTGCTTTAAAATGTTTTCTGTGTTTACTATACTCCAGCAGGCCGTGATATACGTCTGTCTTCCCCCCCCCCTCCCCAGTCTATAAATGCGAACTTAAAACAAACGGTAAGGTTATGTAATGATTTATTTTACATTTTAATATTTTAACAATATTATATTATAATAGATCCACGTCTCCTTAGTTCAAAGTAGCCGCCATGATGAGTCTGGAATCTTGTTGATTTTTTCACGGCTTCCTTAATGTTATTTGCATCACGAATGCATTAACTTTAGTGGCGTTGTAGAGTTTACTTAATTTTTGCAAATATTTAAAAACAATAATTAACATTGCAATTTAGGTGAAATTGTAATGGTAAGTTTCCAATTTATAGGCCTAATTATTACTATATTGAACGTCTCTAAAAATAATATGTTAAAAGCCTAAAGCAGTAAAAACCAATATGTCACTTAAGCGGTAAGAAGAGGGAAATTGTTATGTGTGTTAGGTTGGGAATACTGAATGTGGAATTTTAGACTTTCCGAGGATTGGTTTTGTGCGGACACCAAGCAAATACGCACGATCTCGCACAAAGTCATTTCCTTTTGCTACGTTTTGTTTTCACGTTGATTATATACTTAAGAAACTAATGTTAGAAAGTAATCACTTCCAAACACTTTTAACTTGTCTGAAGAAGCACTACAAAATATGAACAAATCACACCTAATGTCATGTACAAAAAAGGCAAATTGATTGTAAACAAGCCACACGCTGTGAATTCAGTTTTTGTTAAAGTCGCCTGCATGAGGAACTCCTTCATTCCAGTAACAACCTCAGACTGCAGATCAGGTCGCAATAACAATTTTTGAATGTGAGTCATCAATTCGTTTGACTTCTCAACGGTTGAGTGACAACAACCACACATTTCAATGAGTAAAATTAACGTCACTAAACTGTTGATCACACCAATAGCAATGTTAAAGTCACTGAATTCGTTGCCGTGGGTTATTTCAAGCAATACATAGAAAAACATGTTTATGGAAGTCATGAAAATCCAGAAAGACGCAAATAGGAGAGGAAATCCGAAGGCTGAGTTGATTAGATTGACTACATCATGCAGTTTGCAGTGGATCACCCTGAGATCTCTGATAGCAAGCAATATGCTGTTCTTCTGGGTTGAAAGCAATATTGTGTCGATTTCATTGTCGGTATAGAACAAAGAAATTCTCCTGTGATTTCGCCGTGAGGAATTTTTCTTGATGAATCTTGTATGAAATGAACCTATGATGGAATTCAGTTGTTTGTATCTTTGTTGCACAAGTAACACCAAATTCATAAACAACACAATCATCATTATATCTATAAAGCTAGAAATATCATATTTGAGCCTATTCTCTATCCCATAAGGTAAACAAGCTAATAACACATATGGTATTTGTGAAATTATAATGTGAAAGAAGAGATGCAACACCAAGTACTTCTTTGTGCTGCGAATTGGAGTGTTTTTGTCTTTCAGGAACATGTTATCCACTTCTGACAATTCTTGTAGTATTTTAGACAGGTTACGTTTCTTGATAGATGCAAATAATATCAAAGTTATCAACCCTGTCGCGTTCATTGCTGATACTTGAAGTATACTAATGAAACGTACTTTCATTTCGACATGCAAGTCCGGCCTGGCACGAACTTGTATATACCAGAGAGCTACATACATAACTGCACATGTTAATGTCCAAAATATTCCAAGAAATCCAACACTTCTTCGATTTTTCCTGTGTTGCCCTTTATTCCACACTAACAAAGGTAGTAAGCCAATAAATTTGCATATAAAAGTCACCGGTTTGAGTACTGAAAGTAAAGCTACGTGTTCCTCAACATCCATTATGATGGGTGATTGTTGAAGGCTTTCTTCTTCGTGTAAACGTCGTCGACAACTGCTGCATCTCGCGTCACTAAGTCTTTCGTTAATCGTGTCACACAGACCAACCAAAATTAACTGTTCTGTTTATTAAGTCAAAAGTATGTCCGCATATATAATAAATTGTTTTAGTTCGTTATCATGAAGACTAATATGCAGTTACTGTACTTCCACTGTTAATATAAGCTGTCATGGCGGTTAATACATTGCATTGTCTTGTAGAGGTAAATAAAACTTCCAAGATGGATTACAAACGTTTATAAGTATCGTGGAATGTTCGAACGTGAGAGGAGATACCAACAGGGCTATAGAAGGAAGGGCTGGCCCAATGCTTTGTTGTTCAGATTGCCGATCAGCGTTGCCAACTAGAGATGGCCGATATTTCACAAACCGATATTTTGCCACAGGTATTTTTTGTCACAGATAAACCTGTGACTGATGACGCGAAATATGTGACAAAATATCGCTATCGAAATCTTCTCCGTATTCAGTACTCTGTGACTGATATTTTCTCCTCTACGTCGTAGGTTTGCGCTTGCGCATGATACAATAACAGCAATCTGGCGGTAGTTTCTCCATCTTATTATAAATGATGTAGTTATTACACGATTTAAATAATAACACCATTGGTTACCAGTACTTAATCTTGTGTAAAATCCTGTCTGAACAACTGTTTTGTTTTGTAATTATTTTCCAATGTTTTTCCGAATACTTACGTTTCATTAATTTTTATTCTATGGCTCAATATTATAATGTTAATGCACGTCTTAAAATATTTTAGCCATTATATTATATACAATAAAAAGGATCAAGTTTTAAAACGATTAGGATAACCATATAACCTCAATTTCTCCATACCCAACTACATTTTAAAATGATCAACTGGTTCAGTATATAAAATATAACCTCTTGGTACATGAGGTTAACTTTTGACATGTTACTGTTCAGTTAGGTAAGTATTTATTTGTTAATGGTACATGTACATAATTTCTTTTTTGGATTTTCCCATATAAATCACTGATGAGTGGTGTGTGTAGAGAAATCGTATTCATATTTCAGTGCTCTTCAATATTTCCTGCTAATTTTTATCGGTGTGACAAAATATCGGTGTATCATGCTACGTATCGATATAAAATATCGGTGTGACAAAATCACCGATAAAAGTCACAGATATTTAATTGCCACAGTCACAGTTGCCACAGATACTTGAAATAGTAATATGCGTTACAAGAGCGGTATGTTAAAGTTTTCATGTTCGAGGAAAAGTTTGAAAAACCGAAACGTAGTTGAGCTTTTTCAATTTCCGAGAATTGAAAGAAAACATACCGTTCGTGTATCGTACATTATTTTGTGCGAAGATCGTTTATTACGTACCTGAAAGAGGAATTTCTAATTAGTTGCAATGAAATCTCCATCTTGGTTTCTGTTCAATGACGGCAAATTAGCAAAACAAAAATATCTATCTTCAACATTGCTGCTTAAAAATGTTTTCTGTGTTTACTATATTCCAGCAGGCCGTGATATAGGTCTGTCTTTTTTTTTCCCTCAGTCTATAAATGCGAACTTAAAACAAACGGTAAGGTTATGTAATGATTTATTTTTCATTTTAATATTTTAACAATATTATTTATATAACATATTGCAGTAATAACATCGGCATCTGGAATCTTGTTGATTTTTTCACGGCTTCCTTAATGTTACTTGTATCAGGAATGCAATAAGTTTCGTGGAGTAGTAGACTTTACTTAATTTTTGCAAATATTTAAAAACTATAATTAACATTGCAATTTAGGTGAAATTGCAGTGGTAAGTTTCCAATTTATAATTATTACTATGTTAAACGTCTCTAAAAATAATATGTTAAAAGCCTAAAGCAGTAAAATGAAAGTCGCGCTTAAGCGGTAAGAAGAGGGAAATTGTTATGTGTGTTAGGTTGGGGATACTGAATGTGGAATTTTACACTTTCCGCGGATTGGTTTTGTGCGGAAACCAAGCAAATACGCACGATCTCGCACAAATATAGTTTAAGCTCATCTCTATTGCCAACCTCTGAACCACCTCTCCAGCCACAACTGTCTCAAAATCCAGTTACTTTCCTCTAAAACCAGCTACATTTGAAATTTTATACTTACGCAATTGATTTATAAGTTGTAATAATATGGATGTAGCATTATTATTATTATTATTATTATTATTATTATTATTATTATTATTATTATTATTATTATTATTATTATTAGAGTGAAACCTGTTCAAGACAGAAGTGACATGGTCCTAATTTTTTTTCCGTTGTGGACAGGTTTCCGTGTTATTCAGGTGTGAAGTTAAAATGGAATATTTTATCATTTGCATAAATGAAAAACAAAATGGCATGCCGCAAATTGTAGGAATTACAAAATATTTAGTTTAACACTACTGACATTAAATCAGCTTCCTGTCACTTATTTAATTGGTGAATGATCTTGATGAAAATCTCATTTCGTGTATAAATTGTATCGTAACTCACTCATTAAACACTGTAAAGTTTATTAATTACACTAAATTTAATATCTAACGCTATAATATAATACTGTACTGTATATTACAGCACATTATTTAATTGGACTAGGAGCCTAGAAGCCTTGAATTCTGGATTATCTAATTTCTTTGCCAGTTCAAGGGTTTTCTTTGCAGAATAGGTCCAGAAATTTGCATGATCTTTGAAAGGGCAAGAACAATCCCCTCCCACAACAGTTCATTTATTTCTATGTAACCAGTTGTTTTCTGTTTCCTTTTATGTCACCATTATTGACCGCAAGCCACTCACTCATGATACAGCCTTTATTTTTGAAAGTGTTAAGTTACACCTGAGTCTTCCATTCATAAATTTCAACATTATTTTCCATATTCTTCGTTTCTCATTTTCCTCGATAACTTTTACTTCATCAATTAATGATAGTGCAACATTTTTACGCAACTTTTTTTTCATCACGAAATCGCTAATACACTTGCGTTCTACCCAGCTACGACAGTATACAGGGGTGAAGCATTCAACATCTTAGTAGGGACTCGTCTGCCTAGTCAATAGGGTAATAAAATTTATGACCACCAGGCCAACACACCCTCGCACCCTCAAAAATTTTACAAAGAAAACTTGTTTTTATTTTAGTGACCTACTAGTATTTCGTACATTCCTTGAAAGCACATACTGTTTCAAAATATAGTTTACATTAAAGTAGTGTGTCCAAAATATTATTTCCGTTTTGAACAGTAGCAGACAGTTTCCGTTTCCGCGTTGGACAGTTTCCGTTTTATTCAGGAAAAATTACACATAATACATATGAATTTCGACGGGACCAATAAATTGTTCCGAAATAGACAGGATTCCGGATTACTCAGGTTCCGATTTGAACAGGTTTCACTGTATTATTTTATATGCACTTTGTATTTTAATGATGTAACCAACTGAACAGAAAAGTAGACAAACAAAGGAAGTAAGTTTAACGAGTAAATTATTTTAATTTTCTAAAGAACACTTTTCCCTTCTAGTCAAAAATCCAGAGCGTAAAATTACTACCAAAGTCTGAATGGCAGCTGTTACAGTACATGTAACCTACTACCACAGTATACTATGATAAAACCTTCAAAGTTAGAAAATAGGGCTTTTGTCCAAGACATTTTACTCCTTCATTGAGCGGCCCATTCAAGGTTTCAGTTTAGAAAGTACAACCCAACATTTTTTATGTCAAGAAAAAAATACAAAAACAATTTTGGCATTTTTTCCGCTTCTTTATAAGTTTATTGATAGTTTCTCAGCGTACTGAAATAATGAGAAACTACATGTGGCTGTGTTCGATTGTTGAAAAGTGTTTAAATGTGGTTTCAAATAATGTGTGCGTTCTGAAATTGATCTGTGTGTTGAGAATTTGATCAGGGTGTGTTTTAGTGTGTCTGTATATTTAATTGATCAAATTCTCAACACTCAGATGAGTTTCAGAACACACACACTATTTGAAACCACATGTCAACAATCGAACACACCCTGATAACAGGCAATGAAGTTCGAGATAAAATATACAAAAAGGTTTTGGCATTTTTTCTCCTTTCTAAGTTTATTGATAGTTTCTCAGCGTACTGAAATAATGAGAAACTACATGTGGGTGTATTCGATTGTTGAAATGTGGTTTCAAATAGTGTGTGTGTTCTGAAATTGATCTGTGTGTTGAGAATTTGATCAGGGTGTGTTTTAGTGTGTCTGTATATTTAATTGATCAAATTCTCAACACACAGATCAATTTCAGAACACACACACTATTTGAAACCACATGTCAACACTTTTCAACAATCGAACACACCCTGATAACAGTCAACGAAGTTCGAGATGACGCCAAGATCTAGTAGGCTCTGAAGATGGTGTGAAGAAACACCGAAACAGCTGTAAGCCACACATGCTTACAAAATTAACACAAGTAAGATCGCCATTTAATCAATTCTTTAACAATTATCACTGTTATCCACATTTAACTGGTCTGTACAAGCACAACAATATATGAACAAATCACACCTAACGTCATGTAGACGAATGGCAGGTTGATTGTAAACAACCCACACGCTGTGAATTCAGTTCTTCTTAAAGTCACCTGCATCAGAAACCGCTCCATTTCAGTAACAACCTCAGACTGAAGATCAGGTCGCAGTAACAGCTTTTGAATCTCAATCACCAATTCGTTTGACTTCTCAACAGTTGAATGACAACAAGCACACATCTCGATAAGTAATATTACCATCACTATACTGTTGATCGAAGTTGCAGGAATGTAAATGTGACCAAATTCGCTGTAATGGGTTGCGTCATAGAATATATAGAGAAACATGTTCATAAAAGTCATGAATATCCAGAAAAACGCAAACGTAAGAGGAAGCCCAAAGGCTGAGTTGATTACATCGACTACATCATGCAGTTTGCAATGGATCACCTTGAGATCTCTGATTGCAAGCAATATGCTGTTCTTCTGGGTTGAAAGCAATGTTGTGTCTATTGCAGTCTCGGTGTTGAAGAAAGAAATTCTGTTGCAATTTCGACGTGACGAAACTTTCCTGAAGAATCTTGTATGAAATGAAGCTATGATGAAATTCAGTTTTTTGTATTTCTGGCGCACAAG
Organism: Periplaneta americana; assembly: GCA_025594305.2. Classification (NCBI taxonomy): domain Eukaryota; kingdom Metazoa; phylum Arthropoda; class Insecta; order Blattodea; family Blattidae; genus Periplaneta; species Periplaneta americana. The sequence continues at coordinate 15,880,370 of JAJSOF020000003.1, read as the reverse complement.
TAACACCAAATTTATGAACAACACAATCATCGTTATATTTGAGAAGGTGGAGATAGCTTGTGTGACCCATTGACTTGGACTGTAAGGTGTAAACGCATACAACATATACAACATCTGTGACATAACAATGTGAATGAACAGATGTAACACTAAATATCTCTTCATGCTGTAAAATGAAGAAATTTCTTTGTCTTGGTATAACATTTGATCCAGTGCAGAAAATTCGTGTAGTATTTTAGACAGGTGGCGTTTCTTGATAGATGCAAATAATATCAAAGTTGTCATCCCTGTTGCACACATTGTTGATCTATGAAGTAAATCTATGATCAATGCTTTAATTAGAAACTGTCCGGTCAAACTGTCACGAGTTTGTGAATACCAGAGGGCTGTATAAAGGAGGGCACACGTTAAAGTCCAACACATTGCAAGAAATCTTAGACGCCCACAATGTTTTGTGTTAGATGTCGAGAAAGGTATTAAGCCAATAATGTTACATACGTAAATCAAAGGTTTGAGCACTGCGTACGAAGCATTGTCTTTCCGAAGACTCTTCATTATGGGTGAAGTGAGAGGCAAAGTGCTTCTTTCTTCTTGTGGACTTCGTCAATAACTAATATGTACGGCGACAATAAGTCCCTGTTGCATTGGTCCCTTTTTACTAATCAAGTGTAATGTACGACCCTGCAACGTATTGCAACGTATTAGGAATTAAATGTTGCATGACCATAAAATCTTCATTAACAAAATATCATTTCCATGTTTGGTATAAGATGTGCCATGCAGCTAAATGTATTACATAGCTTTGTCAATGACAAACATTCGGTTGGAGGTCGCCTGCATTATATTTACTTACTTATGGCTTTTAAGGAACCCGGAGGTTCATTGCCGCCCTCACATAAGCCCGCCATCTGTCCCTATCCTGTGCAAGATTAATCCAGTCCTTACAATCATATCCCACCTCCCTCATATCCATTTTAATATTATCTTCCCATCTACGTCTCGGCCTCCCCAAAAGTTTTATTCCCTGCATCCTCCCAACTAACACTCTATATGCATTTCTGGAGTCCCCCGTACGTGCTACATGCCCTGCCCATCTCAAACGTCTGGATTTAATGTTCCTAATTATGTCAGGTGAAGAATACAATGCGTGCAGTTCTGCGTTGTGTAATTTTCTCCATTCTCCTGTAACTTCATCCCTCTTAGCCCCAAATATTTTCCTGAGAACCTTATTCTCAAACACCCTTAATCTCTGTTCCTCTCTCAAAGTGAGAGTCCAAGTTTCACAACCATACAGAACAACCGGTAATATAACTGTTTATAAATTCTAACTTTCAGACTTTTTGACAGCAGACTAGATGACAAAAGCTTCTCAACCGAATAATAACAGGCATTTCACATATTTATTCTGCGTTTAATTTCCTCCCGAGTGTCATTTATATTTGTTACTGTTGCTCCAAGATATTTGAATTTTTCCACCTCTTCGAAGGATAAATCTCCAATTTTTATATTTCCATTTCGTACAATATTCTGGTCACGAGACATAATCATATACTTAGTCTTTTCGGAATTTACTTCCAAACCTATCGCTATACTTGCTTCAAGTGGAATTTCCGTATTTTTCCTAATCGTTCGGGAATCATGTAACAAATCTCCCGTCATTCACAGCAGCTTCCTGTTTTTTCCTACATTCTTTCTTATTTCTATTTTTATTGCTTTATTCATGACTTATCCTACTCATTTCCCTTTTTCGTTCCATCCTTCTTCCTTTACCTTCCTTCGTACATTTGTTTTTCTTCTCTCCATTCTCCCCTTTTTCCTTCCTTAGCTTTTATTTTTTCCTTTTTCTCTCTCCTTCCTTTCTTTTCTTTTTGTTTATCCCTTTTTTCTCTTCTCTGGTCCTAGTTTTCATTTTCTCATTTTCCTATTTTTTCTTTACTTTTCCTTTTCTTCTCACTTCCATTTCTTTATTGTATTTCTTTTATATTATTTGCTTTTACTTTCCTTTCCCTTTTCCATTTTTCTTCGTTCCTTTCCTCCTTTCTTCTCAATTTTCATTTTCCCATTTTCTCTTTTCTCTTTTGTTTCCATTTCTTTTCCTTTATCCCCTTGCCTTTTCTTCTTTGTTTCCCTGCTGTATTTCTCCAATTTTTCTTTTATTTTTTTCATTTCAACACCCTTTATTCTTTTTCTTCCTTTATTCTCTCTTTGCCTTTTTTCGTGAATTATATTAAACAAAAGATGGAATAGCATGTTTATAACACATTTTTTCTTTCGTTTTTTTTTCTTATTTCCTTCCTTTTTTCTTTCATTTTTCTTTGTTCTTTCCTTTTTTTCTTTTGCGTTTCCTTTATTTTTTCATTTCTCTTTCTCCCTTTTTTCGTTTTTCTTTTTTGTTTTCTTTTTCTCTTATCTTTTCTTTTTTTTCTCCGTTTTCTTCTCTTCCTATTTATCTTATTTTTCCTTTCTTATTTACTTTCTTTTTCACCTATCTTTCTCATTTTTTCTCTTATTTTTTATATTTCCTTCCTTTTTCTCCCCCTTTTCTTCTTTCTTTTATCTTTTCTTCTTTACAACTTTTAGCGTTTCCTTTCTTTTCTTCCTTTTTAACTTTTCTTTTTCTTTTTTCCCCTTTTTTCTTTTTTCCTTTTTTATTCTCTTCTTTTCTTTTCTTCTCTTTTTTCCTTGTGTTTCCTTTGTTATTTTCTTACTTTTTCACCCGTATTTTTCATCTTTTTCTCCTTTTTTTCATTTTTATTTCTCCTTCTATTCTCTTTTTTTTTCCTTTCATTTTCCACTTGTACTTTTCTCCTTTCTCGTTCGTTCTCTTTTTCTGTTCCCTCGTTCATCTCTTTTCCTTCTTTATTTTTTTCCTCGTTCTCACTTTTATATCATTTCATTTTTTTTATTTATTGCCTCTTATTCCTTAATTCCTTTCTTATTTCCTATCACACTCTCTTCCTTAATGTTTTCCCTCCTTGCATTCTATTATCAACATTACCTACACATCCTAGGACTCTCTTTCTGACGTTTCCACGTATTTCTACCTTACCGTGGTGTTCAGCTGGATGTTCTACACATGCGCAGTGTAGCAGTCATGCCTGATTACACACCCCATATGCACATTAATGTTTTAATTTCATTTTTATTTCTACGGAAATTGAGTTAGCGGCACGTGATGGCTGCAGACGTTATCGCCTGGCTAGCATCCCGGCCCCAGTCAAAACTAGTAATAATATTCCTCAAATACTCTATGCACAAACTCCTCCAAGATTGCTGATGTTCTTTTCTTCTGTTTCAGGCCCAAACAAAGAAACATGGACGTCTAGGCATTTCATCTCGTGCTCTGGAGAGAGGTGAGTTGTCAACTGTTTTTGTTAGTACAGTTTTAGACGTATTGTTCGTGTCAGAGTGCTGCATTGGAGTTAAATCGCTCGCTTGAACTCGGTCGAGTGACGCACCCTCAAGTGAGATACGATCGGTCGTGATACGCTCGTAATAAATAGAAGCACAGTACAAGGTCATCTCACCGACATGTCTTATCTTGTATGGAAGGCGACAGATAAGATACACATATGCCTTCCTCACACGGTAAAAATAAGACTTTATTTTCTGCGTTTATGACAAACGTCTAATGGGACGTACCAAAACAGTAACATGAAGTTATATAATATGAAATAGTATGAAAAACTTCGATGTACAGTTATTATTGCTAATTAATAATTATTCAATATTTGATTTACCACATATATAATATGATAGGTCCATACATAGTGTTCCGCCTATATACTGCGACAATGTAGAGAAGTTTTACAAAATATTATTGATATAGCAGTAGATTAATAACAATATTAGTACAGAGATAACGTCACAGAAAATTTAAAACGAGTACAGCGACAACGTAGAAACGTTTTACAAAATATTATTGATATAGCAGTAGATTAATAACAATATTAGTACAGAGATAACGTCACAGAAAATTTAAAACGAGTACAGCGACAATGTAGAAACGTTTTACAAAATATTATTGATATAGCAGTAGATTAATAACAATATTAGTACAGAGATAACGTCACAGAAAATTTAAAACGAGTACAGCGACAATGTAGAAACGTTTTACAAAATATTATTGATATAGCAGTGGATTAATAACAATATTAGTACAGAGATAACGTCACAGAAAATTTAAAACGAGTACAGCGACAACGTAGAAACGTTTTACAAAATATTATTGATATAGCAGTAGATTAATAACAATATTAGTACAGAGATAACGTCACAGAAAATTTAAAACGAGTACAGCGACAATGTAGAAACGTTTTACAAAATATTATTGATATAGGAGTAGATTAATAACAATATTAGTACAGAGATAACGTCACAGAAAATTTAAAACGAATAATCATGCTGCACAGCTGTTACAGACGCAAAGATTGATACACTAATTATTAGAGATTATTATTATTATTATTATTATTATTATTATTATTATTATCGCTAGAAAACTTGATACAGTTCTTGCATTATCGTGATTGTGTTCTCCGTTTGAAATAATTCCATTTACATCCAATAACATCTATCAGATGTGGCAAAAACAAAATCACTCCTGTGTGGAAAAAAAAAAATTACCTACAACATTTATATTACATTTTAAAGCAAGTTTTGTAGTTATACTATAGACACTGCAAAGTTTCGAAATGATAAACGTCTGTGATGTTACCACAGTCTACTATATACAGTCACGAAGCTTGAGTTTTGAGGGTGCTAGAAACGATAGACTGTGACGGTACTATTTTGCATTGCCTGTAATGAGGCGATATTAGCGATTCTAGTGGTGAGCAACTATCTAATGTTTGCTTATTTACTACGTATAGAGCTTCGCGACTGTATATACTAGACTGTGATGTTACTACACTGTAACAAGAACGAATGTCTAACGCTCGGCTTATACTGTTCGAGGATTTATCGCTCGTGACAATTTTACCCATCATGTATGTGCGCTACCTATCGGATTATGCTATGAACTACTCGAACGAAAACGTCCGATGCATACCTCTGGTTCGTGTCCCACCTCTGCACCTCTGTACGAATTGCATGTCGTGTGATTCTGTGACTTATATAATCGTGATGTGAATAAACTAGCTGTTGTTCTATTCCAGTACATACATAACCTCACTATAATGTGACCTAACAAGGTAAGGTCGTCAAGGGGAAAAGCTAGCTATATTTTAACGAGATGCATATATCATATTGCAGGGTTTGAAGAGCAGACTCAGACATATCAAGGTGAATTGGCTTTCTAAAGACTGTATAATTGTCAAGTTTCGTATTAATCAACATACGTATACAGCCCGTTTACCGGAAATCATGTCAGCTGAACAGTCAGTATGCGCTCAGGTCAGCGTTTCAAATTTATGTACAACTTTTACTCCTGTTTTTTCACTTACTATTTTATTGATTTCATAATATTTAAAAGTATTCTTGCTTAACTTATATATCAAACTAAACTCCTTGTCAACTAAGAAAGATAAATAACGCAAACATAACCCCATCACATATTCTCCGCTGGGAAATATAGTCCCATATTCAATGTCATAATGTGGTGAGCTAAATAAATAAAATAAATATCATATTTATTTATAGAGAACTAGTGTAGGCTACATATTTATTTGTGAGATATTAAAATATATCTAATAGAATTTCTCCTATAGGAAAACAATTTCCGTTTCCTTGGTTACTATTAGTTGTTTAGCATATTAATGGCGGATCCAGGTTTTGTGAAAAGACATCATACTTCTAAATATCATTTTTCAGTGACAACTAGCAGGAATTTTTGTATGAATGTGAGTGTGATTGTGAGTGTGCCGGGTTAATATTAATTAACCAATCATCACAAATATAAAAATACATCAGGACTGTCGCTGGGCAGTAACCTGAACACACGTTTCAGCGTCACATTGTTGACAAGTAACTCCATCTGTTAGCACAACCATAAATCATCTAATAATGCTATAGAGTTGCCAACAATGAAAAAAAAAAAAGTAGCAGGAATTGGCTCAAAATCGATTTTTGACCAAAATAGCAGGTTTTTAGAAACAAGCCATTGAATGTTAAATTATTTTACTTGTAATATGCATCTTCCATATAAATCCGGGATAAGTTATACTTTTATTTGGACGGAGTTATGCAGCAAGAGTGCTATTCATAGACATTTCGCAGCACGCGCTACGAGCGTACTAAGCTAGCCCCGTCTATCCACTGGTTACTAGTACAGAATTCAAATCATATCCTATCGCTAACACTGGTTTATGAATACGAAAAACGCTGAACATCCACCGGAAGACCGCGCTAAAAATGTCTATGAATACGGCCCTAAGACACCAATCGCCAAAAAACTGTTTTCCAGATACTGACCTTTGAAATATAGGTATCTGGTTTTTATTACATTTTATGCAAGAGATATTGTAACATTCATACTATTACAAAAATAGCACAAATAGTACTAAAAAAAAAAAAGGCTAACCGATTTTTAGTAACAGACCTGCAACTGATTTAACATTGCAAAGCAATTTTTTGCAATAAACGAATTTTGCTTATAAATAGCAGCGAAATGCCTGCCTAAGGTTTTTCCGTGGTTTTCCTAAGGCGCTAAGACAAATGTCGGGATGAGCCCTAAAAGAAATGGGCCACGGACCTGCACTCATATCCCCATGAATCTCCCTAATTACTCTAAATTAATTAACAATTACATCTCTCCCCCCTCTTCGTAATTGAGCCATAATATAGCCAAATGGCTGGTCTCAAAATTGAGATGATTCAACAAGGCTCATGACAACAATCACCTCCTACATAATAGCCAAATTGGCTAGTCTCTTATATATGAGACAACTCATCCTGCCTAAGGTATTCCGTGGTTTTCCTAAGGCGTAAGACAAATGTCGGGATGAGCCCTATAAGAAATGGGCCACGGACCTATATGCCCTTCCCCATATATATTCCCCTTTATTATAAATGACGTATGCCCTAGTTCAGAACCTATAAATTGTCTATTAAATATACGAGGTCACTCAATTAGTCGCAATTTGAAAGGACAGGGACCTCTCAAATTGCAGATTTAGATTTCACGGCGCCTCTTCCGGCGGCCTTCACATGCCTTGTCATCGAACAACAGATGACAGCGTTTTGTCATCCTAACGGCAAACACCAGCCATCTCCTCCTCGCCCCGTTCCGTGATCACTTGATCAAATCTCAGTTCCCCTCGCGTATGTGGTACCTAAGAGGTTACGTCCAATTTCGGCTTCCCCTTCAAAATTTGCTAGAGCTCCTTCAGTGGAGCAGCGTAACCCGGAGTGAGACTAGTGGCCAACAGGCTTGGAGCTCACATATTTAGTTTTGTACAGCCCCCAACCCCTTGCAAGGACGCGTTTTGCGTACCATTTAAATTTGTCCTCCCAATTCGCTTTCGATTTTTCGATCGATATCGCATTATTGATCTTTTCCGAGTTAAGTAATGCAGCCAGCAACAGATTTGCGCAAATATCTCTTTCTTTCTTTTCTTCTTCAAATTGTCGGTTGTTCTATTGTTGCGTAACTCCGTCCAGTTAAAAGTTGTCTTGTCTTGTTATGAAGAAGCTGGCAGAAAGAAACATCTGTAGCATGAGATATGTGATCGCAAGACGGCTTGGAAAACGGAAGGAGTAGAACAAATTCGGAAGTGGTCTGTCAGTAACAAGTTTTTTGTCCTCGTCCTATTCCGGTCACGTCGCCGTCCTTCTCAGTCCTGTTGACATTCGCTGACCGCCCGGACGGCGTCAGGCTCTTGGTTCGTTTACCTCGAGGGAAGCGACTGTTGATAATGCAACAACCGCTGCACTTCTGTCCTCACTCCAGGGTTACCAACTGCTCACGACGAGGGTAATCGTCACTTTTCTACACAACAACCTTCGACGCAAGTAAAATACCTACAACGCTGTTTGTAATGGCTCAAAATATTCACAATGTAGCCCACTTCATTATAACATATTCCACAAAGAAAAAAATTGAAGAGAACAAAGGAAGAAAAAGGAATAAAAGAAGGGAAAGAAATGAAAAAGGGGATAGAAAAAAGAGAAGAAATGAAAAATGGAAGAAATAACGGGGAAGATAAGAAAAGACAAAGGAAGAAAAAGGAAAAAAAAAAAAAAGAAAAATGTAAAAAAAAGGAAAAATAGAAACTATAAAAATTGGAAAATGAAAACTGGAAACAAAGAAAGAAGAAGGAAGGATAAAGGAAAAAATGAAAATGTAATAAAAGAAAAAGGATTGCAAATGCGAAGAAAAGGAAGTGGGAAGAAAATAAAAAGTTAATCAACGAATGCAAAAGTATAAACATAAATGACTCAACACGCTCAAAGAAGGAATGTCTTCTCAAACTTGTTTTTTTTTTTTTTAATATACAGTACTTACTTACGTACAAATGGCTTTTAAGGAACCCGAAGCTACATTGCCGCCCTCACATAAGGCCGCCATCGGTCCCTATCCTGAGCAAGATTAATCCAGTCTCTATCATCATATCCCACTTCCCTCAAATCCATTTTAATATTATCCTCCCATCTACGTCTCGGCCTCCCCAAAGGTCTTTTTCCCTCCGGTCTCCCAACTAACACTCTATATGCATTTCTGGATTCGCCCATACATGCTACATGCCCTGCCCATCTCAAACGTCTGGATTTAATGTTCCTAATTATGTCAGGTGAACAATACAATGCGTGTAGTTCTGCGTTGTGTAACTTTCCTCCATTCTCCTGTAACTTCATCCCTCTTAGCCCCAAATATTTTCCTAAGCACCTTATTCTCAAACACCCTTAACCTATGTTCCTCTCTCAGAGTGAGAGTCCAAGTTTCACAACCATAAAGAACAACCGGTAATATAAGTGTTTTATAAATTCTAACTTTAAGATTTTTTGACAGCGGACTGGATGACAAAAGCTTCTCAACCGAATAATAACACGCATTTCCCATATTTATTCTGTGTTTAATTTCCTCCCGAGTGTCATTTATATTTGTTACTGTTGCTCCAAGATATTTGAATTTTTCCATCTCTTTAATGTACAGTAGTGGCAAAAAATCCGCACCGACCCTTGTGCCTGATTTCAGAGCCTTGATCACTCCAGAGCATGATATACTGGTAACTAAGACTTTCGTGGTTCGAATCCTGCTGGGAAGGAAACTTTTTTTTGTTCCTTATTCAAATTTATTTCCAATACATTTTCTATTACTGGTAAAATTCATGTTCTGGGAATAATAAGTTAATTAAGTAGTAAAATATCGCTGCAATCGAAAAGTATTGGGAATAAGGAAACTTGATATGCAAAATAAGTTATGTCCCAGTAAATAGAACTTTGAAAATAATTCAAGACTAAACAACTTACAACTTATAATAAGCTAATTTCATTTGCAAAGTAATAACAGAAAAAAAGGTAAAGGTATCCCCGTAATATGCCATGAAGGCACTTGGGGGGCATGGAGGTAGAGCCCCATGCTTTCCATGACCTCGGCACTAGAATGAGGTGATGTGGTCGGCACCACGCTCTGACCGCCTTTTACCCCCGGGAAAGACCCGGTACTCAATTTTATAGGAGGCTGAGTGAACCTCGGGGCCGTTCTGAAAGTTTGAGAACGAGAAAAAATCCTGTCACCACCTGGGATCGAACCCCGGACTTTCCAGCTGCTCTACCAACTGAGCTACCCGGCCGCCCAGTAATAACAAACCTATATTTAAAAATACAATAGATTTAAGTCATTTATAGTTGTCTGCACAAGAGCAGGTCTTTCACTGCAAACCCAGCATTCCCCAATATTTTCCTACTTTACGCTTTCTTTTTAGTCTGCGCATACGATCAATAACTTATATATTTTTCTGCCCCGAACTCTTCTCCCATTCACCATTCCTTTCAGTGCATCCTTCAGTAGACATTTTCTTCTCAGCCAGTGACCCAACCAATTCCTTTTTCTCTTCCTAATAAGTTTCAGCTATATTCTTTCTTCGCCCACTTTTTCTAGCACAGCTTCATTTCTTATTCTGTCTGTCCATTTCACACGTTCCATTCTTGTCCATATCCACATTTCAAATGTTTTTAATTGCTTCCACTTCGTCGTAATGCTTAATTGAGAAACTGCACGTTTACCTTCTTTATTTTTCTTCCTATGACCATGGTCTTCGTCTTGTTTGCATTTATCTTCATCCCATACTGCTCACAGCTGTCATTTAGCTCCAGTAACATATCCTTTAGTATCGTCTCCACTTCTGCTAACAACGCCATATCATCTCCAAATCTTATACATTTTATTCTTCTTCCTCCTACTATCTGCCTTCCCATGTTCTGAAAACAGTTCTTCATTAAATCCTCCAATTAGAAAACTTAAGTCAATGAAATGTATTTGTAAAAATGTAGCGCAGGGTGTGGCTATTTAACAAATAATCGTAAAAACGTGAGGTATCCAAATAGAGTTAGTTTCGAAGACATTTCCTGCAGTAAATGAACCAACAATATTCCATTCCCGTGGGGAGCAAGTTCCTTTGTGCTCTGAGTGTACTTAACCTGCAGTAAACGGTTCTCAATTGATTTTCATTTTAGCACGTCGTTCGAAATACGAATCTCCCGCATTGCCCTCCATTGCTATCCCGCTTACAGAGGGCGTTGTGCGACCTCATTCAACGAGGAAAACTGAATTCTGTGCCTCGCAAATGGTTATTTTATTTTAATATTTACCATCTTCACGGAATGAACCTGCTGCAGTGTTCTACTTCCATTAGAACATGTTTGGATGTTACAGTTGGTATTTGCATTGACGATCCATTACTTTCTTTAACAACAATACATCATTTTATTACGTGAAAATGCGGTTAAATAACATTTTCCCTATGAGCAAACATCAATGGTAAATTTCATTTTTCTTCCGTAAATCCGACAACACTGCTGGGTAATAATATTGTAAATAGTGCAAAACAAAAATGCTACTATAATACACAAATATGTATAATTAATTAAATTAAATTTAGTAAATGTTTAAAAATATAATACTTAATATGTTTTTCTAAGCACGAGACATAGAAATTTAACAGTTGTGTTAAGAAATCTATGTGTAAAAGCATTGAAATATGAATAAATAACTTATTCAGTAGGCCATGTTTACGTCGAAATTAGCAGGCTTTGAAAATTTCTAAAACAAGACAACATCAGGCTTTGACGTAGCAATGGTAAATAGTGCTCTCTTGTTTTAACAATTGACAATTGACTAAAGGCTCACTGAGATATTTTCTTCTTTGTTTTTATACATAGCTTTCTTATGGAAATATTACATTCCTGTCCTAGATCCAGAAAAACGTACAATATAAGTAATATCAGTATATCACAAGAGGTTTCTTTTTCTTCACGGTCATGAATTATTTATTCAAAGAAATGGAATCTCGAGTCATATTTAGGAGATTATTTCGAGGATAAAATAACTAAGCCACACCGGATACCCATCCCGGCGTCGGACAGAATCGTCTCAGTTTAAGTTCCAACTCTTGGGTTCCCTCTAGTGGCCGCCCTCAGCACTACGTCATAGATGTCTATGAACGTAGGACTGAAGTCCACACATGTGCTGAGGTGCACTCGTTATGAGTGACTGAGACGATTCTGTCCGACGCCGGGCTGGGTATCCGGTGTGGCTTAGTGGATAAAGCATCAGCACGTAGAGCTGAAAACCCGGGTTCAAATCCCGGCGCCGGAGAGAATTTTTCTCCTTTCCATTACTCTTTCATCGTATGATGACGCAGAATATCTGCATGGAAATATCATATGTACTTCGGTACATTAAAATAATATATATGATATGCGTAAATCACTTTGTGATTTAAGACGGCGCTTATTCCGTCTGATCCCGGCCAACTAGTCACTCATAACGAGTGCACCTCAGCACATGTGTGGACTTCAGTCCTACGTTCATAGACATCTATAACGTAGTGCAGAGAGCGGCCACTAGAGGAAACCCAAGAGTTGGAACTTAAACTGAGACGATTCTGTCCGACGCCGGGGTGGGTATCCGGTTTAGCTTAGTGGTTAAAGCATCAGCACGTAGAGCTGAAAACCCGGGTTCAATTCCCGGCGCCGGAGAGAATTTTTCTCCGTTCCATTACTCTTTCATCGTATTTACTACTGAACTTCATGTGTTGAAACTTTGTGCATACAACACTGAAAGATGTGAGGTTCCTCAGAGCTCAACATGACCCCCATTGCGCACCCTGCACAACTCATAACGGTGATGCAATTCAGCCCATGTCCGTTGTAACATAAGAGGGGTGATTTGTTGAAAAGCTTGAGTAAGTTTTACTCTCATATCATCAGTGTTCCTGGGTTTCTGTGAATAGACAATGTCTTTAACAAAACCCCACACGAAGAAGTCAGGAGGGGTTGGATCTGGGGAGTTTGGGGACCAAGCCAAGAGATAGCTGCTTCTCGTACTGGGTTTCGCCTACGACCTCCTGTATGTTTCTTTTTTTAGCACAGAACCTGTTTCTACAAATGTTCGATACCAAAACATTATGGAATCGTATTTAGGTACATCACGCACACCATACTCACGCTGCCTCCGTGGTCTGTTGGTCAGCATGCTGGCTTCCAGATCAGGAGGTCCCGGGCTCGGCTCTCGGTGAATTTTTCTTGAAGAAGAAGGATTCCCTGGGTGTCTAGAGTCTGGAAATTTGTATGAATGTGAGTGTGCCGGGTTAATATTATTTAACCAATCATCACAAATATAAAAATACATCAGGACTGTCGCTGGGCAGTAACCTGAACACACGTTTCAGCGTCACATTGTTGACAAGTAACTCCATCTGTTAGCACGACCATAAAGCATCTAATAGATGCTATAGAGTTACCAACAGCGAAAAAAAAAAAACCATACTCACGCCGAAATTCTCTTTGAACTCTTTTAACACTCTAAAATTTAGCATATCAAAGGACACATTGTGCCCGCTGTTGATTTGTAGTAGCCATTTTAATCATTTACGATTTTCATTTGTCCTTTCAGATTATGCATTGTTGATTGTCATATATGGAAAACTCCCATATTTTAATCGTAATATAACCAGCAAGAAATTTTTGCTACTATCATAATAGCTTCTTAATAATAAATTAATATTACCCATACCCAAACGAATGAGTGTATTTGGAATGTGAGGGAAATAGAAAAAAATCAATTCTTTTGGTCTGATCTGGTGGTCAGTATGCTGCCTTCCAGATCTTGAGGTCCGGGTTCTCGGGGAATTTTTCTTTTAGGAGAAAAGTTCTGGGTTTTCTAGGGTTTGTAAATTTGTGTGAATGTGAGTGTGATTGCAAGTGTGCCGGGTTATCAATTAATCAATCTTGAAAATATAAAATTCAATATGTCAGGACTGTTCCTGGCCAGAAACCTGTACATAAGTTTCAACATCACATTGTTGACATGTAACGCCATCAGTTAGCACAACCAGAAAGCACTAATAGATGCTAGAGCAGTGATGTCGTGCGCAGGCAGCAAGCGCTAAGTATGGAAAGAGGAAGGGTTGTGTATATGAATAAGCAGCCTGTTGGATTAAGAAAACAGTGGTGCACAAACTTCAAACGGAGCGTGAAATTTTATGTCGTTATTTTTATATGGCTTCTTTCTGTTTAATATTGTCTATATTGTCTGTAAAACAAAAGTACTAACACTGATTTCTTAATATTGCACTTGTGTTTTAAATCTTAATAACATAATAGAGAGTTAAGAAGGAATATTCACTTAAATTCCATAGTAGTATAATATTATACTGTATTAAGTGGATGAAACACATCATTCATAAAGAAAGTGATATCCAAAGAAAGAGATTGAGTATGACATGATAAGTTGGAATTTATATTAATCGTACCTTTAGCCTTACAAAAGTAATCAATAAACTAATCTAAACAATATTACAGTACAAAGCAAAGTTACCTAGGTACTGTATCTGTTTTAAGTGTAACTAATATTCCATAACAAACCTCTTATCGCATTATGCTTTTAAGATGATATTTGTGAGCAACTTCCTATCATCAGAATATTAAATTATTTTCTCGAAATCTGCTCAAGCTATAGAGCTGACATTTTTACAACACATGGGCACGTATCTTTTGCTTATGATGTAACAGTAGTTGCTTTGTTAATTCATTTCCTTACAAACAATTTCCATGCCAATATTTTAAAAAATTTCAATACACTATCTTCAGTAATACGTATATACGTTATATTAGATTTACGAAAACATTCTGTAAGGCTACTAAATAAATAAGCCTATACCTGAAAATTTCACTTTTCTACACGAAAAGTTGAGAAAATATTTCTTTTGAATAAAAAACATCAAACTTGTGAAAAATGATCATTAAAATTAAAACTTACATTCTTATAATGCACTTATACTTCAAAGGCAAAATTAAAAATTAACATGGATACAGTTTTAATAAGTTCTCTTCCCTTCATCTATTGATTCAGTGCTGGCCATCCCTGAATATAGCTCGACCAAGCGGCATATACCACCTCTTTCGTCTGTCTCTTTCCTTTCCGCTGTAAAGCGCTCAGGCTCTCCTACGCTCTAAAGCGCGCGCTTGCTCCTGTGGCCATCAATTGACATGCCTGTGCTAGAGAGTTGACGGTTAATTAAAAATTGCCTTTGCCTATGTGTCCAGTCTTCATGGACGCCCTGTATATACTGTGTGGTTATATAATGAGAAAATATGCGTCATTTGCATTACAACGTTTATTACTTTTTCTCATTATGGTGCTAAAAGTTTGTTTTTATGGTTTTTTATTTACATTCTGTTGTTTCTGCACGGTTCTACTTGAACATTATCTCCGTCCGGTTGCGTTTCGTAATGCGCTGTAAGACCCTTCATGGGTTACCTCGTATATTTCGCTGCGTGTACCGTAGCCTTCGCTACTTCCCTTCTGCTCCTTGAATTAATTTTTTCTGTGCATTAGTTTTATTGCGGCGCGGGATCGTATGAACCTCGTTTATGCAGATTAAAGTTGGACACATTCCAAATATAATTCCAACTTTATTCTGCAATTCCAAGACGGGAATTTTCCCTCCAAAAATAAATTTTAGAGTTCATGGTTAAGAAACAGTACTTAATTCTGCCTCCGGATGTCGTGGGAATTCATTTTATTTAACTGTAGCGCTTTCCGCGATTCAGAAACAAGCTGCAGACCTTCCTCTGTATATCTGCAGAACTGAAGTTTAAAGAAGGCATGGAAAGTTTGATCTGTTCTATTAATAATAAGACTTTATGCTGGCTACAGTCCGACACTAAAAGAATTAAATCAATCAATCAATCAGTGCGGCGTCTAGGGTAATGAAAATTTTATTTTCTGGTATGTACTCTATGCGTGTAACTTACAATTATCTAAGTAGTGTGTCATTATTTTAGAAAACGCAGTCTCAATTTTATCGTACCTTTCATCTTTTCTGTTGATTTTCGAGTTCGTAATTTTTTCCGGTTATTATATGCTTATTTAAGTTGTGTTAACTCTCGCTAGTGGTTTTATATTTATTTTATCCGTATTTATTTTATTATTGTAAATATTTTTGTTTTATCACTATTATTATTATCTTTATTATTATTATTATTATTATTATTATTATTATTAATGAATTATTTTGTATTACAATCTTTGTATCATTTCTATCACGATTATTTTATTATTATTATTATTATTATTATTATTATTATTATTATTATTATTATTATTATTATTATTATTATTGTTACTATTATTTCTATCTTCAGCATTATTATTTGAACCCTGTAAAATTTATGTAGACTACTGGACTGTACCCGAGCACGAGCATATGCTCATTTCCGGTATCTATTCACATGTATTCATTTCAAATGTAAATTGTAAATAAATCTGAATTTGAATTTGAAACATTTGAATCTCTAAGAAGGTGTCTTCTATAAACATATGCCTACACTTCATGCGATATTTATTTTACATTGACTATTACACTTTTACTACGTCACACTACTTTTGACCAATAAAATGGTACGAAAGGACGTCTTTCAACCAATCATGGCTGCTTATCGCACAATTTTATCGCTTCCCTAGCATTTGTTTAATTTTATCGCGTCCCTAGCATTTGTTTATTTTTATCACTACCCTAGCATTTCTTTCTTTCTTTGCCAACATTTCAAACTGCACTGGTCTGGACGTCAATTAAAAAATTACAAACCACCCTAGTCGATGTACAGCAGTTTCAAATATGACTCGCATTGGCATCCAAGAACAAGAATTCATAAAGATCACTGGTCATAGGTATGCATCTTCCCTGGAACCCTATTTACAAATAAATGAAGAGCACCATTCGGAAATCCTGAATAGGTTGAGGAATACACCCTGTACATCAACGAGTTCCACTTTTACCCACACGTCCAATATAACATCAACTGAACCACCAACCACTAAAACATTCAAATTTGAAAATTGTACTTTTAATAATTATTCCTTTTAAAATTATTCATGTTTATTTTTTATGTTATCATCGTTAATTAAAACTTTTCTTGTTTACTGTATCATCGTTAATTAAAATGTTTCTTGTTTACTTCATCATCCCTAATTAAGTATTTTCTAACACTTGTTTATATTATTTAGGTTATGTTATAGCTTCTGCTGTATAATATTATGGATAGTCACGTATCAGAGATTGTTTAATACTAAGATTTATTGAAAATCATCTGTCAAGTGACGTTGATTACTGGGATCCGGAATTGAAGTGGAATGCAACTGTTTTAATAAAAATGAAATTGAATCAACAAAGCCTTCTTGACTAGTAACCGTCTACAGAGTTCAATGAAGATTCCATAGTTGGCAGACCTGATAACATCACATAACCATAACACACCACTGCCATCTAGCATGCATCTAGCGTAATATTTGTAATGTTGAGATGGTACAATAATACATTTGAAGACAGTTGTACTTTCGTAAGCCAATTAATATTTTATTGTATTGGAGTACTTCGTTACTTCTAATCTTTATATACTTTCTTCTAATCGTGTAATAGTCAATTAAATCCCACTCGAGTTTTGATTTTCTCTAGATAAATCTCTAGTGATATTACTGTTGATAATACACCGCTATTTAGTCGATAACGAATTCTTACTAAATATCACGCGAATTTTGCATTTCCTTGGACTATTTCGTTTATGTGACGTCATTCCATTTCCGGCCAATGAAGTGTAATGAAATTTTGAATTCCAGCCAATCACAGTCATACATCGCGATCATTTTTGCAGCTCGATGTATCATTATCAATTTATCTCATAGTCATTATTTTGTTTAGTTAGTGTCGCCAACTGTTTCCACGTAAATCGATGAGCATGAATCCATTGTACTAAATAAAGTGCGAAATCCTACTTCCACATCTACATCTTCATCTTCTAATTCCATGTCCATTGTATCTGAAGAAAATTACATTCCTTCATAACAGTTGTTCATTTAATTAATGTATTAATCAGGTTATTTGTAATTACACTATAAAATGTTTAAATTAAATTATGATTTCAGCAGATAATTAAAACGTATTTCTGTCATTATAACAAGGGAAAAGCACAGTACATGTAATTAACATTTTTAAACCTGTATTTCGCTTTTCTCAATTGGCATTACTGAATAGAATTCAATTTCTTTATTGCAGTAGTCGTTATTCATTTGTTTTGAATTCACAATGTCTGAATAGGTTAAGTATTCATAAATATATAGTTATTAACATTTTGTGAGCGAATTTTAGGGACATATTATTTACATTTTTATTTTATTTGCCAAATAGTCTTAATAAATGTCATTCGAGGTCTGAAATTTCCCAAATAAATCGGCAAATCTCAGACCTCTTGTGAAATTACTATACATACATTCACTCGTGCTATGTCGCTAAGATTAGCTATTATTATAAGTATGTGCAATCAAGGACTACACCCTGTAATAAAAGCAGATAGGCTTTGGCAAGAATAGGCTTGCTATAAGTATATTAGAGTTTGGAAGAAAAGTTGTATTGGTAAAGAATTCTTGAAGCACTGTTGAACAGAAATATTTATGAAATAATAGTTTACTATACTTTGGATTTAACATGGAAAATCATTATTGGTAAATACTATCTTGCCTGTATTTTTCACAGGAAAATGTTAGCCTACAAGGAAAAAAATTAAAGGACTAAAAATACATCGATATGCACTAACAACAATTTTATTTTCTTAATAGCTTCAGAAGAATTAAATAAAATTCTAAAATGTAACTTCATGTGTTTTAACATTTTACATTTGTTTCTTCTACAGTCAGTTGTTTATATCGGTTATATTTAACATCGAGTTTAATGGGCCGTGACAAATAACACAAAATTAAATAACATTGTTGATACATTAGGAAAGCGAAAATCCCGAAGCAAATGAAGTTACCTTTTAGAATTTTATTTAATTAATTCTTCTGAACCTATTAAGAAATAGTACATTATGCAACGATCCTATAATGGTAGTAATTAAGACGCGAATATGTTTATGAAACGAGCGCAAGCGTCTTAATTACCATTATAGGCAAGTTTCATACGACTTTTTATGCTCGACCATATTTCTAACTTGAAATTATTCATAAGTATTCATGTTATTCTTATATGACTGGAGAGCGGAACTTACCTTGTATAATATCTCGTAAATTGTGAGATGTGCGCAGACGCGAAAGTATTGGTTTTTTCCGAGAAACAAATGTCATTGACCTTGATATAATCTAGAGAGTAAAATAAACATTAATCTTGATATAACCTTGAAATTGATTTAGATATTGAAAAACGAGATGACAAATTGAATTTATTTGAATATTATTTACAATTAACGCTAATTATTATAGTAACAGAACATAACCTTCTGCGACAGGAGTGGATTTCCAGCGTCCGTGACGTTTCACTAGTTGTTTTTCGATTGCATATCCGAGAATAATCGATACTTGCGCTTTTATATTGCTACAATGGTGTTTTCTGATTGGTGGAACACCTGAACTTTAATGAATAGGTGTACTTTAATGAGGTCCATTAAATGGCTGCTACCAGGTGTATAATTACTGCATTTCGGCATGGTCGAGCATAAATAAAATATCATTTCGATGTATTTTCAGTACCCTAACTGTTTTTTCTTATAACAGTTTCCTGTAAATCATTCAGGGAAGATAGTAGTTAGGCCTACAAATAATTATTGATTATTACTCGTGTTAAATCTCTATGTATAGTACAGAAATCATTACTATATTGTAATAATAATGTTATTTCTCTATTTAGGAAAATCGGTATTGAAAATGCGTATGTCCTCTGTTGCCAACTCGCATCTGTGGTAGCGGGCACGTCGTCGATCTCCTTCCTTGCTATTTTCGCCTCTTGTCATCGCATCTTTCCAGCAAACAAATTGTTTCCGACAAGTTTTGCAGAAGATTTCTCTGCGGGTGTTTTTTCTGTGTGTAGAGTGCGTATGCATGTTGTACATAACTAAGCTCTTACCTGAAACAAATGAGGGTTGTATACTGGAGATGCTAGGCCCCTGGCTGAGGTGCTGAGTGGCACTTTGGGCATGTTAGACAGCCGTCGTGAACTTGTCTTCTCCCTACATACTTCTTGAAAGATATAGTTCAAAAATTTCCGGAAAGGAGGAAGTGTGCGATGTATTTCTTTGTTATTTTCCGTTTATTTGTTTATTTCCCTTCCTATCTATCTATCTATCTATCTATCTATCTATCTATCTATCTATCTATCTATCTATCTATCTATCTATCTATCTATCTATCTATCTATCTATCTATCTATCTATCTATCTATCTATCTATCTATCTATCTATCTATCTATCTATCTATCTATCTATCTATCTATCTATCTATCTATCTATCTATCTATCTATCTATCTATCTATCTATCTATCTATCTATCTATCTATCTATCTATCTATCTATCTATCTATCTATCTATCTATCTGCCTATCTGCCTATCTATCTGCCTGCCTGCCTGCCTGCCTGCCTGCCTGCCTGCCTGCCTGCCTGCCTGCCTGCCTGCCTGCCTGCCTGCCTGCCTGCCTATCTATCTATCTATCTATCTATCTATCTATCTATCTATCTATCTATCTATCTATCTATCTATCTATCTATCTATCTATCTATCTATCTATCTATCTATCTATCTATCTATCTATCTATCTATCTATCTATCTATCTATCTGTCTATCCATCCATCCATCCTTGTTTCTTTCTTTTTTTCTTTCTTTCTTTCACATATTTCTATAATTTAATTTTTCTGTCTTTCCAAATTAATTGTATATATAGTAGGCCCTACATTAGGCCTATGGGATTGTGGTTCAAACAGGGATGTCGTTTTGAATATTCTATCATATCATAATGATAGAGCGAGAAAATATTTATTTTGTTGGTCTGTTTAGTTTTTCCGATGTGTTTGTACATGAAAATAAAATATATAGTTGTTTTCATAGCTGATCGAAAACTTTTGACCGGTAGTTTATATTATATATATATATATATATATATATATATATATATATATATATATATATATACACACACACACATAGAAAAAAAACTTTATACGTAGAATCAATTTAAATATCCTTTATAAATACATGTGTAATTTTTTATTGGACTTAATAACGGAAAATGTTGAAAATTCAGGGTGCATTTTGATTATGCAGTTATAAGCCTAAATCTTGTTTCTAGACTAATATTGCGTGTTAAACATGCCGTTGTGAAAAATGTTTTATTTGTTATTGGAAAAACTTTCGGTCTAGTATTGTAATAGGCCTATACGTTACAAGAGCGGTATGTTGACGTTTTCATGTTCGAGGAAAAGATTGAAAAAGCGAAACGTAGTTGAGCTTTTTTAATTTCCGAGAACATGAAAACAAACATACCGCTCGTGTATCGTACATTATTTTGTGCGAAGATCGTTTATTACGTACCTGAAAGAGGAATTTCTAATTAGTCGCAATGAAATCTCCATGTTAGTTTCTGTTTAATGACGGCAACTTCGGAAAACCAAAATATCTTTCTTCAATATTGTTGCTATAAAATGTTTTCTGTGTTTACTATACTCCAGCAGGCCGTGATATACGTCTGTCTTTTTTTCCCCCCAGTCTATAAATGCGAACTTAAAACAAACGGTAAGGTTATGTAATTATTTATTTTTCATTTTAATATTTTAACAATATTATTTATATAACATATTGCAGTAATAACATCCGCATCTGGAATCTTGTTGATTTTTTCACGGCTTCCTTAATGTTACTTGTATCAGGAATGCAATAAGTTTCGTGTAGTAGTAGAGTTTACTTAATTTTTGCAAATATTTAATAACAATAATTAACATTGCAATTTAGGTGAAATTGCAGTGGTAAGTTTCCAATTTATAATTATTACTATGTTAAACGTCTCTAAAGATAATATATTAAAAGCCTAAAGCAGTAAAATGAATGTCGCGCTTAAGCGGTAAGAAGAGGGAAATTGTTATGTGTGTTACGTTGGGAATACTGAATGTGGTATTTCACACTTACCGCGTATTGGTTCTGTGCGGAAAACAAGCTAATACGCACGATCTCGCACAAACGTACTATGGTATATTACTTTTGTGATAATACTTAAATAATATATATTTGTATAATTGTTCAATCTTATAAAAAGATGAGTTTAAAGGGTTATCATTACGTTTTAAACTATTTCGATTATCCCCCTTTTTTTGTAAAAAATTTAGAGGATATAAAGAGTGTTTTGAAGTTCCTTCCCACGCAATATCGCCATATTGGATAGTTGGCTGAAAAGGACTAAATAAACAATAGTGTGACTTTAGGGTCTACGTAAAATAATGATGAGAAAATATGACGAAAATGTCAAATTTATTAATCTGTTGCAAAGATAAATACGAGAATACCATTTTAAATACAGATCAATAATGATTCCCAGATATTTTACAACTGCAACTACCATCAAAAGAAGACGTTTACAATATTATGAACTACAATAAACTTGAATTACTACGGTGATTTTAAGAATATAGACCAATAGAAAATAAATTGAAAGGGATTAAGGTTTCTTCTTCTTCTTTTTTAAAGTTTAGCAAAAGAAAATTAAAATCAGGCCAATTTATAATTATATTAATTAATGTATTTAGGCTATTTATTTATTTGTTTAATTATTTACTCATATATTCGTTTGTTTATTTATTATATTATTTATTTATTTACTTATTTATTTATTTTCTTTTTTAATTACTTATTTCTTATTTATTTATTTATTCACTTATTTGTTTGTTTATTTATTCAATTATTTATTTATTTATTTTCTTATTTAATTATTTATTTATTAAGTTATTTATTCATGTATTCGTCTGTTTGTTTATTTATTAAATTACTTACTTATTTATTTATTCAATTTTTTATTATATTATATATTTATTTATTTACGTTTTTCTTTCTTATTTATTTATTTATTTATTCTTTCATTAATTCGCTTATTTATTAAATTATTTATTTATTTAGTTATTATTTTATTTAATTACTTATTTCTTACTCATCTATTTATTCACTTATTTATTTATTTTTTTATTTTTTTATTACTTATTTGTTACTTATTTATTTATTTACTTATTTGTTTATTTATTCATTTGTTTGTTTATTTATTAAATTATTTATTTATTAAATTATGAATTTATTTTGTTATTTAATTTATTTATTTTTACTTATTAATTTATTTATCTATTTATTTATTTCTTTATTTATTCGTTTGTTTATTAAATTATTTATTTTGTATTTATTTATTTATTTATTTGTGTACTAATTTATTTTCTTATTTAATTATGTATATCTTATTTAATTACTTACTTCTTATTTATTTATTCACTTATCTGTTTGTATATTTATTTACTTATTCATTTATTTGCTTGTTGTTTACTTATTTAATCATTTATTTATTTACTTATTCATTTATCCGTTTGTTTGTTTATTTATTAAAATGTTTATTTATATATCTATTTATTTATTCATTTATTCAGTTGTTTGTTTATTTATTAAATTATTTATTTTCTTATTTAATTACTTATTTCTTTCTTATTTATTTATTTACGTGTTTGTTTATTTATTTATTCATCCATTTATTCGTTTGTTTGTTTATTTATTAAATTATTTATTTTCTTATTTAATTACTTATTTCGTACTTATTTATTTTTTATTTACTTGTTTGTTTATTTATTTATTCATCCATTTATTCGTTTGTTTGTTTATTTATTAAATCATTTATTTTCTTATTTAATTACTTATTTCGTACTTATTTATTTTTTATTTACTTGTTTGTTTATTTATTTATTCATTCATTCATTTTTCGTTTGTTTACTTGTTAAATTATTTATTTCTTATTTATTTGTTTGTATATTTATTTATTTTCTTATTTAATTATTTATTTATTTTTCCATTTAATTACGTATTTCTTATTTATTCACTTAATTGTTTTTGTTTATTTATTTATTCATTCGTTTATTCGTTTGTTTATTCATCTAAGTTATTATCTTACACCGTGAAAAGTTTATGCTCGAAATCAAATTAATAAAACGTTACGAAAATTTCAACATCCGACCACTTAATACGTCACACTATTATGACGCCACTTGCATAGCAACGGATGATCAGACTCTTGCATCGATACGCTGTTTGCTGCAGGACGGACTCACTTTCTTTGCCTCTGCGGTTTCCCTACAATCTATTCACCCAGTACGTTCCCTTTCTACGTACATCTCACTGCGGTCTGCCGTGAATTATTATCCGCTGTAATAGCGGTAATTTTAGCGCCTAATGGTAGTAAAAAGTTGGTAGAATACGATGCAGAATGGCACTTGCGTGTGGAATGTTAAAATATACATGAGGTGGAGTCATTGCATCTCTGTGGTGTCGGATTAGAGCAGTCGGTGTCGTTTAAATGACGTAATAAACACGGCCGAATCTCGCAGCTTTAATTAAATCGAACAGTTGAACGTGTCGCTGCTCTCTTAGTCACGTCTTGGTTTTATAGATCTCGCGATAACATTTCCCTTACGGCTGAAACCTTCTCTGCTATCCACCAGATCTTTACTGGATCTAGAGGCACGTGATATGCATGAAATCTGGCCCGGGATGGAGTGGCTGACACCGGACTCTCCTTGTTTTATGCTGCTCTCCCACAGAAAATGAGTTCTACAGCTCTCAGGTGCCTCAGAGCCACTGCTTCGCTTCCCGTGTAAATTCTGTGTGGAGACGTTCTGTTGAAATAACTCAGTTGGCACGGAGATTCTCCTAACAGAGCGATAGCAGCAAGAATCTGACATTTAAGTTACCCTGTGTACTTGGGAAAAGAGTTAGAAACAGATTAAACGCCTTGTAATTTCCACAAGCGGGGTTTGAATCCGTACCGAAACATGAGTCTCTATCATTACCACTGGACCACGCCTGTGGCTAATGATGACAATGATGGAAGTCAATTTAACGTTTTGTATAATTTCAAGGAAAAATAGTTCCGGAGCTGGGTATCGTACCCGGGACCTTTGGCTGAGTGCGTTAACGCTCTATCGATTGAGCTACCCAGGAACTGTACCATACACCGGCTCAATTTTTCCTTTTATTTCCACATACCTCAAGTGGGCCGACAAGACATCAATGACTCAACATTCAGTGCACACAAACTCTGTGTGACTTTAATTGTCTAATTATTATAAAATCATTTAATTATTATATTAATTAGGTTATTTGTAATTAAGACTATAAAATGTTTAAATTAAATTATGATTTCAGCAGATAATCAAAACGTATTTCTGTTATAATAACAAGAGAAAAGCGCAGTTCATGTAATTAACATTGTTACCTGTATTTCGCTTTTCTCAATTGGCATTACTGAATAACATTCAATTTTTTATTGCAGTAATCGTTATTCATCTGTTTCGACTTCACAATGTCTTGAATAGGTTAAGTATTCTAAAATATACAATTATTAACATTTTGTGAGCGAATTTTAGGGATATATTACTCGTATTTTAGTACATTATGCAACGAGCCTATAATGGTAGTAATTAAGACACGAGTATGTTTATGAAACGAGCGCAAGTGAGTTTCGTAATTTTCGTACGACCGTCTTAATTACCATTATAGTCAAGTTTCATACGACTTTTTATGCTCGACCATATTTCTAACTTGAAGTTATTCATAAGTATTCATGTTATTCTTATCTGACTAAGGAGCGGAACTGACCTTGTACAATACCTCGTAAATTGTGAGATGTGCGCAGACGCGAAAGTATTGATTTTTTTCCGAGAAACAAATGTCGACATTGGCCTTGATATAATCTAGAGAGTAAAATAAACATTAATCTTGATATAACCTTGAAATTGAATTAGACATTGAAAAACGAGATGACAAATCGAATTTATTTGAATATTATTTACAATTAACGCTAATTATTATAGTAACAGAACTGACTTTATTTCAAATATAGGTGATTTATTGTGCAATTGGTGAAATGAATTTGCGGGAATGTGCTTTGCGAAAGGCTGGAAGATGACGGTGAATTGATGTTAATTCGTTATCACTAGTGTCCGCCATTTTTACTTTCTCTAATCTCGCGCTAGTTGTCTTTCGATTGAATATCCGAAAATAATTGATACTTGCGCTGTCATATTGCTACAATGGTATTTTCTGATTGGTGGAACTTACTTGCTTACTGGCTTTTAAGGAACCCGGAGGTTCATTGCCGCCCACACATAAGCCCGCCATTGGTCCCTATCCTGAGCAAGATTAATCCAGTCTCTACCATCATATCCTACCTCCCTCAAATCCATTTTAATATTACCTTCCCATCTACGTCCCGGCCTCCCCGAAGATTTTTTGCCCTCTGGCCTCCCAACTAACACTCTATATGCATTTCTGGATTCGCCCATACGTGCTACATGTCCTGCCCATCTCAAACGTCTGGATTTTATGGTCCTAATTATGTCATGCGTGCAGCTCTGTGTTGTGTAACTTTCTCCATTCTCCTGTAACTTCATCCCTCTTAGCCCCAAATATTTTCCTAAGAACCTTATTCTCAAACACCCTTAATCTCTATTCCTCTCTCAAAGTGAGAGTCCAAGTTTCACAACCATACAGAACAACCGGTAATATAACTGTTTTATAAATTCTAACTTTCAGATTTTTTTGACAGAAGACTAGAGGATAAAAGCTTCTCAACCGAATAATAACAGGCATTTCCCATATTTATTCTGCGTTTAATTTCCTCCCGAGTGTCATTTATGTTTGTTACTGTTGCTCAAAGATATTTGAATTTTTCCACCTCTTCGAAGGATAAATCTCCAATTTTTATAGTTCCATTTCGTACTATATTCTGGTCACGAGACATAATCATATACTTTGTCTTTTCGGGATTTACTTCCAAACATATCTCTTTACTTGCTTCCAGTAAAATTCCCGTGTTTTCCCTAATCGTTTGTGGATTTTCTCCTGACATATTCACGTTATCCGCATAGACAAGCAGCTGATGTAACCCGTTCAATTCCAAACCCTGTCTGTTATCCTGAACTTTCCTAATGGCATATTCTAGAGCGAAGTTAAAAAGTAAAGGTGATAGTGCATCTCCTTGCTTTAGCCCACAGTGAATTGGAAACGTATCTGACAGAAACTGACCTATACGAACTCTGCTGTACGTTTCACTGAGACATATTTTAATTAATCGAACTAGTTTCTTGGGAATACCAAATTCAATAAGAATATCATATAAAACTTCTCTCTTAACCGAGTCATAGGGATATAATATTTACATTTTTATTTTATTCACGGAATAGTCCTAATATATGTCACTCGATGTCTGAGATTTCCCTTCGCTCTTGGATTTATCGGCAAATCTCAGACCTCTTGTGACATTACTAGTCTGTAGGTAATTTATGTGATATTGAAAACAATGCTTATAGTGTTATCTTTGTTTTAAAGAAAGCGTCTGGTTTGCCAGTCGGTTTGAGGACAATATTGACTTAGCTTTGTAGTTGGGGCAAGCTCAGTACAGACTCGGCCGCGGGGACTGCAAACGCTCTGGGCGTTGAATGCAGCAGACTACCTGGACTGCGTAGTCGACCAAATGAAACCCATGAAGTTCTGTTGTCCGTATGTAGAGGCGACTAGAATTGGGCTGGCCTTTTAGTTCGTTTCTCTTTCGTTCTCCGCATACAAATGTAAATTTCCCTTTCTACAACATCGTGATAATACTGCCTAACGCAGGCATGTCAATTGATGCCCACAGGAGCAAGCGCGCGCTTTAGAGCCCAGGAGAGCCTGAGCGCTTTACAGCGGAAAGGAAAGAGACAGACGAAAGAGGTGGTATATGCCGCTTGGTCGAGCTATATTCAGGGATGGCCAGCACTGATTCAATGGATAAAGGGAAGAGAACTTATTAAAACTGTATCCATGGTAATTTTTAGATTTGCCTGAGAAGTATAATGTATGTATATATTTATTTACACTGCAAGTGGGCAAGCACCCGGTGGCAGTGGTATATACAATATAAACAATACACAATAAAGAAATGATAAACAATATTTACAATACACAATACAATTATACAATACACAATAGGCCTACAATTTTATACACAATACAATAAGAATACACAATATAATTTAACACAATAATAATAAAACATAAATAAAATACCTAATTTTACATTACAATCTACATAATTATGTATAGGCCCTACATAAGTTTCAATAGTTTTTCACTTTACTCTCATCTCACTCACTGTAGTGGCACTATGACGCATTTCACTGACACTATAGAACACATTTCATTGACGCTATAAATTATCACTGATCGGAACTATTCACTGCACTGTAAAACCATAACTTCACTGACTCACCTCGCTTCACTGATACAACAGTTCAAATAAGACAAATAATTACACCCTTATGCATACTGTACTTATAAACAGAACTACATTTAAACTAAACATTTCTAGTCTAAGGCCCTCTTACACGCTATTTTTAAATAATTTATAATTCAAACCAAGGAAGTAACTCGTCAGGCTAATTAAATACATGTCACCTTAAAAAATTAAATGTTAAATGTCACCTTAATTTTAATTTGCACTTTATACACAACTTTTTAAGTTATTCTTGAATCTCCTTAAGGAAGGACAGCCCTCAAAGACCGCTGCAGGTAGGTCATTCCAATCATTTATAGTTCTATTTAAAAATGAGAATTTACCTACATCCGTTTTCTGTTTCCTACATTTGATTTTAAAATCATGATCGTTCCTACCATAGTACGTTGGCTTTTCTAACCGAGCCGTTATGTCTACCCATGCTTTCTGACCTAGATGTGCTCTATACAATGATGTTATTCTAGTTTTCCTAGGTATGTTTTCCAAAGTTTCCCATTTAAGTTCTTTTATCGTATCGTTTCCATCTTCTCTTTTATCTTTAACAAATTTAGCTGCCCAATACTCGATTCTTTCTAAGGAATTTATCTGATATATTCTATAGGGATCCCAACATGTAGTTCCGTATTCCATTAACGGTCGCACTAACGTTAGATATGCTATTTCCCTCGATTTGGGGCTAGCCTTTCTCAAGATTCTCATAATAAAGTGAAGTGCCTTCCATGCTTTACCCGTAACATTATCAACATGCTCTCCCCAAGCAAGTTTGGAGTTTAAATACACTCCTAGGTATTTACAACATTGTTCTTGCGGAATTACAACACCACTGAATTCGTAATTAAGACTAGTTTCCTCTCGGGTTTTACAAAATGTTATAGATTTACTTTTAGAACCATTTACTTTCATCCTATGCATTAACGCCCAGTTATAAATTTTATTCAAGTGCATTATAAGAATGTAAGTTTTAATTTTAATGCTCATTTTTTTACAAAGTTTGATTTTTTATTCAAAAGAAATATTTTCTCAACTTTTCGTATAGAAAAGTGAAATTTTCAGGTATAGGCCTATTTATTTAGTAGCCTTACAGAATGTTTTCGTAAATCTAATATACCGTATACACGTATTACTGAATATAGTGTATTGAAAATTTTGAAAATATTCGCATGGAAATTGTTTGTAAGGAAATGAATTAACAAAGCAACTACTGTTACATCATAAGCAAAAGATACGTGCCCATGTGTTGTAAAAATGTCAGCTCTATAGCTTCAGCAGATTTTGAGAAAATAATTTAATATTCTGATGATAGGACGTTGCTCACAAATATCACCTTAAAAGCATAATGCGATAAGAGTTTTGTTATGTAATATTAGTCACACTTAAAACAGATACAGTACCTAGGTAACTTTGCTTTGTACTGGAATATCCCTTTCTTTATGAATGATGTGTTTCATCCACTTAATACAGTATAATATTATACTACTATGGAATTTAAGTGAATATTCCTTCTTAACTCTCCATTATGTTATTAAGATTTAAAACACAAGTGCAATATTAAGAAATCAGTGTTAGTACTTTTGTTTTACAGACAATATAGATAATATTAAACAGAAAGAAGCCATATAAAAATAACGACATAAAATTTCACGTTCCGTTTGAAGTTTGTGCACCACTGTTTTCTTAATCCAACAGGTTGCTTATTCATACACACAACCCTTCTTCTTTCCATACTTAGCGCTTGCTGCCCGCGCACGACGTCAAGGTCAGAAAAATACACTTGCTTTGACATCACTGACCTAACGCATTGAGCTCTGGTTCGAGTCCTCACGGGGAAGAAATACAATTCTCTCGTCAAATTTTGGTCAGTGTATGGAAACAGTGTCCACCTTACACCGTGAGAAATTTAGGAAGTAGAATCGGGTTTCGTAATCCAACTATAATGGCTGGGGACGGATCATCTTGCTGAACACATGTTAACTCCGTACTCATTGGATGATCGTTCACCTCTGCTGGGACAGCTATAGAGCTGACATTTTTACAACACATGGGCACGCATCTTTTGCTTATGATGTAACAGTAGTTGCTTTGTTAATTCATTTCCTTACAAACAATTTCCATGTGAATATTTTCAAAATTTTCTGTACATTATCTTCAGTAATACGTATATATGGTATATTAGATTTACGAAAACATTCTGTAAGGCTACTAAATAAATAGACCTATACCTGAAAATTTCACTTTTCTATACGAAAAGTTTAGAAAATATTTCTTTTGAATAAAAAAATCAAACTTGTGAAAAATTAGCATTAAAATTAAAACTTACATTCTTATAATGCACTTATACTTCTCAGGCAAATCTAAAAATTAACATGGATTCAGTTTTAATAAGTTCTGTTCCCTTTATCTATTGAATCAGTGCTGGCCATCCCTGAATATAGCTCGACCAAGCGGCATATACCACCTCTTTCGTCTGTCTCTTTCCTTTCCGCTGTAAAGTGCTCAGGCTCTCCTGGGCTCTAAAGCGCGCGCTTGCTCCTGTGGGCATCAATTGACATGGCTGTACTAGACTGTGGTTTTATGTTATGAAGAATGGTTTCCCTAGCAACAATCTCTTATGTGGGAATTCTAACTTTCAAGGCCTAACAACAATAGCTGTAAATACAATAAAAAAAACACGATCGTGCAAAAATTATTACTTCATATGTTTCTGAAATTGATTGCAATTCTCTGTCTTTGTAGTTGGAATTCACTAGAGATAATTCACATCGTGTTAGTTGATCATTTTGTAACAAGTTGGTATTCTCTAGTCGGCACGAAACGTGTACATGAGTCGTGTATTAATTATAAACACCCAGCGTGACAACCTGACAGACATATATTATATTAGGTCTGGGAATTGCCGCTAGTTTCAATCAAAACAACAGAATAACGTGTTAATTTCCGTTACGTTGAAAATGTAGTTTGTATGATGAAATGTTTTGTTGTCACGTGAGAAGAATTTTCTGTACATTGTGTCGTATCATTTAGTTAGTGACACAATGTGATCGGTTGCCTCATATATCACCATGAGAAAATGTGTTAATATATTTAATAACACATCGCTAACAATATGAATGTCTCACGATGTGTACCAAAATAGGGAAATGAAGTAGGCTTAAAGGAGTCTTCTCAGGCTGGTTTCCACGGTCGTTCCTGATAGTGTTAGGATTATCTTGGGAGCCGTTGGATTCGAGGATCGCATGTTCAAACCCGGCTGAAGACAATGAATTTTAAAATGTTATAAAATTCTTACCATTGGGAACTACGTCTATGAATCTAGTTTCTAGATACGGCATGTGAAAAACCGCTGTACTTGTTGCAGACGTCCAGGGCCGTGTTTCACGAAAGTACAAATTACAAATCATAGGCGAGAAAAGTTACAAATCTACATATTACAAATGTTTGTTTTTACAAACATACTCTTGTAAGTATGTAACCGAAGTAGAAAATAATAGGTTGCAGGCCAGCAAACCCAGCACTCTCCACTCTTTCCTATTTTCTGCCTTCCTCTTAGTCTCCGCATATGATCCATATATCTTAATGTCGTCTGTCATCTGATATCTTCTTCTGCCCCGAACTCTTCTCCCGTTCACCATTCCTTCCAGTGCATCCTTCAGTAGGCAGTTTCCTCTCA
The DNA here is from genome assembly GCA_025594305.2 of Periplaneta americana. Taxonomy (NCBI): domain Eukaryota; kingdom Metazoa; phylum Arthropoda; class Insecta; order Blattodea; family Blattidae; genus Periplaneta; species Periplaneta americana. The sequence continues at coordinate 15,848,714 of JAJSOF020000003.1, read as the reverse complement.
CAGTGACCGAAACAATTCCTTTTTCTCTTTCTGATCAGTTTCAGCATCATTATTTCTTCACCCACTCTTTCCAACACAGCTTCATTTCTTATTCTGTCTGTCCATTTCACACGTTTCATTCATCTCCATATCCACATTTCAAATATTTCAGTCGCTTCTCTTACACTTTGTCGTAATGTCCATGTTTCTGCCCCATATAACGTCACACTCCACACAAAGCACTCCACTAGTCTCTTCCTTTGTTCTTTTTTCCAGAGGTCCGCAGAAGATACTCATTTTTCTATTAAAAGCTTCCGTTGCCATTTCTATCCTCCTTTTGACTTCCTGGCAGCAGCTCATGTTACTGCTTATAGTACACCCCAAGTATTTGAAGCTGTCCACTTGCTCTACTGCCTCATTTAGTATTCGCACGTTTATCTTCTTTATTTTTCTTCCGATAATCATGGTCTTCGTCTTGTTTGCATTTATCTTCATCCCAAACTGCTCACAGCTGTCATTTAGCCCCAATAGCATAACCCTTAAGGGGTTGGGTACAACTTACAGTAGTAAAATTTTTGGAAATATTCAACATTTTTTTCCTCCATTTCTGTATCTTGTACAGTAATGAAAATTAGTATGTGTAAAACACTGCCCTTCTGCTATATGCAAAAAAATTTTACGATTAAAAAAAAATTTTTTTTTTTTTTTTTCAAAATGCAAAATGGTGGCAGTTCACTGTGCAGTGATGAAGCTTTTCCCTCATAACTCAAAAATAATCCAACAATCTGTGATGATTTTTTGTGTGCATTTATGCATGTCGTATCTGCAATATAATGCAGAATCACTCCTCTAGATTGTCTGATAAAAATAAATTCATGTAAAAATGGTCATATCAGTATTCTCTTTTAACACAAAATAAAAGAAATATTATTTATTAAGAAATGTAGCTGAAAGAAAACGTAAACGTGAGTTTCAGCAGTAAAATAAAAGAGAGAGAACATGAAAAAGTTAACAAGTTTATGAGTTATGAGGGAAACGCTTCATCACTGCACAGTGAACTGCCACCATTTTGAATTTTGAAAAAAAAAATTATTTTCTTTTTTAAATCGTAAAAACATTTTTTTTTCATATAGCAGAAGGACAGTGTTTTACACATACCAATTTTCATTGTTGTACAAGATACAGCAATGGAGGAAAAACATGTTGAATATTTCCAAAACAATTACTACTTTAAGCTGTATCTAACCCCTTAAAATCGTCTCCTCTTCTGCTAACAAAGCCATATCATCAGCAAATGTTGTGCACTTTATTCTTCTTCCTCCTACTATCACCCCTACCATGTTCTGAAAACAGTTCTTCACTAAATCCTCCAAAGTAGATGTTGAACAGGGTTTTTTTTATAAAGGGAGTCTTTGTCGTCCTCCTCTCCCTATTTCACTTCCTTCTGACATTTACACTAATATACACACTTTTAAACATAATAATTGCTTATTTTCATAGTATTTGGGGACATTATGATTCCGAAAATCTACTATCTCTATTGATAAGTTGACAATTGAATAAATAAAGAAATGTGATGTAGTTATGGTAAAGAAATAGCAAAGCTCTTCATCTGTCGTTTTTTATATGTATGTATGTATGTATGTATGTATGTATGTATGTGTGTGTTTGTGCGTATGTATGTATCCAATGCCCACCCACTTCACTTGCGTGATTGGGGTTCCGTATGCTGCGGATAGATGGCAGAACTCTGACCCATTTTCTAGTTTTACACCACTTCGGTGGGTCACGCTATACATGATGTGTATCTGTGAAGAGTTATGTCGTGTACTAGGATGAGTTTATGTGTAAGTGTACTGGGTGTTCAGTTCAAAGTGTGTCATGGCTCGCTGTATGCCATACCGTCATATGGCTAGTCGATGAGCCTAGAGAATTCAATCTTCCTGCACTTCCGCATACGTGTATTACCTATGTGCCAGAGAAGTTGCCTAGCAAGTACGGCGTTCATTCTGAAGAATACTTACCGATACGTATTGTAACGCCAGTAGTGGCAGGAATGTAAACTGTTTGGGAACACGTACTGAGGTGAGTTTTTTTCTTACTGTCAGGATATGGGAAGAGGGTTAAGACGATTACTTACGTATTTGTTGACATTAACTTCGACGGTCAACATGGATACGGAGCATTTGATTTGTGTTGTGGAATGTTACCGTACGCAACCGATGATAACAAATACCCTGCGTACGACTTGGCCGAGCAAAACACAGTTCGAAAGAGGTTATGGTAGCACACAGACCGTACAGACCGCCATCTGTTGCTACGACGTTCAAGTTATACCGTACACGTTCTCAAGTTCAGATTGAACGCCTTGATTAATAGGCAACTTCTCTGACATAAAAGCTGAAACTCGCTTCAAATCGCTGACTCACAACAGTGACGTCATGACACACTTTGAAATGAACACCCAGTAGTGTCGGGAATTTATGGTGTTAAGGTTTTGGAAGTATTAATGATTTGATGGTGATTATACACTGGTGGCCATAATTCTGGAAACTTTTTGTTTTTCTACTGAATTATTATAACATCTGCATTGATTCACAAATTTGTACAATTTAAAATGTTAACTCGTGACTGATTCGTTAATTATGGGGTTATAATAAAGGTATTATATGAAATCCTGAATATTTTAACAATAAATAATCATTACTATGTGGGAAATTATGTTCTTGTCGTTAAAAGATGTAAATATTAATTTCAGATTTCATTATAATTTCCCATTATTTACTGCAATAAAAACTAGTTCATTGTTGATTTTAAGATTATTGTTGATCGGTAGAAGCTTTGTTGAGCACTGTTAGCATAAAATGTGGGCATTATCAGTGTGTTTCTATCATTAGTCTGACTTAAGATTTCGTTAGGCTAACACCTGATTGCTTTACAACAAACTTTATTGATCATTTTATCACAATGGATCCACGAAAGGACTGAACACCTTCTAGGGCAGTCACACTTCGAGAAGAAGGCTACACAATCAAGGAAATTACAAGAAAACTTTGTAATGGTGCTTCAGTGTCTGGCGTCCAGAAGGTATGGCAGAAGTACAAATCCACAAAATCTTATAAAACAACACTTAGGAATGGAAGAAAGCCTAAAGTAATTCCAAGAGACACTGTAGCACCATTACCAGCACCATTACCAAGTTTTCTTGCAATTTCCTTGATTGTGTAGCCTTCTTCTCTAAGTGTGACTGCCCTAGAAGGTGTTCAGTCCTTTCGTGGATCCATTGTGATAAAATGATCAATAAAGTTTGTTTTAAAGCAATCAGGTGTTCACCTAACGAAATCTTAAGTCAGACTAATGATAGAAACAAATTAATAATGTTCATATTTTATGCTAACAGTGCTCAACAATGCTTCTACTGATCAAAAATAATCTTAAACTCAACAATGGACCAGTTTTTATTACAATAAATAATGGGAAATTATAATGAAATCTGAAATTAATATTTAGATCCTAAACGACAAGAACATAATTTCCCACATAGTAATGATTATTTATTGTTAAAATATTCAGGATTTAATATAATACTTTTGTTATAACCCCATAATTAACGAATCAGCCACGAATAACATTTTCAATTGTACAAATTTGTGAATCAATGCAGATGTTATAATAATTCAGTACAAAAACAAAAAGTTTCCAGAATTATGGCCACCAGTGTAGTATGTAGGTAATTTGTTGCTAATCCATAGGATTTGAAGAAAGCCTGAAGCCCTTTACGTCATCAGCGCAGGTGAATCTCGATCTATTACGGCATATCTAATCCGTGGATTCAGTGATTCGTATTAGACTTCGTCCCAGTGATGCGTGAAGCCACGGGAACACAAAGAAAGCGACCAAGAATTGTGTGTGCTCTCAACCGGATAATCCTTCAACCGTCCGTTGTCTCCGCGCTGAATTGTAAAGCTGGCAGACGAGCCATTAGTGGCTGCATCGCCACGAATTGTAACACCGACCTGCATAAAGCTGACGTCGGGAGAGAGAGTGCATTAGGCAGTGAAGAGAATTATTGTCGCTTTGACGTCTGGTGAAGTGGAAAGATTACCACGTTTAGGAAACTACTGCTCGTTTATTCAATCTGAGGATTATTATTATTATTATTATTATTATTATTATTATTATTATTATTATTATTATTATATTGTCCTCGGTGGACTAAAGCTTTCCATGCTAGTCATTGCATCTGAGATTCGGTGATTTAAAGAGGAAAAAGAAAAATAATTATCACAAAAGGACGGAGACGGAGGAAAAAAGAGAAGGATCAGGAGAAATAAGAGAACGATCAGGAGAAATAAGAGAACGATCAAGAGAAAAGAGAAGGATCAGGAGAAGAGACGTATGAGGAGAAAAAAGAGAAGGATCAGGAGAAAAAAGGGAAGGATAAGAAGAAAAAAGAGAAAGATCAGGAGAAATAAGAGAACGATCAGGAGAAATAAGAAAACGATCAGGAGAAAAGAGAAGGATCAGGAAAAGAGACGTATGAGGATAAAAAAGAGAAGGATCAGGAGAAAAAAGGGAAGGATAAGAAGAAAAAAGAGAAGGATCACGAGAAATAAGAGAACGATCAGGAGAAATAAGAGAACGATCAGGAGAAGAGACGTATGAGGAGAAAAAAGAGAAGGATCAGGATAAATAAGAGAACGATCAGGAGAAATAAGAGAACGATCAGGAGAAAAGAGAAGGATCAGGAGAAGAGACGTATGAGGAGAAAAAAGGGAAGGATAAGAAGAAAAAAGAGAAGGATCAGGGGAAATAAGAGAACGATCAGGAGAAATAAGAGAACGATCAGGAGAAAAAAGAGAAGGATCAGGAGAAAAAAGAGAAGGATCAGGAGGGAAACGAGAAGGATCAGGAGAAATAAAAGAACGATCTGGAGAAATAAGAGAACGATCAGGAGAAAAGAGAAGGATCATGAGAAGAGACGTATGAGGAGAAAAAAGAGAAGGATCAGGAGAAAAAAGGAAAGGATAAGAAGAAAAAAGAGAAGGATCAGGAGAAATAAGAGAACGATCAGGAGAAATAAGAGAACGATCAGGAGAAATAAGAGAACGATCAGGAGGAAAACGAGAAGGATCAGGAGGAAAACGAGAAGGATCAGGAGAAAAAAGAGAAGGATCAGGAGGAAAACGAGAAGGATCAGGAGAAAAAAGAGAAGGATCGGGAGAAAAAATAGAAGGATAAGAAGAAAAAAAGAAAGGGATCAGGAGAAAAAAGAGAAGGATCAGGAGAAAAAAAGAGAAGGATAAAAAAGGAGGAGGATCTGGAGAAAAAAGAGAAGGATCGGGAGAAAAAAGAGAAGGATCAGGAGAAAAAATAGAAGGATCAGGAGAATAAAGAGAACGATCAGGAGAAAAAAACAGGGAGAAGGAAAGGGAAGATATTTGTATACGTACCCAGGCTTGATGACCACCCTATACAAGTAACACATACAAAGTAATTTGAAGAGTGGTACATATCAGCTTTCGCTGCCTATAACTGAAACACCTTTAAGTGTTGTATAATTTGGCTGTGCAATATTTCGCTTCACATGATATTATCCATCTGAAAGACTATTGCAAAAATCTTTGATCCCCGAAACGTGTTCTCTATTATAAAAGCCGCCCAGAGCCTGGAATTATGCAGCCCTCTATTCTTTGCAGAGCGGATTCAGTGAGAGCTTTGATATAACCTTATATTACTCTCCATCGTCCCGACTTGCTTTCTATCTTCGCTGTAACACTGAAAGAAGGACATTTATGAATTAATTTGGTTGAGTCCGGGAGAAGGGGCGAAGATTAAAATAGCACGTAAGAGAAAAGACCCTTTCAGCCAGGCACGAACGATATGGAACCGTAAATATCGTTTTCCGACATTTTATTAATTTCAGTTCAGGGTCGTATGTTGCAGTGAAGTTTCCAGTCCCCAGGGAATTGCGTCCCCTTCTTGCCCAGGATCGTAAAATTCTCATTTACGCGGCGTCTTAAAGGGGTTGTTTTTGATAGGTACTTAAATTAATGTTGATGAAAATTTTGTAAGAAATTAATTAGCCTACTAACTAAAACTGCATTGTTACCTTAAAATTGGGAAATATTTGCTAGTGAGGAAATTATGTTTTGAGATTTCACCGTGGTTGAACTTTTCTGTGATTTTTGGAATTGTAATTTGGCACCACGTGCCCTCCTTCCCTTAAGCTATGGAACAGTCGTGGAAAGATGATATGGGCCTGATGTCTCCTACGTGGGTACTTGCCCCGATACAATCTGTGAGCTTGTCTACTGTTCCCATTGGCTCATCCGTATTCGAAAATCAGGTCTGCTTATTCCGCTCTCGTGTACTCCTCCATTTCACTAGGACTGATCGACTGGACACTGCAACTTGTACACATACACTGCTGTCTACAGACGTGCATATCAGGACCGACCATGTCCGTTACACATTACGCTATCTACATTGTTTTAGTGTAGTTTCCTGTCCCCATCCCTCAGACAGCGCACTGAATGGAATACTGTAAGTAGACAACGTAAACAATGTCAGATGAATTCAGTATGTGTAAGATGTACAGATAAATACACATAAATAAGGTGTGCAGAGGAATAAAACACACAACTATTTTTGGTTGTAACTTTCGACTCAGTCATTCCCGGACCAGGATTCCTTATCTTAAATTGATACATGTGCCCTTCCCCATCATCCCTGAAAGTTTGTAACACCACGTCGGAAACACCCTGTATATTCAGAGCAGAAGTGGTGTAAGTCAAAATTGGGCAATGAGGTTTAAAGTAAAAAGTCTGTAAAATACAGCGCAAAGTAGCAATTAATATGTCCTTCGTGCTATCCACTGACTACTAATAGTTTAAATAAATTGAATATTAATTGCTACTTTGCGCTGTATTTTACAGAATGTTTACTTTAACCCTCATCAACCAATTTTGACTTACACCAGTTCTGCTTTGAAAGGCTCATATACTGTATATATTCCTGTGTTATTTTTTATATTTCTAAGAATTTACTGTTAATAGAGAGGGTTTGGAATTGAACAGGTTACATCAGCTGCTTGTCTATGCGGATGACGTGAATATGTTAGGAGAAAATCCACAAAGGATTAGAGAAAACACGGGAATTTTACTGCAAGCAAGTAAAGAGATAGGTTTGGAAGTAAATCCTGAAAAGACAAAGTATATGATTATGTCTCGTGACGAGAATATTGTACGAAATGAAAATATAAAAATTGGAAATTTATCTTTTAAAGAGGTGTAGAAGTTAAAATATCTTAGAGCAATAGTAACAAATATAAATGATACTCGGGAGGAAATTAAACGCAGAATAAATATGGGAAATGCCTGTTATTATTCGGTTGAGAAGCTTTTATCATCCAGTCTGCTGTTAAAAAATATGAAAGTTAGAATTTATAAAACAGTTATATTACCGGTTGTTCTTTATGGCTGTGAAACTTGGATCTCACTTTGAGAGAGGGACATAGGTTAAGGGTGTTTGAGAATAAGGTGCTTAGGGAAATATTTGGGGCTAAGAGAGATGAAGTTACAGAAGAATGGAGAAAGTTACACAACGCAGAGCTGGGAACATTGTATTCTTCACCTGATGTAAATCCTGACATTTGAGATGGGCAGGACACGTAGCACGTATGAGCGAATCCAGAAATGCATATAGAGTGTTAGTTGGGAGGCCGGAGGGAAAAATACCTTTAGGGAGGCCGAGACGTAGATGGGAAGATAATATTAAAATGAATTTGAGGGAGGTGGGATATGATGATAGACAATGGATTAATCTTGCTCAGGATAGGGACCGATGGCGGGCTTATGTGAGGGCGGCAATGAACCTCCGGGTTTCTTAAAAGCCAGTAAGAAGGAATTTACTGTTATTGCATTGGTTACAACGATAGCTAAGTTTCTCAGTAACTATGATTTGATTTGGTTACTGCGCACGTTAGATTATAGGCTTTAACAATGTTTTTTTTTTTTTTTTAAGCAATCAGACAATGTTTTGTATAATCTACTGAAATGGCGCGTGAACAATGTTGGTAAGATCGAGAAAAATACGATCATGCAAAGATATTAACATATCCAACTCAGATAATAGAATGTAATAGTACACAAACAATATTTTAGACTTCAGCACATAACAATGATGTTATTCTTCTTGTCATATTTCCAACAAAAATACTAAAAAGTTCATTACTAGTAACTATAACAGAAATCTGTACCGAAAACAAAACAAAAGCCAGTCTAAACAAGCGAGAATCAGAGGAAAAAGTCAATAATGGAAGCCAAACAGAGCTGCGCTTTACAACCAGTATTATTTAATATCTATGTAAATTAAATTATTTTAAAATGGAACCCAATCTGTACGGCGGGCATCACAACAACAAACTGCAAAAATAAACACCTTCTTTTATGCAGATGATCAAATTATACTTCCTGATTGGGAGGCCAATCTGTATAGGGGAATATTGACATTACAAAACTCATCGAGTTGTTTTGAAATGGAGATATAAAAAAAAGTAAACTTTGTTCCATTGCTCTGCAAGCTTTGTAAGTCAAACAAGGAGTTGTTATCCTGATGTTGAATTTTGTTTAGTCCCGTACTTTTGTACTCACTTTATCAATGGGTGGTAATAATAAAACTGAAGTACTTTCTCAAGGTTTGTACTTATGAGCATGAACACTTCTGTGACTATATACTTGTAACCACTAGAACATACTCATTTTCGTATGAATAAAAACATGATGTCGAATTTTGTACTCACTTTATCAATGGGTGGTAATAATAAAACTGAAATACTTTCTCAAGGTTTGTACTTACGAGAATGAACACTTTCTGTGACTATATACTTGTAACCACTAGAACATACTCATTTTCGTATGAATAAAAACATGATGTCGAATTTTGTACTCACTTTATCAATGGGTGGTAATAATAAAACTGAAATACTTTCTCAAGGTTTGTACTTATGAGAATGAACACTTTCTGTGACTATATACTTGTAAGCATTAGAACATACTCATTTTCGTATGAATAAAAACATGATGTCGAATTTTGTTTAGTCCTGTACTTTTGTACTCACTTTATCAATGGGTGGTAATAATAAAACTGAAATACTTTCTCAAGGTTTCTACTTATGAGTATGAACACTTTCTGTGACTATATACTTGTAACCACTAGAACAGACTCATTTTCGTATGAATAAAAACATGATGTCGAATTTTGTTTAGTCCTATACTTTTCTACTCACTTTATCAATGGGTGGTAATAATAAAACTGAAATACTTTCTCAAGGTTTCTACTTATGAGTATGAACACTTCCTGTGAGTATATACTTGTAAGCACTAGAACATACTCATTTTCGTATGAATAAAAACATGATGTCGAATTTTGTTTAGTCCTGTACTTTTGTACTCACTTTATCAATGGGTGGTAATAATAAAACTGAAATACTTTCTCAAGGTTTCTACTTATGAGTATGAACACTTCCTGTGAGTATATACTTGTAAGCACTAGAACACACTCATTTTCGTGTGAATAAAAACATTCTAACTAATGCTAATATATACTCATCTCTACAGCCTTCTTGATCTTTTAAAAGTTAGTATATACTCGTGTTATATTATCCTCTTTGACCACATCGCACCGTGATGCTCAATTTTTTTTATAGACTTTCACATGCTGTCGGCATGCTGTAGTGGTTTGTGTTTTTATTCTTGTAAATTTTAATAATGAATAAATTACATGAAAGGGAGACTGAATAAAAAAAGTGACGTTAATAAAGCAGGAAACAAGAAAATAATACTGGAAAACCGTCATTAACAATATGTTGGATGGAGATTACAATCAATTTCTAGAATTCCAGGTATGTTAATAGTATTTTTCTATTATGAAGAAGTTATTTATATACAGAGTGTTTCCGAAGTGTTGTTACAAACTTTCAGGGATGATGGGAAAGAGCACATGTATCAATTTAAGATAAGGAACCCTGGTCCGGAAATGACAGAGTCGAAAGTTACAAGCAAAAATAGTTGTGTGGAAATGAAATAATTTTATTCCTCTGTACACCTTATTTATGTGTATTTATCTGTACATCTTACACATACTGTATTCATCTTACGTTGTTTACGTTGTCTACTTACAGTATTCCATTCAGTGCGCTGTCTGAGGGGTGGGGACAGGAAACTACACTAAAGCAATGCAGATAGCGTAATGTGTAACGGACATGGTCGGTCCTGATATGCACGTCTGTAGACAGCAGTGTATGTGTACAAGTTGCAGTGTCCAGTCGATCAGTCCTAGTGAAATGAAGGAGTACACGAGAGCGGAATAATCAGAACTGATTTTCGAATACGGATGAGCCAATGGGAACAGTAGACAAGCTCACAGATTATATCTGGGCAAGTACCCACGTAGGAGACATCCGGCCCATACCATCTTTCCACGACTGTTCCAAAGGTTAAGGGAAGGAGGGCACGTGGTGCCAAATTACAATTCCATTTCCATACAACTAGTTTTGCTTATAACTTTTGACTCAATCATTTCCGGACCATGGTTCCTTATCTCAAATTGATACATGTGCCATTCGCCATCATCCCTGAAAGTTTGTAACACCACCTCGGAAATATCCTGTATAATTATAAATAATTTTAAAGTTACAAGTAATTGCATTTTGAAATTCATATTTTACAAAATAAACTGTAATTGTTAATTATTATAAATAATAACAATACAATCTAGCCTTATAATTTGATAGTAGTTCATATTTTTTGTAGGTCATGTTTTTTTATGAAGAACAAATACATGTTTAACCAATTTACATACACTTTTGTGAAGCGTTAAAGGCTTCTGAAGTTTTTTTAAATCCACATGTTCACCTATTTTTCTATATTTTTCCATGAGCCAATACATTGTTAATAAATTCTACAATTTCTTTTTCAGACTTAACCTTAAACTGAACATAAATCAAGAAATACTCCTGAGTGAGCCTGCTACAAGCCATACTGAGAATAATATGAAAAAGAACTAAAAAAAATGAGTATATACTAGCTTTTATTCTTACCAAATATGAGTAGGCCTATATATTCTGTACAAGATGGACACTTGAGTGTATTCTACTGTGCGTCCATGTTATGAGTATGTATTTAAAAATGAGTAGGTACTCAAATGATTTTATTCTTACTAACCAGAGTATTTACTCAAAAAGTCTAGTATATACTGTACTATAAACTCATTTTTATTCTTATAACCCATTGTCACCGGAATTGATTCGTTTCGTAGCGTCTTTCATAGGATCAAAGTTGTGATAATATCATGGTGCGAGATCTGGGCTGTAAGGAGGATGTGACAGAACCTCAAAACTTAGTTGTCCGTTCGACGTTGCTTGACAAAAGTGAGAACCTGTATGAGACAGGAAGACTTACAAATTAGGATATTATATGATATGGAACTTTAAAAAGTGTACAAAGATAATTTGAGACAGGAGACGGGAATAGCTGGGTCATTTAATCACATTGAATAATAATGGTATTCGAATCTTTCTGAATGCAAAAGCTCTGACTCATTGTATTTTATGTTTCGAAGATTGGTTTATTAATAACACACCACACTCGCAATTACACTCACATTCATACAATTTTCCGGACTCTAGACACCCAGGAAACTCTTCTTCTCCAAGAAAAATTTTCCGAAATGCGATCCTGGGAATCGAACTCGGGACCTCCAGAACGTGAAGCCGGCATGCTGACCACCAAACTACGGTGGCAGCCTTAAATTGAAATGTGGATAACATTTTACAATATGTTTTATTTATTATTACTCGTCAAATGCTTCATTTTTCCTATAAAAATATTTCCATCACTCTGGGATCGAACCGGTTACCTTAGATCCAAAGACAAATACGATAGACGCAGACCACAGAGGATAACATTACAGTCAAAGAATTTTATGTCAGCAAGCATGGGACTTCGCTTTGCTTACATCACGACGAAAATCTAAGTATGTCTGTAGAATATATTTTTTTTCTTTGGCTTCCACTTCCTTTCACAACTGAGAAGAATTACGTGAAGACTGAAGCATCTAGATGCCGCCCACCTCTTTCTTCTGTAAATAAGCAGTTCTGAAAGACACATGCTCCAGCGGGCCGTGATTGAAGACACGGGGGCAGAAGTAATGACTACATTATGAGACGTACAAAAGTTCCTTACTTCAACTATTACAGTAATAAAGGCACCGTCTTTTGTTCTTTTCTTCTGATTTTCCCAGACTTTCTCTAGTGCAACCTTATTGTTATAAGAACACACGACCACAAAAGCTTACGTCAACTGCCAAAGTCTATTCTTACTGTTTTAATTTTGTCCTCTTCTAAGCTGGAAATAGAGCCATGAAACATATTATACTCTTTTTACTATAGAGTATTCCACATTAAGAAAAAAGAATTGGTTTTATGGGCCTTGTCTAGTACATTGTACAAGCTATGTGATAGGTAGGCGTTTCTATGGTAACTGATCATTTGATGGAATAGCCCCATATGCTCAATGTTGTTTTTTTTAACGTGGAATATTTTTATGTAGTATTTCATTTGTTTATTTGAGAACCACTATGGTTATGGTTACTATGGTAACCGTTTTATTATTAATACATTTTGTTAATCCTTGTGTTATGAAAGCAGTAGGCCTAAGTTTTAACCGATAAAAAGCCAAGGCTTCTATACTCTCAATAGGTTACCTCGTTTTTCATTAGCCAATCAAATAGCTAGTTGGCTGATGACGCGCGAAGAGTCCATGCTGATTGGTCCTTTATTTTCAAATTGATAAGCGTGCATTATAAACATAATCGCCTCAAATAAAAACATTACAAGGAATATAAACCAAGTGTGTACGTATCATGGAATAAAATAAGTACATTGAAAGTGTTTATACCTTGTATATAAAAGCTGTATTTGTCACTGCATTATTTTTCTGTATTTGTTAACAATTCGTCTGCTCTCAGTGTCTGCCGTCCGTTTTCGTCTGCTAGTTTCCAGTCTTGTGTTCACATACTAGAGTCGTATAAAGAACCTAGTTTTGACTGTACAATCAACAATAAAATTTCACGTGGCACGTTATGTACGAACATTGCCACATATTCTTTTGTTCTTTTTATAATATTCCGCCCCTTTTTAATCGTGCTCTTGCCATGAAACTCATTGTAGAATTTTTCAGTATTATTGAAACTACTTAGCATTCAAAACAACATATACAAGAAGAAACACGAGATACTGCTTTGAAGCATTTGAGCTTTGGCGCGCTCAGCTATCTTGTGACGTCAGAATCGCTCTCCTTTCCCCGTCGATCCCTCGCCAACAAGTTCAATAATAATGCAACCTATGAGAAGTTTAGAAGCCTTGGATGAAACCAACATAAAATAACGTTATGTTCTTAACATTGAAACCCTGATGATGAGATTTGGTAACAGAAGACTACACAACAAGAGGTGTGCACACTGTTTAACGAAACTCATTCAAATCGGCCTCTTATTTCTCCGTCAACTGCCAGTAGAATAGAAGGCTGTGCAAATTCAAATCTTTTAATTCAGTGATAGTAAACAGGGAAAAAAGATTTCATTTCCAAATCCGTCATGGTCCCGCATTCCGCCCCTTAGTCATTGCAGTAGGGTTTCCAGACTTTCTAATGGTGGAAAATAATGATACGTGTTAGTCGTTTTATTTAATTTGCAAGAAAAACCGTCCATTTCATTAAAAAATACAAAAGGATAAATAATTCTTTATCAGATTCTCTAATGATAGGAATAGAAATCTGAATCATTCGGGTAGTAAAACAGTGTTAACATTTAGGGGAAAAAATATTTTTTTTCTCGGAACTAATATGTTATCCCTGTTCACATATACAGGGTGGACCGTAATTAATGTCATAAATTTCAAGGGGTTATTCCTTGAGATATTTGCAACAAAAAATGTTAATACAATTTTGTTCGTTTTTGCTTTCTTTCCGAGATAAAAATGATTTTGTATGAAACATTCCATAGCGTGTTTTGGGAAAACCATTGATTTAATTTCCAATATGATTAGTCACTTTAAGAGAGCAGTGTACTATGATAATACGCCTAAATGATTGAAAGAATTTTACTTTTGTCCTTTAGATGTGCAGAAATTTGATCCAAACAATTAATATAACTTTTCGTTATGAAGAGGAATTTTAAAATGTTACATTTGTTCAGATCAAATTTCTGCACATCTAAAGGACAAAACTAAAATTATTTCAATAATTTATTATCATATCTCAAGGAACAACCCTCTGAAATTAATAACATTACTTACAGTTCACCTTGTATATCATATTGGCCATTCCCATGTTATGAAATGGCAGCATAAAATGAGAACAACCACCAGAACCTACACCGTCGAAAAGGTATTTTTTTTTTTTAAGGATTGCTAGATGGCAGCGTAGTGAAATTGATAAAAGTAGTTGCCTTGAAAGTCCATTAGGCTGATCAATCTATTATATGTGATCAGGGATGCTGTTAAAATTTGCACAGTTATATTACTTACACCCTGTATTAAATAGCATCTCAACGAAGAGAATTTAAACCTTAAAATCCACATGCTAGCATTAGGCCTACCACATTTTACCCTTCACTTTTTCTGTCCACGTCGTCTGGTGGCTTTGGTCTCCTAGCAACCCATAGCTGATGATAAGGACTCTGTCAAAGCCTCTTACACTCTCAAGAGATTACGTCCGTGATTGTACACGTATTTCTACTGCCATCTCTCTTTCTGCTCCTGAACTATTCAACTCATAAATTTCTCAATTCGAAAACGCTATAGAGGTAACGAGATTTCTTTTCCCCGATAATCCCACATGGGATATGCGATCTCCACAAAGAAATCCCAATCAAGTGTAGGTTAAATTTCTTTTATATGATTCCTTTCGGATTTCATTTGTCTCGAATACGTCTCAACAGGTAATTCAGACCGTCTTCTTTTAGTTCCCCTGGAGACTTCCTCCAAAACTTTTCCGACACAAGTCTTCCTACGTTTCTCGAGTCATGGCCAAATCTATTTTCCTCTGACGTCACGTTCTTTGCTCGCAATAACTTTCAAAGGCTGTAGGATCTCGAGAGAAAGCAGAGAGCGTTTCTTGGTGTGTGTTTTTAGATTCTCTTTGTCACTTTACACTACACAGTCATTGCTTCTAGCTTAATTAAATTTTAACAAATTTCTCAGAAATTAATAACACTTCTTTGACACAAGACGGGATGCGTGTTCGTGCCCCTGTGTCAGTGTTCGTGTAAATAAAAACCTGAAGTCTGTAATAACGTTTCATATTACAATACAAGTTTGATATCCAGTCGAGTATTATAATATGAAGTTATGTTAAGTATATCGTGCAACGTTTTATTCACTTTGTTAACAAAAATGATTTAATAAAAGTAATTTTGTTAGTTTTGAACATGGCTTTTGTTGAGAGGCGATTGTATTACTATTTTCTTCCTGCGAGAGGCGATTCGTTTATATTTATTTTCTTACTTTTGAACACGATAGGTTTTTGTTTACAACAGAAGAACAGCAGCACTAGGAGAAGTAAAACATTGTTAAAATGAGTTGAAACGAGTATTCAGATATTGAAGAAGCTGCAAATTCTGCAAATAAATGTTAGTTAGTACCATCGAAATCCCGCGTAAGATATGAAGTACAATATAAAAAAGTTGAAGATTAGTGTTCCATGAAAAATTTAGAAATTGTGTTCACATTACGCAATCAGTTAGGTAATAGAAGTATCACTACCTAACTAGTCGAGTAATAGAAGTATCATAACCTAACTAGTTGCGTAATAGAAGTATCATTACCTAACTAGTTGCGTAATATAAGTATCATTATCTAACTAGTTGCGTAATAAGATTATCATTACCTAACTAGTCGAGTAATAGAAGTATCATAACCTAACTAGTTGCGTATAGAATTATCATTACCTAACTAGTTGCGTAATAGAAGTATCATAACCTAAATAGTTGCGTAATAGAAGTATCATAACCTAAATAGTTGCGTAATATAAGTATCATTACCTAACTAGTTGTGTAATAGAAGTAGCATTACCTAACTAGTTGCGTAATAGAATAGTCATTACCTAACTAACTGCAAAATAGAAGTATCATTACCTAACTAGTTGCGTAATAGAATTATCATAATCTAACTAGTTGCGTAATAGAAGTCTCATTACCAAACTAGTTGCGTAATAGAATTATCATAACCTAACTAGTTGCGTAATAGAAGTATCATAGTTCAACTACTTGCGTGATAGAAGTACCATTACCTAACTAGTTTCGTAATAGAATAGTCATTACGTAACTAGTTGCGTAATAGAACTATCATAACCTAACTATTTGCGTAATAGAATTATCATAACCTAACTTGTTGCGTAATAGAAGTATCATTACCTAACTAGTTGCGTACTAGAATAGTCATTACCTAACTAGCTGCATAATAGAAGTATCATAACCTAACTAGTTGCGTAATAGATTTATCATAACCTAACTAGTTGCATAATAGAAGTATCATTACCTAACTAGTTGCGTAATAGAAGAATCATAACCTAAGTAGTTTCACAATAGCAGTATCATTACCTAACTAGTTGCGTAATAGAAGTATCATTACCTAACTAGTTGCGTAATGAATGTGTTTACAACATTTTATTAGTGATGTATAGTCCACAGTACTAAATTAAAGTGCATAAAATGATTTAAAATGATGTAAATATTTTGATGTACTCATTAATCTTTATATACTTACATACTTACGAATGGATTTTAGAGAACCCGGAGGTTCATTGCCGCCCTAACATAAGTCTGCCATCGGTCCCTATCCAGAGCAAGATTAATCCAGTTCCTACCATCATATCCCACCTCGCTTATTTTGGGGTTTCGTAGCAAGCTGTTTTTACGGTGATTGTTGTTAGCCCTTCGCACAATCCCCAAGCTGGAGGACCATCCTGCATATACGTAATGTTTATATTGGCTTTTAAATATTGTCTAGACCATGGCCAGCGAAGTGAAAGGATAAGGTACATTATTTAAAAACCGTCACTGTCATAAAGCTTCTCCAAGTACAAAAGTCGCGCTACGCCACTGCTGTGATGAAGATATCACTGGTTATTCCGCCCACTCATTGTTATTCTGAGAAACGTGTTACATCCTTACACGGTGACGTGCAATTTTCATTATTCTGACAGCCATTCTCTTCCCCGGCACGTCCAGTTTCGCTTATTCATGAGTCTGCACTCAACCGACATCGGACAAACATCGCATTGTTTCAATATTAGCAGGTTCAGTGCCAGTTTGTTGTGTTGGTACAAAATGCAAGATGGAGTTTAAATTTTGACCTCTATAAATATGGCGTGTCGTACCTGAACTGCTACAGCGTCAGCGTTTCACGACAGACTTGGTTCAAATCGAAGCGTCTCAAAATGAAATTCGTGATAAAAAAGAACGTTATTTTAGACTGGTTTTGGTGGAGTATTGCAGTGTCTTCTGAAGAACACCCATAATAATAATAATAATAATAATAATAATAATAATAATAATAATAATAATTTATTTATTTATTTATTTATAATATTAATGTGCAAAACAACAGCACAAGGCCAATTACAGTTTAGCACAAGATACAAACAAAACAACAAATGATGATGAGAATGAATGATAGAAATGGCAGTGAGATGAAATACAATCAATATAATAGTCTACATTAATCAATTGACCAAATGCAACAAAATAAATAGCACAAATAATAATTATTAAAATTAGTTCAGTGAGATAATTAAAAATAATGGCAATTGAATAAAGTGAATTACAAATAATAATAATAATCCTGAAATTTCTTCCAAAAATGTATGGGGTAATGATTATTATTGTTATTATTACTATTATTATTATTATTATTATTATTATTAGTATTACTATTATAAGACTATTATTACTATCATCTCTATGCGAGTTACCCATAAAGATATGAAGTGAATATTATTATGTTATTACATTGGAATTTATTTCATAAAGGCATGAAGTTATTATTATTATTATTATTATTATTATTATTATTATTATTATTATTATTATTATTACAATTATTATTATCACTGTGGGAATTACCCATAAAGATATGTAGTGAATGTTATGTTATTACTGGAATTTATTTCATAAAGGCATGAAGTTATTATTATTATTATTATTATTATTATTATTATTATTATTATTATTATTATTATCCTGGAATTTATTCCATGAAAGTATGAAGTGAACATTATGATGTTATTATCTGGAATTTATTTCATAAAGGCATGAAGTGATTATTATTATTATTATTAAAATTATTATTATTATTATTATTATTATTATTATTATTATTATTATTATCCTGGAATTTATTCCATGAAACTATGAAGTGAACATTATTATGTTATTATCTGGAATTTATTTCATAAAGGCATGAAGTGGTCATTATTATTACTATTATTATTGTTATCTTTATCATCATCCTGATGGACGAGGGCAAACCTTAGCGCCGCGTTCATCAGAGAGAACTATTTCTACGCTGGCCAAAGCTCTGCTCATTCACTATCCAACATCAGCTGATTACGTTAAGGTTCCCAGGGTTCGAAGCAGGCAACCCCACTCGTCCCTAGGCCAGCCCCCTCCTTGCGTCGCCAACCGGCGTTCGGGGAAAGCTATGGAATGATGATGGAATGGAGAAATGTTGACGGGATGATGTAGATGTCTAATATGAAGAAACTGGAGAGCGAGGAAAACCCCAACTGCGATCTTGTCCGGCACAAGTGTCACTATAGATTTTTTCAATTAAAATTCCCAGGTCTAATCGGGACTCGAACCCGTACCGTCTAGAGCACCGCAGGACTGAACCGGTTTCGGGTTTGCCATGGTGACTTCGCAGTTTAATGCTTACAAATTCAATCACGAAACAAGTGCGAAGCGGTGCACAATCGACAGTTCACGAAGTGAGGCCCTCTAATGGCCTGATCTGCTGCAGCTGTTTACACAGATGTGCACGTTTGAATACTAAATGAGTAGTAGGATGTAGGAGCACGCAGACCTGGCCCACAATGCAGTGGGCGTAGCGAAGAAACTTTAATAAACTCAGCTGCAACTGTTATGTTCCTTAGATGGCATTTCATTTTCGTGCTGAAACCCTCCTAGTTTGTTCTAAAGGTTAGGTTGGTTTATTTCTGCTTGCTATCTAATAAGGTGCAGCTGTTTCTGTGTTTATAGTGTATGAAATAAGTTACAACTCTAACAATATATAATATATAATTTGAACTGGTAATGGAAATTACGGGAAAACGGCTGAACGGATTTTAATTAGAGACCCTCATTTTCATGCCTGGCATACACTGTTTTTCGGAAAAGTAGTAGTTTTCAGTGAAATGTCAATTTTCCTACATAATTTTCCTATTTTCCGAAATCCATCTGTTGTCAGTTTTGATAAATAATTTTATTGTATCACGGCCTACTTGATTGAATTTCAGAACAAAACACACACTACAATAAACAATAGGCTATTACACGAAGGCCATGACCTGCAGGATTGCAGACATATTTAGAGCTCAATTCAATTTGTTATTAAAAACTGATTCTACAGTGTATAATTTTCTGAGTACAGCTGTGTATTGGATATTCAAATCTACGAAACCTGAGGTGGTTTGATGACATTATTACCACTAGAAATTAAATATTATTATAGTTAATATCATGATGCGTCTATTTTTCATTAATTGTACATAATATTGATGCTATATTGATGACATGAAAGTGAAACGTTTTGTGGTTATGTAAGTAAATGTAGAGAATATCTTAATTTAGATCTTCATTTCTATAATTTACTGCGTGGCTGCTATATATAACTACAAAACTTAAATAAGATAATAATATTGTTATTAAAAATAAAATATTTTTATACTTATTAACCCAGTGGGGTTGGGTCTTTTTCATATACTTAATGGCGGTGTAGTAGGTATTGATATGTGTCATTGTCTTCAGTATTGGCTCGAGAGAGCGCAAAAATTACAGTTCCTAAGGAAAGATAAAAAGGTATTACTTACTGATAAAATAAGAGGCCTAGAAAATTTTGTAGTCTCCAAATCATTTCGGCAAGATCTCTTAGTAGGATAAAATGATTTTACGCTCTACATTTCAAGTTGAACATGCAGCAGCTATACGAAAATGCTATTGTTCGAAAGCTTAGCAAACCTGACTTTTTTAAACTTTTGCCTACAATCCACAATGACCTGAAATAGCTACTGATATCGTCCTGACATTGACACTTGCGTTTTCGCGTTGAAACTCAAAAACTGAAGGGGGATAGGTTCAAGAAAAAAGTATTTGGCCTAAAAGAACCCATTGAGAAGGAGTATGTTTCATTATTATGGAAGCAAATAACTATCAAAAAGACAAGTATTCTTCATTGAAAATAAATCTGAAAAATTTTTATTTGAACGTCTAACGAACTTAGTTTGCAGCAGTATTTGCTGCACAAGCCACTAGTATTTA
This sequence comes from Periplaneta americana, assembly GCA_025594305.2. Taxonomy (NCBI): domain Eukaryota; kingdom Metazoa; phylum Arthropoda; class Insecta; order Blattodea; family Blattidae; genus Periplaneta; species Periplaneta americana. The sequence goes on along the minus strand of JAJSOF020000003.1, from coordinate 15,828,140 downwards.
TATATAATTTGAACTGGTAATGGAAATTACGGGAAAACGGCTGAACGGATTTTAATAAATGACCCCTCATTTTGAAGCTTGGGACTCAAAGCTTTTCAGAAAAATAATAGTTTTCTGTGAAATGTCAGTTTTCCTACATAATTTTCCTATTTTTCCAAAATCCATCTGTCGTCTGTTTTGAGAACTAGCTAATTGCATTTCAGAATATAACAAAACACACACTACAGTAAACAATATTATACGAAGGCCATGATCTGCAAGAATGCTGACATATTTAGAGCTCAAATTAAATTTGTTATTAAAAACTTAACTTATTAAAAATAATTTACAGGTTCGATTCTGTGGTGTGTAATTTTCTGGGTACAGCTGTGTATTGGATATTAAAAACTACAAAACTTGAGGTGGTTTGATGACATTATTACCATTGGAAATGAAATATTATTGTAGTTAATGCCATGATGTGACTATTTTTCATTAATTATACATATTAATGCTATAATGATGATATGAAAGTGAAACGTTTTGGGGTTATATAAGTAGATGTAGAGAATAACTTAAATTAGATTTTGATTTCTATATTTTACTGAGTGGAGGCTATATAGTATATGTTACTAAAAGCTATAAAACTTACGTAAGATAATAATATTATTAAAAATCAAATATTTTTATAGTTATTAATCAAGTGGGGTTGGGTCTTTTTCATATATTTAATAGCGGTGTGGTGTAGATATTTGTATGCGTGGTTCTCTTCAGTATTGGCTCGAGAGAGAGTATCTTTCATTATTATGGAAGCAAATAATTTTCAGAATGTCTGGTATTCTTCATTGAAAATAAATCTGAAAAATGTTTATTTGAACGTCTAATGAACTTAGTTTGCAACATTTGCTGCACAAGCCACTAGTACTAATTTATTAGTATAAAGCTATTATGATAGTAGGAAAAATTTCTTGCTGGTTATATTATGATTAAAAGATGGGAGTTTCCATATAAGACAATTAACAATGCTTAATCTGAAAGGACAAATGAAAATCGTAGATGATTAAAATGGCTACTACAAATCAACAGCGGGCACAATGTGTTCTTTGGTGTGCTAAATTTGAGAGTGTTAAAAGAGTTCAAAGGGAATTTCGACGTGAGTATGGTGTGCGTAATGTACCTAAATACGATTGTGGTATCGAACATTTGTAGAAACAGATTCTGTGTTAAGAAACATACAGGAGGTCGCAGGCGAAACCCAGTACGAGAAGCAGCTATCTCTTGGCCTGATCCCCAAAATCCCCAGATCTAACCCTTCCCGACTTCTTCGTGTAGGGTTTTGTTAAAGACATTGTCTATTCACAGAAACCCAGGAACATTGATGATCTGAAAGTAAAAATTACTCGAGCTTTTCAACAAATCACCCCTCTTATGTTACAACGGACATGGGCTGAATTGCATCACCGTTATGAGTTGTGCAGGGTGCGCAATGGGGGTCATGTTGAGCTCTGAGGAACCTCCCATCTTTCAGTGTTGTATGCACAAAGTTTCAACAAATAAAGTTCATTAGTAAATGTTTTAGGGTGTTTTATTTTATCCATACCCAAACTGATCGCCCTGTATATTAAACAATCTCTGATACGTGATTATCCATTATCTCATACAGCAGATCTGTAACATAACCCAAATAATATAAATAAGATAAATGATAGAAAAGTTTTAATTAAGGATGATGAAATAAACATCAAACATTTTGAAAGGTACACTTATTGAAAGTATAATATTGGCAAACAAAGAAACAAATGCTAGGGAGGTGATAAAAACAAATGCTAAGGAGGTGATAAAAATAAATGCTAGGGAGATGATAAAAAATTTAGAATAAGCAGTTATAATTGGTTGAAATACGTCGTTCTGTACCATTTTATATTTTGTCAAAAATAGTATGACGTAGTAAAAGTGTAACAGTCGTGTAAAAATTTCAGTACGATATCTTCAGCAATTCTTGATATAATAGATCATAAATGAGCAAATTTAACTTTGGCAGTATAGAGTAAATTTAATCTTTCTTGACCCTTAAATTGGCAAAGCTTCATTTCTCACGCTAGTTTATTAAACCTTGTCGGACCGTAAAGAAAACAACTATCGCAATGTCTGTATTTTATACTCGTATGTTGCACAATATTATAGTAATGTGAAATTTTAATTTTCCTACCAATTTTTTTTCTATTCTATTAATATTATATCACATAGCCTATTAATCTGTTGTATCCTATAGATTATTTTGTCATTTTAAGGGTTAAAATATGGGTACAGAAAGAATGCCCTGTCTTTGGCAAAGTAGCTACAATATTACTAAGTTTTCAATGGACTTTACAGAGCTGGCAGATGAAGTAGAAGAAGTTGAAACTACCAAACCGGCGTTACTTACCCATGTCACATTCTGTACAAAGTCAAGCTACACAAAACCGCCCCCGATACAAGGGATGAAGTTATCGGCGGTAAAAGGCAGGGGGCGGAAGTGTTCAGAAAGTTGCGCGCTGAACCTGTAGGAGTAACTCGATTTCGGAGTGCCTCCCAGCAGCTTAACTCTCTTCCGCTGCTGGCTCGCTTAATGTATTCTGAAAAGTTTCAGTCTTCTCGCGTCGCCTTGCTAACACGGACCGACGTGTCATTGCTGCGATGTGCGAAATTGTGTAATCACTACACACCAACTTCCAATAAGTCAGCGAAGCGAAGGCGGCGTGTAACGAGATACGCGTGGGGGCGAGTTACTTCCCAAATAGGTTTACTCTGCCAGATTTCCAAGGCCTGGACAAAGGTGTTAGTTTTAATATACAGGGTGCCTGACTCAAGCCGTCCGTAAATTGTTTTAGGCATCACGCACATCACGAGTAGGGGTAGTCACTTTTCGTCGTTGAAATTCTCTCAGCGCTTGTATTTTAGTTATAATTATTACTGAAAACAGCTCAAATCTATACTAATAATAAATCTGTAACGGAAATTTTTCTGGTAATTTTCGCTTTTTCAAAAATAATTGGTGTTAACATGTATAATTATTCATCCCGAGACCGATAATCGCTTTTTTGAAATTTTTGTTTGTATTTCTGGCTGTCTGTATTCATAGATTTCAAAAAGGCATATGACTCGGTTAAGAGAGAAGTTTTATATTATATTCTTATTGAATTTGGTATTCCCAAGGAACTAGTTCGATTAATTAGTGAAACATATAGCAGAGTTCGTATAGGTCAGTTTCTGTCAGATGCGTTTCCAATTCACTGTAGGCTAAAGCAAGGAGATGCACTATCACCTTTACTTTTTAACTTTGCTCTAGAATATGCCATTAGGAAAGTTCAGGATAACAGAGAGGGTTTGGAATTGAACGGGTGACATCAGCTGCTTGTCTATGCGGATGACGTGAATATGTTAGGAGAAAATCCACAAACAATTAGGGAAAACACGGAAATTTTACTGGAAGCAAGTAAAGAGATAGGTTTGGAAGTAAATCCCGAAAAGATAAAGTAGGCCTATATGATTATGTCTCGTGACGAGAATATTGTACGAAATGGAAATATAAAAATTGGAGATTTATCTTTTGAAGAGGTGGAGAAGTTCAAATATCTTGTAGCAACAGTAACAAATATAAATGATACTCGGGAGAAAATTAAACTCAGAATAAATATGGGAAATGCGTGTTACTATTCCGTTGAGAAGCTTCTACATCCAGTCTGCTGTCAAAATATCTGAAAGTTAGAATTTATAAAACAGTTATATTACCGGTTGTTCTGTATGGTTGTGAAACTTGGACTCTCACTTTGAGAGAGGAACATAGGTTAAGGGTGTTTGAGAATAAGGTGCTTAGGAAAATATTTGGGGCTAAGAGGGATGAAGTTACAGGAGAATAGGGAAAGTTACACAACACAGAACTGCACGCATTGTATTCTTCACCTGACATAATTAGGAATATTAAATCCAGACGTATGGGTGAGTCGTATTTCGTGTAATGAGAAGGTAGAAATTGTTATGATATCTTCAATTTAAAAGAAGTTTCGAAGGATGTTCGTCGTGTTAGAAAGTGAAAACGGTTGCTTCGCTTACTATGTTGTGACGTTCAGAATACGTGACAGCTCGTTGTTGAATAATGATTTAAAGGGGGGGGGGGTGTAATTGTTGAGCCAATCACTTCGCACTGTCATCAAACGTAGAAAGTACAAGTTGCATTGGCACACTTCGGGAACTTCCACTTCTGTTTTGTGCTCTAATTAATACATTGCTTTTAATTTATTACATCTAACTTACTTACACACGTACAAATCAAGCAGCTCTTGAGAAATGACGACTGCCAGAAAGTTAATACAAAATTTCTCACGTGCGTCTTGACGTTTCTGAACAAATTAGGTCCTTTACTCTACTTTCTCCTGATCTTGCCTTCCTGCTACTCATCTCTTATTTTCCTAATCTTTTCCTCATCCTGCTCATCTCTTGTTTTCCTCATATTTTTATCTTCCTTCTCATATTTTACCTAAGTATCCTATCACGAAATGCGGTCTCAGAGAATACTGGTTCGGTAGTTTTAGTATAAGACTAACATCGGGTACTCTACAATAGAAATCGTCGTAGAATTGCTATCAATGATCAGAAAAGAAACTTGAATGCATGTATAAGAATCGAAATATTTTTATTTTAATTAAGGATTACAGAATCGTATAAAAATCAACTAAATATCTTTCTAGGATACTGAAATAGGGCTGTAAACTGGTTATGAATATTCTATGTAATTTTTCAATAAGTTTCATAACAGAAAAAAATGTTATATAATCCACAGTTTGGAAGATAGATTGGGTTTGCAGTAAAATCTGCACTTTTCACAGGCATTTGGTTTCTGTATAAATGTAAAGGAGTTTCACATAAGTATAAGGACTGTAACGCCAGGTACTTGACTTTCGTCATTCACCCATATGAAGCCAGTTATGTAAACCAATTTACCGACAGAATCGTTGCTCAGGGTGCGCTACAGGAGGCTGGTCTACGCTACATCCTCAATGAGGGCCTCGGATGAAATGATGATGAAGATTTGCTGGAGTGCCGTAGAGGGAACTGGAGCTCTCAGAGAAAACCCTTGTATTACGTGGACCATAGGCTTTCCTAGCACAATTTATAAATCGGGGGCACACTGGGGATCGAACCCAGGTCTATAGGATTTTAAGTCCAACGCTCCAGTCACTAGACTATCATAGCAGCTTTTCAAAAAAAAAAAAAAAAAAAAAAAGAAAAAAAAAAAAGAAAAACTTCTTCAAGTTGCAGGTCGGCTACATTTAAATGTGTGCGTCCTCTGATTCGCTCTTGATAACGTTATGAATTTCCTAAGGCTCGATAAATACTTAATATAATAGCCCGCCATTTTGGCTCTTTCGTTGGCGTTCGCAGAAAGCACACGAGGACGTTATTTGGCGCTCAGTTGTTTGCTGAATTACAGTGAATTTGATTTATTATCATAGGAGCTATGACATGATAATGTTTAACGGTGCGGCAAATAGATTCCTCGTCTGGTAGCTCGGCAACGAAACAACAAAAATGGCGAACGATACTACCTACCTAGACTTTATAGAGCTTTCACTTCCTAAGGCGTAAGTCACGCCGGGGATAAAAGCGTCGCGACTATGGTGAATGTATTAAATAGTATCTTTAAAGACAAATTTCCACGCTCAGGACGAGAATCAAACCCGGGATCTAATAATTTAATGTCAGGAATACTACCAGTAGACCACAAAGCTGTATGTTACTGAATGTGATTATGATATCGTCTTTTTTAAGAATAGCATTTGTAGGTAAAATCGCCTGTTGTATTATGCAACTTGTAGAACCTTGATGTGTGTAAGGTTGCAATATATTATTACTAGGAAAACTATCGTATTCCACCACAACTTTGTAGCTAACACTGTAGTCTCGACTTAATGTCAACCTTGTAATTTATAATCCTGTCGCAGGGTTTAGCCTACTTTTTATCCTCCACAGCTTCCTGCGTTTCTTTCCAGGCAGAGAGGAAGCTCTCAGCTTCTGTCGCTCTTCGATTTTTACGTCTCGTAACCTGGCAACGTGGACGGACCCGCTGCTCTTCATGATGTTCCCGGGATCGTAAATTCGTTTCCATTATTTACCCCCCATTAATTCCCCCCTTTCTTCGTCTGTCTTCATTTTTTTTCGCTTCTTCCTGCTGTTCTTTATTTTTCCTAACTGAACTTTATTTCTGTCGCTCTTTCATCAATTTCAATGCTGTTTTATCTTCCATTCGCAATTTATTTTGTCCAAATAGTTCTTCCTGCCCATTATTCGAGTACAAGTCATTACCAGTCGCTTCTTTTTCAGTGTTCTCTAGCGCCCTTTGAATTTCTTATTAAGGAGAACATTTTATGCTTTAAAAATCCATTTTTGATATTTGATATACGATATCAGAACCATTTGAGGTATCATATTTTTCTGCGTGTCTTTATTTCTAGTCTAATTTGTCTTCTTTACGGCAATTTTTACTAAACTACTGGACGAATTTTGTTCATATTCAGTATCTACGAGTCAATTTATCAGGGAATGATGTACATGAAATATAATAATTTTAGTACTAGTCTGTCTGTGTACAGCGATTTCTACTAAACTATTGGACGGATTTTGTTCATATTCAGTATCTACGAGTCAATTTATCAGGGAATGATGTACATGAAATATAATAATTTTAGTACTAGTCTGTCTGTGTACAGCGATTTCTACTAAACTATTGGACGGATTTTGTTCATATTCAGTATCTACGAGTCAATTTATCAGGGAATGATGTACATGAAATATAATAATTTTAGTACTAGTCTGTCTGTGTACAGCGATTTCTACTAAACTACTGGACGAATTTTGTTCATATTCAGTATCTACGAGTCAATTTATCAGGGAATGATGTACATGAAATATAATAATTTTAGTACTAGTCTGTCTGTGTACAGCGATTTCTACTAAACTATTGGACGAATTTTATTCATATTCAGTATCTACGAGTCAATTTATCAGGGAATGATGTACATGAAATATAATAATTTTAGTACTGGTCTTTCTGCGTACAGCGATTTCTACTAAACTATTGGACGGATTTTGTTCATATTCAGTATCTACGAGTCAATTTATCAGGGAATTATGTACATGAAATATAATAATTTTAGTACTGGTCTTTCTGCGTACAGCGATTTCTACTAAACTATTGGACGGATTTTGTTCATATTCAGTATCTACGAGTCAATTTATCAGGGAATTATGTACATGAAATATAATAATTTTAGTACTAGTCTGTGTACAGCGATTTCTACTAAACTATTGGTCGGATTTTGTTCATATTCAGTATCTACGAGTCAATTTATCAGGGAATTATGTACATGAAATATAATAATTTTAGTACTAGTCTGTGTACAGCGATTTCTACTAAACTATTGGACGGATTTTGTTCATATTCAGTATCTACGAGTCAATTTATCAGGGAATGATGTACATGAAATATAATAATTTTAGTACTAGTCTGTCTGTGTACAGCGATTTCTACTAAACTATTGGACGGATTTTGTTCATATTCAGTATCTACGAGTCAATTTATCAGGGAATGATGTACATGGAATATAATAATTTTAGCACTAGTCTGTCTGTGTACAGCGATATTTACTAAACTATTGGACGGATTTTGTTCATATCCAGTATCTACAAGTCAATTTATCAGGGAGTGATGTACATGAAATATAATAATTTTAGTACTAGTCTGCCTGTGTACAGCGATATTTACTAAACTATTGGACGGATTTTGTTCATATTCAATATTTACGAAATAGGCAGCTTATAGATACTTTATTTAAGTTCTAAGTTCTAGTAAAGTCAGTGTACCTTGTTCGTGAGGCATTTTCATATCAACCCTAGCTTATCCTTGTCTTTTTAGATTCTATGGTTGGTCGCTGATATTTTGAATATGAACGCTCAATACGACAATGAATGCAATGACACATCTTCGTGTGGAATAGCTTTCGCTAACTGAAAGCCGTGGGTCGAGGCCCGGGCGAGCTGGCCTTGGCTACAGAAATACATCCGGCTGGATCTCGGTATCGATCGTCTTCACCGCGCCCTCGGTGAAACTGCTGACCGTGAAATTGTGAAATCGTGCCTAAGCAAGTATCACTGCGGGGCTCCTCCTGTGTCTCTGTACTGGGTTTCACATAAAAGCACACAACCGGTGACACGTGATGTGAACCAGCATACTTCCAGAAAACTTGTCTACAAACCTTTTTTCCACAGAACAATATCGAGGAGGGCGGTGGTGGTAGTCTTTTGAAAGATATTCCGTTTTGCCGTATGAGAATACAAGGAGAATGCAAGTAGTTGAAGTGGAATAGAAAGAGAGCAATGGAAGACAAGAGCAAGGTAAGGAAAACAAGGAGAATATACGGAACAAAGGTAATACAATGAGAACAAGGGGATTATGAGTAGAATAAGGGAAATATATGGAAAACGAGGGAAACATAGGAATAAAAAGGGATATATAAGGAGAACAAGAAAAATATAAGGTGAACGAGGGAAAGGCAAGGAGAACAAAAGGAAGAAGAGGAGAATGCAAAGAGAACAAAGAGAAGAATAGCAAGGCAAGAAAACAAGTGAATTGTAAGGAGAACTGGAGGTATATGAGAAGATCATGGAGGATGCAAGAGGAACAAAGAGAACAAGGGGAATTGAAGGAGAACAAGGGAAACACAAAACGTACAAGAGGAATAAAAGGATAGCAAGGTAAATACAAGGAAAACAAGGAAAATAGAAGAAAAACAAGGGCAATATAGGAATAACAAGGTCAATGTAAGGAGAATAAGGAAATACAAGAAGAACAAGGGGTAGAGAAGGGAAATACAAGGAGAATAAGGGGTAGAGAAGGAAAATACAAGGACAGGAAAGGAAATACAAGGAGAATAATGGGTAGAGAAGGAAAATACAAGGAGAGGAAAGGAAATGCAAGGAGAATAAGGGGTAGAGAATGAAAATACAAGGACAGGAAAGGAAATACAAGGAGAATAATGGGTAGAGAAGGAAAATACAAGGACAGGAAAGGAAATACAAGGAGAATAATGGGTAGAGAAGGAAAATACAAGGAGAGGAAAGGAAATGCAAGGAGAATAAGGGGTAGAGAATGAAAATACAAGGAGAGAAAAGGAAATACAAGGAGAATAAGGGGTAGAGAAGGAAAATACAAGGAGAATAAGGGGTAGAGAAGGAAAATACAAGGAGAGGAAAGGAAATACAAGGAGAATAATGGGTAGAGAAGGAAAATACAAGGAGAGGAAAGGAAATACAAGGAGAATAAGGGGTAGAGAATGAAAATACAAGGAGAGAAAAGGAAATACAAGGAGAATAAGGGGTAGAGAAGGAAAATACAAGGAGAATAAGGGGTAGAGAAGGAAAATACAAGGACAGGAAAGGAAATACAAGGAGAATAATGGGTAGAGAAGGAAAATACAAGGAGAGGAAAGGAAATGCAAGGAGAATAAGGGGTAGAGAATGAAAATACAAGGAGAGAAAAGGAAATACAAGGAGAATAAGGGGTAGAGAAGGAAAATACAAGGAGAATAAGGGGTAGAGAAGGAAAATACAAGGAGAGGAAAGGAAATACAAGGAGAATAAGGGGTTGAGAAGGAAAATACAAGGAGAGGAAAGGAAATACAAGGAGAATAAGGGGTAGAGAAGGAAAATATAAGGAGAGGAAAGGAAATACAAGGAGAATAAGGGGTAGAGAAGGAAAATACAAGGACAGGAAAGGAAATAGAAGGAGAATAAGGGGTAGAGAAGGAAAATACAAGGAGAGGAAAGGAAATACAAGGGGAATAAGGGGTAGAGAAGGAAAATACAAGGACAGGAAAGGAAATACAAAGAGAATAATGGGTAGAGAAGGAAAATACAAGGAGAGGAAAGGAAATGCAAGGAGAATAAGGGGTAGAGAACGAAAATACAAGGAGAGGAAAGGAAATACAAGGAGAATAAGGGGTAGAGAAGGAAAATACAAGGAGAGGAAAGGAAATACAAGGAGAATAAGGGGTAGAGAAGGAAAATACAAGGACAGGAAAGGAAATAGAAGGAGAATAAGGGGTAGAGAAGGAAAATACAAGGAGAGAAAAGGAAATACAAAGAGATAAAGGGGTAGAGAAGGAAAATACAAGGAGAGGAAAGGAAATACAAGGGGAATAAGGGGTAGAGAAGGAAAATACAAGGACAGGAAAGGAAATACAAAGAGAATAATGGGTAGAGAAGGAAAATACAAGGAGAGGAAAGGAAATGCAAGGAGAATAAGGGGTAGAGAACGAAAATACAAAGAGAGGAAAGGAAATACAAGGAGAATAAGGGGTAGAGAAGGAAAATACAAGGACAGGAAAGGAAATACAAAGAGAATAATGGGTAGAGAAGGAAAATACAAGGAGAGGAAAGGAAATACAAGGAGAATAAGGGGTAGAGAACGAAAATACAAGGAGAGGAAAGGAAATACAAAGAGAATAAGGGGTAGAGAAGGAAAATACAAGGAGAGGAAAGGAAATACAAGGACAATAAGGGGTAGAGAAGGAAAATACAACGACAGGAAAGGAAATAAAAAGAGAATAACGGGTAGAGAAGGAAAATACAAGGAGAGGAAAGGAAATACAATGAGAATAAGGGGTAGAGAAGGAAAATACAAGGACAGAGAAGGAAAATACAAGGACAGGAAAGGAAATACAAGGAGAATAAGGGGAGATAAAGGAAGTATAAGGAGAACAAGGGGATACAAGTAAGCAAGGGAAATACAAGGAAAGCTAGGGAACACCAAGTTAAGAAGGGGAAAATTGAACTTGATTAGGCCTATTATTATTATTATTATTATTATTATTATTATTATTATTATTATTTTCCCCCTGTCATAAAGGTTGACCATGTTATATATCCTCGCCTACCTGTAGTCTTGATCTATATCATGTTTCTTTATCGTTTTCTGAAGCTCTTCAATTCCTCTGACGAGCATAGTATATTATGCGAGTCATAAAGTGTTCTCTTATGCACTTATATCCCGTCCCGGACGTGATCTAGTACAGCCCCACTCCCTGCAAGTTGTGAGTTTGAAGCTCCATGACGTAAGAGCGTTCCTTAATTTGCAGTTAAGAGGGAAGTGGGATGTAACCAAACAGTGTTGGGGTTTATGACGGCCAGAAAGTCGAGCCCGTGTGTTAACGCTGCCTATTTGCCTGTCGACACGATATACAGCCATGCGGGGGTTCTAATTCCACGGCATGTTGTGACCATCTTAACAGTCTTCAGATTACTGGGCGGTGGGTTCCAGTCTTATCCATGGCATGCATGTTGATTTGTTGGCATGACTTCTGTTCTCTTACAATACAACCTTTCACGTCAAATCGAAATGTTTCAAAAACGTCACTATGGAACATTTACTACGCTTAGTTTCGATGTTAGATAGATAGATAGATAGATAGATAGATAGATAGATAGATAGATAGATAGATAGATAGATAGATAGATAGATAGATAGATAGATAGATAGATAGATAGATAGATAGATAGATAGATAGATAGATAGATAGATAGATAGATAGATAGATAGATAGATAGATAGATAGATAGATAGATAGATAGATAGATAGATAGATAGATAGATAGATAGATAGATAGATAGATAGATAGATAGATAGATAGATAGATAGATAGATAGATAGATAGATAGATAGATAGATAGATAGATAGATAGATAGATAGATAGATAGATAGATAGATAGATAGATAGATAGATAGATAGATAGATAGATAGATAGATAGATAGATAGATAGATAGATAGATAGGCAGGCAGGCAGGCAGGCAGGCAGGCAGGCAGGCAGGCAGGCAGGCAGGCAGGCAGGCAGACAGACAGACAGACAGACAGACAGGCAGGTAGGCAGATAGGCAGATAGGCAGATAGGCAGATAGGCAGATAGGCAGGCAGGCAGGCAGGCAGGCAGGCAGGCAGACAGACAGACAGACAGACAGACAGACAGACAGACAGACAGACAGACAGACAGACAGACAGACAGACAGACAGACAGACAGACAGACAGACAGACAGACAGATAGACAGATAGATAGATAGATAGATAGATAGATAGATAGATAGATAGATAGATAGATAGATAGATAGATAGATAGATAGATAGATAGATAGATAGATAGATAGATAGATAGATAGATAGATTTATTCGTTCCATAATATTCTTACATTTGCTTTATAGCATAGAATAAAGAACACGTCCAATTCTTACGTGTAACATATAAAATGCAAATATGAAATATGTACAGAATTAATACCTTAATAACAATACCGGTATATATATATATATATATATATATATATATATATATATATATATTATTTTAATGTACCGAATTACATATGATATTTTCATGCAGATATTCTGCGTCATCATACGATGAAAGAGTAATGGAACGGAGAAAAATTCCCTCCGGCGCCGGATTTGAACCCGGGTTTTCAGCTCTACCTGCTGATGCTTTATCCACTAAGCCACACCGGATACCCACCCCGGCGCCGGGCAGAATCGTCTCAGATTAAGTTCCAACTCTTGGGTTCCCTCCAGTGGCCGCCCTCTGCACTACGTCATAGATGTCTATGAACGTAGGACTGAAGTCCACACATGTGCTGAGGTGCACTCGTTATGACTAGTTGGTCGGGATGCGACGGAATATATGATATGCGAAAGACGGCGCTTATTCCGTCGGATCCCGACCAACTAATCACTCATAACGAGTGCACCTCAGCACATGTGTGGACTTCAGTCCTACGTTCATAGACATCTATGACGTAGTGCAGAGGGCGGTCACTAGAGGGAACCCAAGAGTTGGACTTAATCTGAGACGATTCTGTCCGGCGCCGGGGTGGGTATCCGGTGTGGCTTAGTGGATAAAGCATCAGCACGTAGAGCTGAAAACCCGGGTTCAAATCCCGGCGCCGGAGGGAATTTTTCTCCGTTCCATTACTCTTTAATCGTATTAATAACAATAATATTAATTTTTATACATCTACCATTTAATAGTATTAAAATATTTACACAGTACTGTGAAATGTCAAGAATTCATCTACGGAATAGAAAATGTGAGATAGTAAGTAATTTTTTTTTAGTTTTACCTTAAATAATGCAGGGTTTTGGCTATGGTTCTTAATGTCTTCAAGAAGACTATTGAACATTTTTATCGCCATGTAACGTACTCGCCTTGATAGCATGATAAATTTGATGATGGCGTATGAAAATCATTCTTTCGGCCGTTATTTATACAATGTATGGCATCCCATTAGCGTCTCGGCCTCCCCAATGGTCTATTTCCCTCCAGTCTCCCAACTAACACTCCATATGCATTTCTGGATTCGCCCATACGAGTTACATGCCCTGCCCATTAATTTCAGAATATAGAATTTACTAATAGTAACTCGTTGCTCTACTCGCTTGGCTATTGATAGTCTTTCTCTTAATTCTCCAATTACCAAATAATAATGGTCAGAATTACAGTCTGCCCCCCTGAAAGTTCGAATGTCTACTAGCCTATACTAGTATGTCTCCGTTTATTTATCAAGATGTGATCTATTTGGTTGTGTGTCAATCCATTTGGAGAAGTCCAAGTATAATTATGTATATCCTTATGGGGGAATGTTGTACTCTTGACAATTAAATTTTTTGATGTCGCAAAGTTGACTAACCTAACTCCATTATCATTACTAATTACGTGTAGGCTCTCTTTTCCAATAGTGGTTTAAAAATATCCTCCCATCCTACTTTAGTGTTGAAATCCTGCAATAAAATTTTCATGTGATCAAAGTATGTTCCAATTCCTCATAGAAGCTATCCTTTATATCGCCGTCTTTCTCTTCTTTAGGGGCGTGAGCATTTATAACTACGATGAAGAACAGTAATTTAGATAAATAAATTCGTTTACACAAAATTTTGCTTCATTTCGCGAGTTTGAGCATACTGCGATATTTTTACTTTGAAGCACTTAAAATATATAATTGTTGCTGAAAACCCGTATTTCGGGAATCCGTGGTATGTAAAAGCTAGATATCTCTAGTAGGGGAACATGGGGCAGGACGGGGTAGTTAATGTTTGAATGTTTTTATTTGGTATCAAATATTGTAAATGTGTGGGTTATGTGACATAAATGCTTTTATTACTGCTGTAAACAAGTAAAAAAAAAAATATGCACTTCGAGTGAAATCTGGTCATTATAACCTTAAAATAAATTAGTTTTTCGAAATGTGTGTTTTGCTCCGTTCTGCCCCACGTATGGGGCAAAATGGGATATCTATTTTTTTTTTTAATAATTAAATGGGAAAAGTGACAAAAATTATATACTGAAAGTGTAAATACTACAACATTTTACAAGTTTACTTGAAAAAAAAAAGCCATTCGCAAAATACGCAAATGTGCGTGGAATCCTCGTCTTCACTGTCTACTCCAGTGCAACAATTGTGAGCCCATTTCAGACATGATACGCATCTAATCCAACCTTCTTCTGACAAACAACAGAACCAACAACCCATTACGGGAGGTGAAATTTAATTAAATATGAGGTGGGGCAGGACGTACTGCCCTGTTATGCCCCACCCCGTTTTGCCCCATAGTCACAATTTCTAAGTTGTGAGGTATTGGCAGGAAAAATAACGCACGAAATTTAAGAAAGTTTCGGAATTAAAAGCCAGGTAAGCACTCTATAATATGACATTAAAATAGATTATCTAAATAAATCTCATTTCTACTTACGAATGACAAGAGAACACTTTAAAGTTGCGAATGAATGATACAATATGATGCAGCAACCGAATAACATACAACAGATGCAAGAAATGGCAGTAAGTGTTGTGTGATGATTAGACTTCGTTGAATTGCCACACGCAGCATGCAATCAGGTTGCCGATGTACGGTGGTATAGAAGAAGTGAGCGACCTCCCGGTCTCGTAGTATAAGCAGTTCATGTTAAGAGTTGTGACCAGTCCAAATAGATAGAGCAGCTCAGCTAATGTATACCTATGTAAGCACTTGTTTTTGCATTACTGTGGTTGGAATAGTCAAAGATTAATATTTGTTCAGTGCAGACAAGAATTCAATCAAACATACTACAATGAGTGTGTTGCTGTTCCAAACAATTGCCCCAGGAATACCCTTACCCCCGCAGCCAGTCTTGACCCGTTAGGGAACGTGGTTGGCTGCTGTTAATTATTATGCAGAACATTACGGCAAAATAATGGAGATAATTGATGCATTGAATAGCATAGACAGTTCCGCTGTTGCAGCTGTAAAATCATTGCCTTCTGAACAGCTATTGGAAGATATTCTGTTCTTTGATTCTAATTTTAAAATCGTGTCCAAAAGCATCATCCTGTTAGAATCGTCTAAACTACAACTCTCAGAAGCCCTTAATATAGTGGGTAAAGTATTACAAACAGTTATCCAAAATAACAATTTACTAATTTCAGAGAAAGTGAAATGTAAGTTGAGAAACATTATTGTTAAAAATTCTGCCTATTCACAACATTGTATTATAAATTACGTACTATCAGGTCACGACAAGACGTCTGAAGTTGATGTACTAAAAAGTAGTGACTTTCCGTTCTTCGAATATGCACCCATTACATCGTGTGATGTTGAATGTATATTTTCCCAATATAAAAACTGTTTGAGTGGCCATCGGAGGAGGTTCACTTTGCAGTCGCTCAAAATGTACGTAACTCTTCACTCCAATGCACATATTCAAGGATGATGTGAGTATCTTACATTAAATTTTAAGAGTTAATATATCTCATTATAAAATAATTGTGTATTTACATGTTTAGACATTTCCTACTTCAATGATCATTCATTATATTTCTTGAATGCAGGATACAGGTTTTATTGTAACCGCAGTCTACTGCTCAGTGTTTACATTAGAGGCATACTCTATCCTTTGCACGCCCCCTTCTCATACAGTCTATACTGCGTGCGCAGTAAACCTTGCGATTCTCGTGGCAATTCCACGAAGTCTAGTGATGATATATTTACATGAGTTGAAGTTCTAAAAAAAATTCGGTAGATTGCACTACTTGTTGGGAAGATAGAGGCTATACCCCGTCCTGCCCCATATTCCCCTAATCACATGTAAAATGACTTGTGTACCCTTCTGCCTCTACTAAGCGGCTCCTGAGTTCGAATTTTCGTCATCGTTTAAAGGGAGAGTGTACAATGCTCATGTCAGATTTTCCAGACAGATGACAGGCGATGAAGAGGAATGCCGCTCGCAATTGTTGGTCCGGGAAACTTCTCGAAGGAAATATAAGCGACAACGCCTTCGGTATGTGGGTTAGGAATGAATACCGTGATGGACTGCAGACGCGATGCATGACCAGCCGTCCGAGCGATCCTCGTTTCATTTCGTAACAATGGATGTCAGCTAGATAGGCAAATCAAACTTACCGGAAGATGTAAGGCGTTGTAATAACGTCAGATTCGCGTTTCGAGGGCGTAAATGTCGGGTGTCTGAACAGGAGTTCCTCAATATGCGGCTCGCGACTCGATACTGACCTACAAAAAAATTGTGAAGAGCAAAGAGCGGCGTCTCCAGGACCCTATTCCACAGAAATATAGTACAATACAGTACAGATTACAAGTGAAGTAATCATGGATCAGTCTGCGTATACAGGGTGGACCGAAAGTAATGTCATTATTCATTCATTCATTCATTCATTCATTCATTTTATTCCATAGATCTTACATGAGCAATGAAGCTTTAAGATGTGGAACATGTCAACATTTTACAATATTACAATTACAATTTTTACAGATTTTTATAGTTTTACAATTTAGTAATTTTCTACAATTTTTACAATTTTGTACAATTTTTTTTACATTTTGGCGAGATGTAGTGAGATGAGATGAGGTCCGAGGATTCGCCAAAATATTACCCGGCATTTGCCTTTTCGGTGGGGGAAACCTCGGAAAAAACCAACCAGGTAATCAAATCAAAGGGGGTAATCAAATCAAAGTGGTTGATGCCAAGGACTCGCCATAGACCATCCGGCTTCAGTCCCACGGCTGGGGAAAACCTCCGAAGAAACCAAAGTCCAAAGGGGGATCCAACCCAAGCCCGAACGCAGCTCCGGATCAGCAGCCCAGCGAGTCTGCCGACTGAGCTACATCGATGGCTCTACTAAAAGTATACAATACATAGCCAATCAGATTATTAAATTTACAAACGCAAACGATCATTCATAAGTTGAGCTATATTATAATACAAAACAATTTAATTAAATTTAAGGCATAAACAATTCAACCAGTTGTGATATACAGAAATTGATAATGCATATCATGCAAACTACTTCAAATTACAAACACAAACAATTTATCAGTAGAGCTATATTCAATTTAAAGCATATACAATTCATCGGCCAAAACTATACAAATATATACAATACAAAGTAGCATACTTTCATTAAGCTATACAAATTTGTGCAACTAATATCAAGTAGATTAATTCAATTTATAATCATAAACAATTCATCAGTTGAGCTATACATATTACCATTCAATTTACAGTAGGTCTATATACAATTCATCAGTAGAGCTACACAGACTAGGATTATTCTTTGAGATATTTCAAACAAAAAACTTACCTGTAAATATAGTTTTACTCGTTTTTCTTCCCTTTCGAGATAAAAATTGTTTTATATTAAACATTTCATAGTGTACTTAAAAGCCATAATGGATATCCGGTAAGTTATAACAAGGGAGGGGGGATGTTGATGACCTAAAAATCTACCGTACTTAAAATGATCATTAAAATGCCCTTAAACTAATGGGAAAATTTATTTATTTATTTATTTATTTATTTATTTAACCTGATAGAGATAAGGCCATCAGGCCTTCTCTTCCCCTCTACCAGGGGATTACAAGTACAATATTAAGAATACAATTATAATTACAATTAATATTAAATATACAAATACAATAAAAATCAAAGTACTAAAAGATTAACTGATTAATAAAAGCTAGACAGTTTCATTACCATTTTAATACGAGAAAAATTCGTACCGGCACCGGGAATCGAACCCAGGACCTCTCAGCTCTGGGCGCTGAGCGCTCTTTCCAACTGAGCTATGCCGGAACACGAATCCACGGCGCCGGCCAAACCCCTCTCGTAATGCTTTTACGGCCGTACTACCTGCATTTGAGACATACACGTCATGTATGCAGGACCGCATATATATATATATATATATATGACTTTGTGGCCATATTCAACAACAGTTTGTAACAACTGTTAACGGTTTATACATCACATGTTCATTATGTATGAGGTCTCGCCCACCTCATTGAATATTAGACGTCTACTATGAAGTAGCCAAGTGTATCATTACCATTTTAATAGAGAAAAATTCGTACCGGCACCGGGAATCGAACCCAGGACCTCTCAGCTCTGCGCGCTGAGCGCTCTTTCCAACTGAGCTATGCCGGAATACGATCCACGACGTCGGCAGTTAAGAAGAGACAGAGACATGAAATTAAAAGAAAATGACATTTAAATATTTTTCACCGTACTCGCACCACAACTTCTTAAAAATTAGTCACCTTGTTTCAATGACTGCCCTGCAAATCTCGGAGAGAGGAGGCAACTTCCTGGAATTTGGCTAAGATAAAGGAAAAGAACATGCAAGAAAATTAAAGTTTTAAGGGAAAACTATAGAGGGTTTACAATATGTTTCAATCGGGGTGGTCCATGTCGGTGCCTTCATTCTCCGTCTCCTCCTTCAGCTCTTCACTTTTGCTACCAGATCTTCCAGATGAGGGAGTGTAAATGACAAAACAAACTGTGGTCGCAGCGTGCATTCTTGTAATATTTGTGTTAAAAATACTGTCTACTACAGTAGACATCCCTTCCGAACCATGTTGAGGACACAACGTCCTGTCCAGGACATGGTGAAAGTTTTCCCCCTCCAAACATAAATTCTAAGGACACCCTCGTACCCACAAAAGAGCAGTAGCGGTCAAAGTCCTCACTTAAACTAAGATGCTGTCAAGCATTTTCTATTACTTCCATTGTGTGAAGTGAAGCCTTCAGTGGATTGAGGGATGGACTTTAGAGTCTGTTCCAAATTATAAAACAGAAACTTCACTGTTATTCACTTATTCAGTAGGTAATTATTACTGACCTATTTGCTTAGAAAATGATTTAACAGATCTATCGGTAAAGAAGAAAGTTAAATGCATTCCAAATGATCTAAAAATTCTTAAAAGTATTAAAAATTACCAAAAAATTCCGAAATAGTACATTATGCAACGAGACTGTAATGGTAGTAATTAAGACGAGAGTATGTATGTTTATGAAACGAGCGCAAGCGAGTTTCATAATTTTCATACGACCGTCTTAATTACCATTATAGGCAAGTTTCATACGACTTTTTATGCTTGACCATATTTCTAACTTGAAATTATTCAGAAGTATTCATTTTATTCGCATCTCACTGAAGATCAGAAGTGACCTTGTTCATAGCTCGTAAATTGTGAGATGTACGCAGACGCGAAAGTATTGATTTTTTCCGAGGAACAATAATGTCATTGACCTTGATATAATTTAGAGAATAACATGAACTAATTTTGATATAACCTGTAAATTGATTTAGAATTGAAAAACGAGGTGACAAATTGAATTTATTTGAATATTATTTACAATTAACGCTAATTATTATAGTAACAACATAACCTTCTGCGACAGTATTGGATTTCCAGCCTCCGTGACGTTTCCCTCGTCTTTCGATTGCATATCGGAGAATAATCGAAAACCTGAACTTTAATGAATAGGTGTACTTTAATGACATGCATTAAAGGACTGCTACCAGGTGTATAATTACTACATTTCGGCATGGTCGAGCATAAAAAATATATATATGTCCTATTAGTTCAAAAAGTAAAAAAATATAAAAAATGCAATATAAGAAATTACTTTTTTACGTTGATATTAACATAGAAAGGATTTCTATATTAATAAGCATCGTCCTAATGTGAAAAATAAGAAGATGACTTTTCATCAATATCCGCCCCCTAGTTATAACCTTATTAAGTCAAAATACAAGGGTCTGGCTATGCTTATCTATATAGGAACAAAATAACTAAATAGTAATATGCGTTACAAGAGCGGTATGTTGAAGTTTTCATGTTCGAGGAAAAGTTTGAAAAAGCGAAACGTAGTTGAGCTTTTTTAATTTCCGAGAATTGAAAGACAACATACCGCTCGTGTATCGTACATTATTTTGTGCGAAGATCGTTTGCTGTATTACATACCTGAAAGAGGAATTTCTAATTAGTTGCAATGAAATCTCCATCTTGATTTCTGTTCAATGACGGCAAATTTGCAAAACAAAAATATCTATCTTCAACATTATTGCTTTAAAATGTTTTCTGTGTTTACTATACTCCAGCAGGCCGTGATATACGTCTGTCTTTCCCCCAGTCTATGACGAGTCTGGAATCTAGTTTCACGGCTTCCTTAATGTTACTTGCATCACGAATGCAGTAACTTTAGTGGAGTTGTAGAGTTTACTTAATTTTTTGCAAATATTTAAAAACAAGAATTAACAGTGCAATTTAGGTGAAATTGCAGTGGTAAGTTTCCAATTTATAATTATTACTATATTGAACGTCTCTAAAAATAATATGTTAAAAGCCTAAAGCAGTAAAATCAATATGTCACTTAAGCGGTAAGAAAAGGGAAATTGTTATGTGTGTTAGGTTGGGAATACTGAATGTGGTATTTTAGACTTTCCGCGGATTGGTTTTGTGCGGAAACCAAGCAAATACGCACGATCTCGCACAAAATTATTTGTGCACATTTCAGTCCTCACAATATCTGTTTTTTGGATTTTTGTTTCGGCATTGTTACAATCTCACGTCACTTAAGCAGGTCTACTATTGAGGAGTGTTGAATGTTCACTCTCTGCTCCTTACAGACAGTAGAGATCCTGCAACGAAACGCATTTTGTAAACAATGTATGTAGAAATTATTTACTACCCTGATATCAATACTTTCTTCAGCCCTACCCTACTAAACTGTCAAACAATTAATTTCATGTTGCCAAAGTATATTTTAATTCTAGATAAATCAAATGTATTATTATTATTATTATTATTATTATTATTATTATTATTATTATTATTTTACCTGTTTTGGTGATATCTGTAACATGGTAACATTGAGAAGTCGGCCGTATTAGCTTTTAGGACCTGATCTTACAGGAACTGCACTATAAAGACGTATGACTGGTTGTGCCAGTTTCTGCTGTATGTAGAAGCAAACATAAGGAACTATATTTCAGCCATAATGTTCCTCGCCGTGTGACGCGTGGAAGGGCGGGTCCGCTGTCTCTTGAAATGGGAGCCATTTAAATCCTGCTGATGACCCAGCTGACGGTGACCTTCCCGTGCCGTCACGTGCCGCCTCAGCGCCCCTCACACAGCTCGCGTTTCGAGCTTCTTGTTATGACAAGGGCAAAGGGGAGAATCAGAGCGGCAGACCTTCTGACGTGTGGCCTGATGCATGCTAAGGCAGCACTGAAGGAAGAAAGAAAGAAACAAACAAACAAACAAACAAACAAACAAAGAACGAACGAAAGAAAGAAACAAAGAAAGAACGAACGAAAGAACGAAAGAAAGACTGAAAGAAAGAAAGAAAGAAAGAAAGAAAGAAAGAAAGAAACAAACAAACAAACAAACAAAAAACGAAAGAAAGAAACAAACAAACAAAAAACGAAAGAAACAAACAAAAGAATAAAGAAAGAAAGGAAGAAAGAAATAAACGAACAAAGAAAAAGAAAAAAGAAAGAACGAAAGAAAGAAAGAAAGAACGAACGAGAGAACGAAGGAAAGACTGAAAGAAAGAAACAAACAAACAAAGAACGAACGAAAGAAAGAAACAAAGAAAGAACGAACGAAAGAAAGACTGAAAGAAAGAAACAAACAAACAAACAAACAAACAAAAAACGAAAGAAAGAAACAAACAAACAAAAAACGAAAGAAACAAACAAACAAAAGAATAAAGAAAGAAAGGAAGAAAGAAATAAACGAACAAAGAAAAAGAAAAAAGAAAGAACGAACGAGAGAACGAAGGAAAGACTGAAAGATAGAAAGAAAGAAAGAAAGAAAGAAAGAACGAAACAAACAAACAAACAAACAAAAAACCAAAGAAAGAAAGAAACAAACAAACAAACAAAGGAATAAAGAACGAAAGGAAGACAGAAACAAACAAAAAAAGAAAAAGAAAAAAGAAAGAACGAACGAAACAATGAAAGAAAGAACGAACGAACGAACGAAAGAAAGAAAGAAAAAAGAAAGAACGAAACAAAGAAACAAACAAACAAACAAAGAACGAAAGAAGGAAAGAACGAAAGAAACAAACAAACAAAGAACGAAAGAAACAACGAAACAAAGAAAGAAAGAAAGAACGAACGAATGAAAGAAAAAACAAAGAATGAAAGAAAGAAAGAAAAAGAAAGAACGAAAGAAAAGAAGAAAGAACGAAAGGAAGAAAGAAATAATCAAAGAAAGAAAGAACGAAACAAAGGAAGAATGAACGAAACAAAGAAAGAACGAAACAAAGAAAGAACGAATGAACAAAAGGAAGAAAGAACGAAACAAAGAAATAATGAAATGTTATGTACTGTATATACGATGTGTATTAACGTAATGCAAGCACTATGGGTACATAATACATGCTTATCTTGACTTTTATAGAGGGTGATAGAGATGTAAGTACAATACGTTTAGAGGTAATCGGATATAGTAACTGAACTACATTATGTAAAGAATTTCTCAAACTTACAAGTAATATTTAGACATTAAAAAATATCATGTTTTTAGGTTCGTTAGTACTTGCGATTTATTTTTCCTGCCATCGCCTGGCTATTTACGGAGAGGTCCGGACTTGTGGGGGTTGTCTATCTTCCGGGCTTACCGTGAAGGTATTTGCACTGTAACAGCTAACCAAATAATTTAACGTGTATCCAGGGCTGTAACCAGGGGGGTTGCAACCCCTAACTGTACACGAACAACCCCTAAAATTGTTCCTAACCTCGTACCGGTATATGTGTAACTTAACGCACAAAACATTGATCGTACTGAGTGATCGTTGATCATGGTAACTAAAAAATCGTATTGTACAGTGGGACGAAAAAAAGAACATAACAATTGAAGTATATTATTTCAATGTACCGAAGTACATATGATATTTCCATGCAGATATTCTGCGTCATCATACGAGAATTTTTCTCCGTTCCATTACTCTTTCATCGTATAACAATTGAAGGGTTAAAAAAGACCATAGCCCGAAAACATAAATTTTCAGTGGAAACAAAAACTATCTGGCATGGGTGTTGTTGACACTTCAAGTGTGGAATTCATCATGCCATTGCTTAAGGTGTTGTGATTCAATAGACAATGTCTGATTTACCATTATTCAACTTGTTTAACAGCTTGTAGGACCCAGAATTGAATAAAGCCTCGTTTAAAAATTGTTCGTTAGTATTCAGAAGCCAATTCTTATACAGTCTGTTGAATAACTTACTTACTTACTTACTTACTTACTTACTTACTTACTTACTGGCTTTTAAGTAATCCGAAGGTTCATTGCCGCCGTCACATAAGCCTGCCATCGGTCCCTATCCTGTGCAAGATTAATCCAGTCTCTATCATCATATCCCACCTCCCTCAAATCCCTTTTAATATTATCTTCCCACCTACGTCTCGGCCTTCCCAAAGGTCTTTTTCCCTCCGGTCTCCCAACTAACACTTTATATGCATTTCTGGATTCGCCCATACGTGCTACATGCCCTGCCCATCTCAAACGTCTGGATTTAATGTTCCTAATTATGTCAGGTGAACAATACAATGCATGCAGTTCTGTGTTGTGTAACTTTCTCCATTCTCCTGTAACTTCATCCCTCTTAGCACCAAATATTTTCCTAAGCACCTTATTCTCAAACACCCTTAACCTATGTTCCTCTCTCAAAGTCAGAGTCCAAGTTTCACAACCATACAGAACAACCGGTAATATAACTGTTTTATAAATTCTAACTTTCAGATTTTTTGACAGCAGACTGGATGATAAAAGCTTCTCAACCGAATAATAACAGAGTGTCATTTATATTTGTTACTGTTGCTCCCAGGTATTTGCATTTTTCCACCTCTTCAAAGGATAAATTTCCACTTTTTATATTTCCATTTCGTACAATATTATGGTCACGAGACATAATCATATACTTTGTCTTTTCGGGATTTACTTCCAAACCTCTCTCTTTACTGGCTTCAAGTAAAATTCCCGCGATTTCTCTAAACGTTTTGTTGAATTTAATTACTAGTTTTATTTTGTTAGAGCTATCTAGTTAATACTGTATTATTAATGGTTTGCTTTCTCCTAAACTCATAAAATTTGCCGTGGTAGGAGCCTTAAAATCCCGCCATCTTAAGGTCTTTTCAGGGTCTCTTAATGATATAGTTTACATTACATTTTAAACTTCTGCTAGTGCAGAAGGTAGAAATATACTGCGTATGAAATTGTGTAATACTCGAGACCGGTTACGAACAGGTGACTCATGTGAAGAATAATCTGTCGAAACATTATCGTGTGCAAGCAAGGCGATTGAATCGAATTCTTCATACCCACAAACACAGCATTCTTCTTATCACACTGCAATAGATTAGTCTTAGAACGAGGAAGTGATTTTAGTTTCCGTCTGGATATCACACATTTATAAAAACTTAAATATCCTTCATTTCTTCAAATATGTGCGTCGTCATAGTCGTGCATACTGCGGTTGCCTGAAGGCAGATGTTCTTAAACAGTGGAGCGCCCCCACGTTCAAGGAGTGGGAGGTGGCACCAGTAGTGCTTTCGTGCTAGGATGACGCATGGTACGTATGTGTGAAAACTTTTTTTTTTTAATATTGTGCGTGTTGCTTTTTAAAACTACTTTTCCTTTTAAATTCTAGCCTACAGAGATTGACCATAAATAAAAGACTCGTTTCTTTGCTTCTGTCGTTTCCCAACATCAAGAAAAAAAAATGTTATTGGATCAAAGTATTCGAATAAATATGTTTCCTAGATAGTGAAGTCTTTAGATTGTGTTAATATCCACATAGACAGGAATTCGTGATAATTACCTTCTTTTTTTTTTTTTTTTTTTTTTTTTTTTTTTTGCAGACTTTTGTTCATTTATCGTGTGTGTTTCTGGATATGGTCTAAGACATAGGAATGTAACATTACGATAGGAGACTTATGTATCGTTTACAATGACGCGACATACGCGACACGACATTATATAAATTATGGACCAATAGGAAATCCGAGTTCCATGACGTCACGACGCAGATCGTGACGCGACAAAAGTTAAAATTGAGTTAACTTTTACCGCGCGACGTTACCGGAATGCGTATGTGTTTTGTTTATTATAGCGTCGTCTGCAACAAAATGGAATACTTTTTCAGATGAGATGTTGATATAATAGGTTAAAGGATACCCTGAATTATACAGAGTGAGTCGTGGGTAATGTCATTAATTTCAAGGGGCTATTCTTTGGGGTATTTCAAACAAAAAAGGTTAATGTAATTTTGCTCGTTTTTGCTTCATTTTCGAGAAAAAAATTGTTTTATGTGAAACATTTCATGGCGTATTTTGGGAAAGCCACTGAATTAACTTAATTCCCAATATGCTTAGTCAATTTAAGAGAGCAGTGTATTATGATAAAAAAAAATAGTTTTTGTCGTTCAAATATGCAGAAATTACATCTGAACAATTGTAAATTTTCGTTCTGAAAAGGAATTTTAAAACTTTACATTTGTTAGATCAAATTTCTGCGTATTTATTATGAAAATACAGTGCTCTCTTAAATTTACTGAACATATTGGTAATTAAATCAATGGTTTTTCCAAAAGACGGTAAGAAATGTTTCATATAAAACAGTTTTTATCTCGAAAAGGAAGCAAAAGGAAAACAAAAATTATATTAATTTTTTGTTTAAAATATCTCAAAGAATAACCCTCTGAAATCAATGACATTGTTTACGGTTCACCTTTTATATTACGGTTTGTTTACGTGAAATACACAATGCTTTCCATCCATGACTCCCATGAACTTCGGAAAATTTACTTTTTTCCAATAGGTATCCTCCTTCCACCTTCGTGAAATTGTCCTCAAAGAGTTTCCATTTAATGAGGTGCTTTTAATTTATCCCAGATTACAGGACTTGTTTCTAAAACTGTAGGCCTAATGGACATTGTGTAGTTACAATACGAAAATCGTAAAGAGAGAGAACCAAGTTCTTAAAGAGAGATGCCAACTATTAGTGAAACCTAACCTCAAAGTTACGCTTAGCTGCTCTGCTGGATGCCCCGCATTGGATGTTTTTGTATTTGAGGGCCAATGATATGCAGGACATCATCAAATTGCGAAGATGTCATCCGCATATAGTTATGATATGTTGATTTCTTCTACTCCAAAAACCGAGAAGCCAGGCATCGTTTCATTTTAGGTTTCCTAATCACACGAACCAGCGATTCAAGTCGCGGAATTGTAAATTAAGCATAATGTATAAAAACAACGAAAAAAAAAACTTAATCAGTGGGCCATGTTTAGAAATTAGCAGGCTTTGACAATTCGTAAAACGAGTATTGAGCTTCAATTACGCAACGAATGATGTTCTCTTGTTTCACAAATTGTCAGAGCCTGCAAATTTCTAAACATGGCCCACTGATTAATTTATTTCTTCTTTGTTTTTATACATAGGTTTCTTATGACAATTTTAAATTCCTATGTTTTATACCCAAAAAGGAGGTAGTTTCAACACAACGATCACATTCCCTATATTATACTCCAACAATTGAACATTTCGAAATTTTAGTTCCCGCCGAAACTACGATTATGGCTGCTAAATATAGGTTTGTTCCAGAACGATTCACAATCGATTCTGAACTACCTTCTCATGCGCAATATCTTAATATGCGTTCCAACGTGCTTTGTAACTCATTCGAAACGAATGAAATTCATTCCAGATTAAGAGCAGGAACTGAGAATTTTGAACTGCTGACGCATGCGCAGTTGGTTTAATCTGATATTGAGTTTTTTTTTTAAATAATTTAGTGATCGATCAGCGCATTTAGCGCTATACAGATCATTTCTAAATAAAATATAAATACAATGAATGACACTGAATTGAGGGCAGCCTAGAGATATTGAGGTTAAAATGCTTCGAGCCTGGGCAAGTTAAAAATAAAAAATAGTTCATATAAGCGATTTGGAAGGTAATAGCGATATATCTAACGAAGAATTAGTTCGAAAAATGAACAGTCATAATTTTAATATGATAAGAAACTCCGAAGGCCATGAAAGAACAGTTAAAGAAACGTTCCAGCAACGTAAAATCCCGAATTAGTTCAGAAAACGTACCCAACTGGCGCATGCGTCGAAACATGTTCGGTATTCATAACACGTTCTAAATTGCTGTGTATCTTCTAGTTCTAGCAAATAGGCTATCTTATGGTTCTAGTTGGCTATGACACAGGAGACTTTTTTATTGTTATTTTAAAGTTAATACTGATTGTGTATATGTATTCAATCTCTCGTTTTTAGTTAATTATGTTTATTATTATTTTTAAGTTAATATTTGTATACCGGTATGTATTTTTCTGTATGTGTTGATCCTGGTTGTGTGGAAGAGAAAGTCTGATGGCCTTAGCTCTGCCAGGGAAAATAAAACTATCATTATTATTATTATTATTATTATTATTATTATTATTATTATTATTATTATTATTATTATTGAAAGATTGAACAGGCTCTGTAGGCTTTAGTCGACTCTGGCCAATTCGGAAATGTATTCCAACAATGAGTTGTCTTCACATCATAACGTAATAATGCTCTCAACAGCGCATGCGCGTAATTTCAACATACATTTGTGATGAACGCAGTGTTGCCAGCCGTAACATAATTGTACTATTTTCTTTAGTTGGTAATTTAACGACGCTGTATAACTACTAGGTTATTTAACGTCGATGGAATTTGTGATAACGAGATGGTATTTAGCGAGATGAGGCCGAGGATTCGCCGTAGGTTACCTGACATTCGCTTTACGGTTGGAGAAAATATCGAATTATCAAAATTCTGTATCTAGTTGTGTATTTACATGGCGTTGATTGTTTCAGGTGCAACTTGGAGATCTGTAAGCCAGTGAGGATGCTGTTACAATCAACACACACATCAGTGCTGACATGACGCTTCATTGGTGGATGCACTGGTTCTGGATCACCAGGGGAGCAGGTGAGTGAGTCAACATAACAACAATTAATATCCCTAAATGCTTCATATTACTAAATATTTCATTAATTGTTCCGTGAAGTAGAGTAAGGGAGGGTATTGTCGGATACCATTTTGATGTTTCAAAATAAAGGTAATTAAAAAAAGTTAGAACTGTAATTACTTAGTATTATAATAACCTCTTGGGGTTCCTGCAGATTGTACATAAGTATTAGGTAATTTACATAATATGTATTTGCTGTATAACTTGCATAGACAAAACAGAAATAATATCATCACTGACAGAATGGGAAGCTAATGTCGGATACATTAGACATTATTATGTAAGAGGTATGATAATGCATTTAAAATAATATATTGCATATCAGAAACTATTACAATAGTGTTCTGTTTAGCCAACTGATATGCAAGCCTTTTAACATCATTTCTGGTTCATCCAAAATATTTTCTCTCCATCATTAACACATAGTCAACTAGCTTCTCTTCAAGTGAAGCTGGGAGTATTGGTTTTCGTCCTAGTTTCGATTTAACGGCTTTGGTGGGCTCAGAGTTGGACCGTACATAATCAAATAATGTTGATCGAGGTACATTGAATCTTTTGGAAGCAGCAAGATAGCCCATTCTTTTCTCCCGTACTGCGACAATGGTATTTACCATATCTTCAGACTTCCATTTTCTTTAGACTGAATCTCTTTTTTCTCTTACTTTAGGTATCTAAAAATATCAGACGAAGAAACAATTCGTTACTTCATAATATTTGATTAATTAGAAAATTAATTACTTACATTAATTAAAAATACCCATGAGTAAAAATGTAGTGGTTTGTTATAGAAAACATATAAATGGGTTTAAGGCAGCTTTTATGTAGCGAGCAGCATTGAAAGACAGCCGACAATGCCCTCGGCTAGTATCCGACATTGCCCTCGGCTAGTATCCGACATTGCCCTCAGCTAGTATCCGACATTGGCCGACTCTTCACAACCAGTAAAACAAGCCAGCTGCATGAAACATGTTGTCGATAGCATTTCTGCAATTAGAGAATTAAGAAGCCTTATCTATGGTATATCAAACAGTGCATACCATGTTGTGTAAATATAAGAATAACTTGTAACGAATAAATCACATTACTTACCCTCAAAAAGTTTTTTTTTGCAGAAACGTTGAAAACACGCTATTCACACACAGTGAAGCACTCAACAGTAATGGCTATTCATGCAGATGTTTGTCAACTTGTAGAGAACGTAATGCATTATTTTCACATCAGATTGCACCATTAGATGGAAAAGAAATATGTTATCCGAGATTATCCGACATCACCAGACCTATCCGACAATCCCCTCCCTTACTCTACATATTTCTTATCACTAGAGCCCGGATGTTTAGGCATTTATTTTGGTTAAATAGGCAGGCATATAGGCACTAAAAATAGTAAAAATAGGCAGTGAAATAGGCATTTATTATTCATGGAAACAGACAAAAAGTAGACAAATATTTAATAAACTATCCCATACGGTACTCACTTTCCTTGGTTACATGTCACAACAAGATGCCTTTTTAAGTTGTCAACTGTAATTGTGAGCCGTCTGTCAGAGAAAACGTTTTTCATGGTGGAAAAAGATCTTTCTACTTCTACTGAAGTGATTGGAGCAAACTTAAAACAGCTTATTTCAGAAGGACTGTCTCTACTTTCTTTCAGAGATCAGGAAAAACCGACTGTATTGTCTCAAAAAGAGGGGCGTGAGAAGGGATTAGAGACTTCAAATGTATGCGTGACTTGTGCGTGCAAGCGACAACAGTAACGGGACCTGGAGACTTACTTTTAATACTTCCCTCATTCCCTTTCTTTTGCTGGTAAACCCCGAAGTGACCTGAGCTCTGAGGGTTATACTGTTCAAACATCTTTGTTAAGTGACATAAAAGATGGAATCGGTAGGGGAGAAAAGTTTACTTCTTGGAAACATATGTATTGCTGGAGAATAAGATTCTCAGCAAATATTTGTGTGAGGTGAATATATATTTTTAATTTGTACAATCGTTCTTTTTTTATGTAATTTATGTGCGGTTTATTTTAAATGCATTAAAATTATAGAAAATGCACAGTAACGACGTAAAGTGATTTAAAAAAAAGGCATTTAACCTTAAAATAGGCAACGGGCGCTACAATAGGCAAAAAAGACAAAATGAAAATTGGGCCTATTGTCCCCAAATGTGTGGAAACGTGTTTATTTCTAATAGATTTTTCATACATACACTCAGTTTAAAAAAGGCATTTTGCCTAACATCCGGGCTCTACATGTTCCACTTAAACTTTATTATACCCTCTATTTTATAAGATTTTTCTTTCTTAAACAAATTATATGCACTAAGTTAGTGGGACATCAACGTCTACTCCTGCTCTTCCAGTCAAGTTAAACGACACAATAATCCCTTTTGCTTCCTGTGTTAAAACCTTGGAGTATACTTTGACAAGCATTTAAACTGGAATTATCAAGTAACCCATATTATAAAAAAAAAGTGCTTTCCATACTACATTCCTTAAACAGCATTCGAAAATTCCTTCCGCTATCACTCAAGAAAATACTAGTGGAAACACTAGTAATGCCCCACTTCGATTATTGTGATTTTCTACTGACTGACCTCAATGTCAACCAGTCGCAAAGATTACAACGTGTTCATAATTCTTGTGTTCGCTTCGTCTGCGATGTCCGTCGCGCTGACCACATTACCCCATCCTTCCAAACTCTAAACTGGCTACGGCTTAACGAACGTAGAAATTTTCATTCTCTTGTTCTCCTTTTCCAAGTCCTTCACACCTCTACACCTACCTTGCCTCCCGTTTCAGTTACCTGTCATCATATCATAATCTCTTCACACGCACGCAAAATAGCCGCATACTAGCCATACCAACACATAAGACATCATCGTATTCATCATCATACACAATCTCGCTCTCGCGCTTGTGGAATACCCTACCCAGTGACATCAGAGACTGTCGGAATTTAGTAGCGTTCAAAAGCAAGCTTATCAAGCATTTTCTTACTGCGTAGAGTAGGTTTAAATTTTACTCAATAAAAGAAATGCTTCTCTCTTCATAACTTGTACAATAAACTGTCTAGCTTTTACTAATCAGTTTATCTTTTAGTACTTTGATTTTTATTGTATCTGTAAATTTAATATTAATTGCAATTATAATTGTAATTGAATTCTTAATATTGTAGTTGTAATCCCCTGGTAGAGGGGAAGAGAAGGCCTGATGGCCTTATCTCTACTAGGTTAAATAAATAATAATAATAAGTTATTGTATCATTAACGCTTAATATAATATTAAAGTGTTACCATAATTTTCTAGCAAGGTGTAATTGCTCTTTAAGATGCGTACAGCGGAAAAAATTCTGAAATATTACTTGCCTTCCACGGTAATGATGATGATGATGATGATTGATGACGACGATGACCCTGTAACACTATAGCTGACCTGCTTCAGAAACTTAACTGACCTCTTTTTAAAGAAATGAATTCAGAAAACGCCCAATTGAGCAATCTGGTCCTCTATTTTACAGCTGGTAATTATTCACTTGAGCTAATTTTCCACATACGAGGGGACTTAATGTCTTTTGTAGATAGACCTAAATATTAAGAAGAATTCATAAATTCACAGTCTGATGTAGGATAGTTTCTACAGAAGTGATTTACATAACAGTCTTGTCCAAAGTCAAGGTTATTCTCAAGTGAAGTGTACAAAATTATTGCACTAGTATTGTTGCAATCAGTGTACTCTTCCGGAAACAAAAGAAGTGGCAGGAAATTTATGAAATCTCTTGAATTGCGTGAAATACTTTTATTTTTGGTATGCAGTTTTTAGGTTAGGTTAGGTGGATTTAGAGGTTACATAAGTAGATCGCGCATCTTTGCAAGGGAATGTAGGACTGAGAGAAAGTATGTATGTGAGCTCCAAGCTTGTTGGCCATTTGTCTCAGTCCGATTTTCACCGTTCTGTTTGTAGGAACATAATGAATGAATGGGGAAATAGGAGAATAACATTTAAAAGATACGCGAAAAACTAATTCTTGCGAGGGGAATTGGAGCTGAGAAGAAATGTGTATGTGAACTCTAAGCTTGTTGACCATTCGTCTCACTTCGATTTTCACCGTTCCGTTTGTAGAAACATAATGAGTGAAATGAGATTTGGGAGGATAAATATTGTGACAGCCACGTCGAGAGTCGATCACGCGTCCCGCAAAAGGGAGAAACGAGGCGCGCGGAGAGAGAGGAAGGCCAGCATCTGTGAGCACTGGAGGGGACGGACGTAAGGGGAACGTCTGCCTACTTGAGAGGATAGACGACGGCACGCTGGGCCGCGGCAGAGAGGGGGAAGTAAAGCAACTGCGACTGAGGGGAGAAATCCAGAGAAGTCTCGAAGCGCCATCTTCTCGGCATCTGTAGAAATTTCGAGCATCGTACTTTCTGGAAACTATGGTTTAGTGATAAATAGGAGACGCGAAGAACGAGCCAGCCAGTTGTTAGTCAGCTTGTGAATCAGCAGCGCCCAGGAGTCTAGGGTTCGACACGCGAGTGAACTTGAGCAGCGTCCAGGCGGAAGCAACGCAGTTGGAAGACTTGAGTTCGAGTGCATTGGACTGCCTCCAGAAGTCTCGAGTTCGAAGTTCAGTGGACTGACTCTGCGAGTCTTGGGTTCGATATACTGTGAACTTGAGTGACTGAGCTAGAAGAACTAGCCAAGGCAAACGAACTGTGAACTGACAGTTTTGTTTTGTAAATAGTGTTTTGTGAACATTAGTTGAGACTAGCAGTACATTGTTGTTCTCAATAATCCAAGTGAATTGTCATTGTCGTCTGTGGAGTGCAATAACGAATACTGTGTTGCTGTATGGAGTGAAATACCTATTGTTGACGGGAGTGTTTGAATTCAGTTATAGAAAGTCATTATTGTTGTGGCAATAAAAGTTACATTATTGTTTTGAATAAAAGTCACAATATTTAAAAGGTGCGCGAAAATGCGTCTTCATAAGAAAAATTGCGGCTGAGAAGAAATGACTATGTGAACTCCAAGCATGTTGACCATTTGTCTCACTCCAATTTTCACCGTTTCACTTGTAGGAATATAAGATAATTTTTAATAAGAAAAGCCGAAAATGGACGTAACCTAACAGCTACCATATGAGGGAAAGAATGTAACAAGCACTTCTGAACAGCAATACGGCAGACTAGCCAAAGATGTTAAGAAGCCTGTGCAGTGCTTATAGGGAAAGTGGGCGTCGCTGTCCTCGCTAGACAAGGAATCCGAACCCTTGCACTGGTCAAATGACTATCCATTAAGCCCGCCCTGAAGTACCCACGCGGTACTCTGTTTCTACTCTTCTAAAATAGCTCTTTTATATGAATTAACGAGTCTTTGTATGCTTGAAAATGTGTGTCAGCGTATGTGTACAAAGGACTGCAAAAGAAATGCCAATACGAAATTATATCGTTTTCCGAGGACTTTAGCAAGCATGGCGAGGTGAAAAGCTATTTTTCTGAGGTTAGTTTTTTTTTAAACATGTAATTAAATACGACTTTTATAATATGTTCACGTTATTATTTAATATGAATTGATTTTAAATTATTCATATACTTTTATTTTACAGCATTAATAAAAATACTACACGAAAATAGTGAAACTGCAGTTTATATGGTATTTCGCAGCCTTCCTTATTATCCATGGATGCTGTCATTGTTACAATCGATGTATGCGGCCAGTTTATGTGCAATGCCTTCTGTGTATCTCTATTTCTATTGTTCCCTAAGCGAAGTCCTCGTAACACGATAATATTTCAAATCGATAGCGACTTCGACTCAGCATTTCTTTTGCGGCCAGTTTACCTGTCGAGCGAGGTGAATGTAAAATAGGTATAATAATGTAAGAATATTATACAGGATGTTTCAAAAATACGGGGCATAATTTCAGGTATGTATTTCCCACATGTAGACAATCAAAATAGTTCATTACAACATGTGTCCGGAAATGCTTCATTTCCGAGTTATGGCCTTCACAACATTGAAATTCACCGGAACGTTTTTCTTTCCGCAGGTCGTTGTCATTAAAGATGTTCAAAATGTCCACCTCCTGCTTGAATACAGACCTCACATCGATGTCTCATTGACCTGCGAACACGATCCCAAACTCCAGGAGTATTGCGTATGTCCTCAGAACAGCCACAATTCGATTCCGAAGGGATTTGAATACATGTCGCACAGTCTAACGCCTACACAACACTGAATGTAACCTTCGCCTCGGAATGAACTGTCAGAGTGCCCTCTTAATGTCTCCTTTGACGGCAACGACCTGTGGAAAGAAAAAGGTTCCGGTAAATTTCAATGTTGTGAAGGTCATAACTCGGAAATAAAGCATTTCCGGACACATGTTGTAATGAACTATTTTGATTGTCTACATGTGGGAAATACATATCTGAAATTATGCCCCGTATTTTTGAAACACCCTGTATAACATAGACTGACAATATAAGACTCTAAATTGTTTCGGGATGCGGCAAATGTAGCTACAATATTTTGCGATCTTTTTATGCAAATGGCTGACAGTCTGTAGCCTCAACTATAATCTACTGAACCCTATTAGTTGGTATCACATTAATTTATTACGTTTCCCGTTCGCAACGTCCTCTGGCAAGTTAAAACTTAATTGAAGCTGATCTTGCTAAGCACCCATACCAGACAGATTGTCTTTCAGTATCTACATTACATAATGACCTCTTCTTCTCAACCTTCATGCAAGGTACAGTGGAAACAGGTTTTATTCTCCGCGCCAGGTAAGGTCTGGGCGTGGTCAGATCAAGGAAATGTATTACATAATTAGGAAATGATTGTGTTCTTTTATTGTTATGGTATTCCAGCTCCTTACGATAAAATAAGATATCCTGCTCATCACTTCACCTACCATTCTGTTGTCCACACGTGTCTGTTCACTTGGAGTGAAGTGTGTGAATTATCTTTAGGCAAAGAGGATTATTTATTTATTTATTTATTTATTTATTTATTTATTTATTTATTTATTTATTTATTTATTTATTTATTTATTTATTTATTTATTTATTTATTTATTTATTTGTTTGTTTATTTGTTTATTTATTTATTTATTTATTCATTTATTTATTTATTCATTCATTTATTTATTTGTTTGTTTGTTTATTTGTTTATTTGTTTGTTTATTTGTTTGTTTATTTTTTGTTTATTTGTTTGTTTATTTTATTTATTTAATTTATTTATTTTGTTTATTTATTTAATTTATTTATTTTATTTATTT
Organism: Periplaneta americana; assembly: GCA_025594305.2. Lineage (NCBI taxonomy): Eukaryota > Metazoa > Arthropoda > Insecta > Blattodea > Blattidae > Periplaneta > Periplaneta americana. The sequence continues at coordinate 15,792,451 of JAJSOF020000003.1, read as the reverse complement.
ATTTAACTTACGTATTTAATTAATTTATTTAATTAATTTATTTATTTTATTTATTTATTTTATTTATTTATTTTATTTATTTATTTTATTTATTTATTTTGTTTATTTATTTAATTTATTTATTTTATTTATTTATTTAACTTACGTATTTAATTAATTTATTTAATTAATTTATTTATTTTATTTATTTATTTATTTATTTATTTATTTATTTATTTATTTATTTTATTTATTTATTTATTTTATTTATTTATTTATCTATTTATCTATTTATTTATTTTATCTATTTATCATCTCTCTATTTATCTATCTATCTATCTATTTATCTATCTATCTATCTATCTATTTATCTATCTATCTATTTATCTATTTATCTATCTATCTATTTATCTATTTATCTATCTATCTATTTATCTATCTATCTATTTATCTATCTATCTATTTATCTATCTATCTATTTATCTATCTATCTATTTATCTATTTATTTGTTTACTTATTTAGCTAGTGAGTTCAACTTAAAGTTATAAAACAAAAATATATTTCTAGCCACTACCGTAAGAGCCAGGCTCGTGTACGGTGTGGTCTTAGTCAATAATATAACATAAAATTTACAAGGACAGTTTACTAAATACAGTAAATAACACAATACAGCAAAAAAAGAAGAAAGAGAAAAAGAGCGAAAAAAACACATTTAATTTAAATTGACAATCAGACAGAAGTCAGTAATATTCAATAAAAACATGAATATATTCGACAGAAATAAAAGGTAAAAAATACACATATTTGTTAATATTATATATCATGAATATTATTATAAATTTATTTTTTAAAAGCTTCAATTTTAAAATATTTCAAATTTGGAAAATGGTTTGTAATTTTATTATAAAGTCTTTGGCCGAAACTAGCACGATGTTTAAGAGCTGCACTTGTATGACATTTAGGCTCAATTAATGGGAAAGTAGATTTTTGTCTTCGAGTACGATATTCATGTCGATTAGATTTATGTTTTATTTCATTTCTGTGGTAGTAAGTTAGTAAACTATTTTATAAATTTCTTCAATAGTTAATACTTTAAAATCTGTATCAATTAAATTTGTTGGGTAATCCATATTTTTGGGCAGACAAATTTTTATTAATCTTCTGTGTAATAAAATTAACGGATTAAGTACAGATGATGCTACTCCACCCCAATTTATTATACCATATTGCATTAATGATTGTACTAAAGCTAAAAATATTATTCTCAATGCCTCCTTAGTGATAAATTTTCGAAGTATTATGAATTTATAAATAGTCTTTCTTATACTTGTACACATTAAATCAATTTGTTTATCCCAACGTAAATGCTGATCTAGCCTATAATAACTCCTAAATATTTGACTTGTGTGAAAGGTCTTAGATGTGTAGTTGAATGCAGCGTGCGAATTTTGTGGTTATATTAAAACCGAGTGTCACAAGTATTTCCGGGTCCATGTTGATATACCCACACTAACTTATTTTTCTTCTCCCCTTATGAGAAATCCATTCCTCAAGTTTTACCCAAAGGTTTTGTTACACCCAGACGATACAAATTGGAGTGACATTAAATGCGAAGTTACTTCCAGTCATAGGTGGAGATATGGGGGGGGGGGGGTTATGTGGAGCAACTTCCCCACGTCAAATATATGCTGTTGTCTCTCTCTAGCATTAGGAATGAAGAAAGCATAATTCTGAGGCGTTCATTCATTCATAGTGTTGTGCCCAAGGCCAGATTTTTCACTGCAAACCCAGAATTCTCCAATCGTTCCTATTTTCTGCCTTCCTCTTAGTCTCCGCATACGTACGATCCATACAGCTTAATGTCGTCTATCATCTGATATCTTATTCTGCTCTGAACTTTTTTTCCCGTTCACCATTCCTTCCAGTGCATCCTTCAGTAGGCAGTTTCTTCTCAGCCAGTGACCCAACCAATTCCTTTTCCTCTTCCTGATCAATTTCAGCATCATTCTTTCTTCAACCTCTCTTTCCAGCACAACTTACTTCCTTATTTACTTACTTACTTACAAATGGTGTTTAAGGAACCCGGAGGTTCATTGCCGCTCTCACATAAACCCGCCATCGGTCCCTATCCTCTGCAAGATTAATCCATTCTCTATCATCATATCCCACCTCCCTCAAATCCATTTTATTATTATCTCCCATCTACGTCTCGGTCTCCCCAAAGGTCTTATTCCCTCCGGTCTTCCAACTAACACTCTATAAGCATTTCTGGATTAGCCCTTACGTGCTACATGCCCTGTCCATCTCAAACGTCTGGGTTTAATGTTCCTAATTATGTCAGGTGAAGAATACAATGCGTGCAGTTCTGCGTTGTGTAACTTTCTCCATTCTCCTGCAACTTCATCCTGCTTAGCCCCAAATATTTCCCTAAGCACCTTATTCTCAAACACTCATAATCTCTGTTCCTCTCTCAAAGTGAGAGTCCAAGTTTCACAACCATATAGAACAACCGGTAATATAACTGTTTTATAAATTCTAAGTTTCAGATTTTTTGAGAGCAGAATAGATGACAAAATCTTCTCAACCGAATAATAACAGGCATTTCCCATATTTATGCTGCGTTTAATTTCCTTCCGAGTGTCATTTATATTTGTTACTGTTGCTCCAAGGTATTTGAATTTTTCCACCTCTTCAAAGTATAGGCTATATTTTCAATTTTTATATTTCCATTTCGTACAATATTCTGGTCACGAGACATAATCATATACTTTGTCTTTTCGGGATTTACTTCCAACCCATTCGCTTTACTTGGTTCAAGTAAAATTCTCGTATTTTCACTAATCATTTGTGGATTTTATCCTAACATATTGACGTCATCCGCATAGATAAGAAGCTGATGTAAACCGTTCAATTCCAAACCCTGTCTGTTATTCTGAACTTTCCTAATGGCATATTCTACTAGGTGTTCAGTTCAAAGTGTGTCATGGCTCGCTGTATGCCGTCATGTGGCTAGCCGATGAGCCTAGAGAATTTAATTTTCCTACACTTCCGCAGAGGCGTATTACCTATGTGCCAGAGAAGTTGCCTAGCAAGTACGGTGTTCATTCTGAAGAGTACTTACCGATACGTACGGTAACGCCGGTAGTGGCAGGAATGTAAACTGTTTGGAAACATGTACTGAGGGTCGGGATATGGGGAGAGGGTTAAGACGATTATTTACGCATTTGTTGGCATTAACTTCGACGGTCAACATGGACACGGAGCATTTGATTTGTGTTGTGGAATGTTGCCGTACGCAATCGATGATAACAAATACCCTGGGTTACGACTTGCCCGCGCAAAACACAGTTCGAAAGAGGTTATGGTAGCACACAGACTTTACAGACCGTCATCTGTTGCTACGACGTTCAAGTTATACCGTACACGTTCTCAAGTTCAGATTGAACGCCTTGATTAATAGGCAACTTGTCTGACATAAAAGCTGAAACTCGCTTCAAATCGCTGACTCACAACAATGACGTCATGACACACTTTGAAATGAACACCCAGTAGAGCGAAGTTAAGAAGCACAGCTTCACTTCTTATTCTGTCTGTCCATTTCACACGCTCCATTCTTCTCCATATCCACATTTCAAATGCTTCTGCAGTCTTTGAGGAATATCTTGAGACTGATACCTGCTCTGGGCTTTTCCAGGCAACCGGTTGAGAGGGTGTAAGTTGACAATAGGAAGGAAGGAATAAAGAATCCACTTGCCTCAGTCGAAGTCTTGAGGTTGCCAGTGTCGGCCTGTGTCGGTCACAATATTGCGAGTTGTGTTGTAGTGCGATATTTTACTTCGACGTTATTTATATGTTATTTGTTTGAGTATTTATTTTATTGTTTTACTGTATCGTGTTATTTTGTATTTTTTGTAATTTTTTATAATTTTTTATTCCCTATACAGAACAAGCTTCGTTCCCAGTTTGCTTGATATACACAAAGCTTAGAGGGAGGCTTTAGTTGAGGGCAGCATATGGGTAGTGCGACAAATATTAAAACATATGAATTTCCGTTATGCTAAAAACATTGTAGGACGAAAATTTTTAATGGAAAAACCCGGCATTGTAGAAAAAAAGGTTTTATTATTTACGAAATATGCTAGAACTGAGAGCAAGTGGTCGACCAATCGTTTATCTTGATGAAACTTGATTGAATGTGAACCACACTACAGGAAAGGTATGGTTATGTGTCACGCCAGACGGTGAAATTGACGTACCTATGATTGTGCCCCTGGGTAAAGGGCAGAGATTTATTATAAGACACGCCGGGTCTTCTGAAGGGTTTGTTCCGAACGGCCTTCTGTATTTTCGGTCTAAATCCACAAAGGACTATCACGAGGAGATGGATGGTATTGTTTTCAGGGATTGGTTTGTAAACAAACTCCTTCCAAATATACCCCAAAATAGTGTAAGTATTATGAACAATGCACCTTATCGTTCGGTAGAACTAAATAAGGCTCCAATATCGTCAAGTTTAAAAAGCGAAATGGAAACCTGGTTACGCGAAAAGAACATTGAATACGATCCGAGATCTACTAAAGTAGTATTATATGACATTATAAAGACTAAGAAAGATAGATTTAGAAAATACGAAATTGACACTATTGCAGAGTCAGCAGGGGATACCTTAGTACGTCTTCCTCGCTATCATTGCAACTTCAGTGCAATTGAATTAATTTGAGCCCAAGTAAAGAACGATGTAGCCAAACATAATGTAACTTTCAGACCCAGTGATGTAACACTTCTCTTTCAAACAGCATTATCAAAAGTGACACCAGAAAACTGGAGAAAAGCGTGTGAAAGTGTAGAAAAGGGGGAAAGGTTTTATTGGGAGAAAGATGGTTTAATTGACGAAGTCATCGATCGGTTTGTAATCAACATAGGAGAGACAGATAGCGAACACGAAGGATGTAAACACTCTACAAAGGAGCAGGCCTCCACTGACACTTTCACGGACATGATGTAAGTGATAGACCAATGCCAACAACCCCATAATAGTAGCTGTGCGAGAGAGAGAGAGTGTAAGTACGTAATGCTGTCTCTGTTCAAAATTTTGTCTCAACTTGTTCCTGAAATACTGTAGTCGCTTCTCTTCACTTCATCGTAATGTCCATCTTTCTGACCAACACAATGCTAAGCTTAACACAATTCACTAATTCAAAAACTCAGATTTGGAGAGCCCTTTTTTTGTTAATGAAAATAATGTTACTTTTACTTACTGCCAGAAACCCACCTCTTACACATACCTTGTTATTGCAGAGCACAACTCAGTTGCATCTACTTTTCACATTGCAGGATTTGAAAGTTCAAAATTTAGGCTATTGGTGAATTAGTACCATGGTTCCCTTAATTAATTACGTAGTGGACGGGAACTTTGACGTGCAATTTAATGCATTAGGGCCGCGTATTAATATAATGAGTCTGATATAGATAGTGACGGCTGATAAGCACTGCAAACAGCGCTGTGGTGGAACAAGGTAGTATATTGCGTTAGATAAGCCTTGCCCCTTCCCCTTCCGGTGGAAAGACAATGCTGCGAGTTGCCTATCAGAGAGAGACGTCAGATAAGTAACCAGACCGTCTTGCGGCATCGTCATTACGGAGGATTACACTTGTAAGGGTTCGCTACAAGTCGAATGAAAGGTTTCCGTCCTTGCAGAAACCCCCATGTTCGTTAAATCTGTGCATTGTTGCGCGTTGGCATGCAAGCTAGTTGGGACACAGAGTTTAAGTGAATCGTGAAGTCAATGGAGCAAAGAAGTGTCTTGCCGGCGGTCTTTGAAGGTAGGAGTGTGAATGCTTGAGGTGACACAGTGGTTGAATGTACAGGGTGGTTCACAATATTATACAAACACTCAACAGGTACATATTTTTGTAGATAAGTTTGTGTTAAAAACTTTGTATGATGGCAGTGTGTGCACCATTTAAAACAATTGAGCAGAAACTATTAACTGTTTTGTTTTACAAAGTGTAAAGAGAAATGTTGCGGTGTTAAAATGTGTTTTGAGAATCACGTTTTCAACAATCCTAACACAAAAAAGTTATCGCAAGCGTTTCTTCTGCTCGTCTGTATACTGCGATGTCTCCTGAAGTGTATGATTTATATTGCAATCATGTATTATCTAGGGCTAGGATTTTGATGACCTATAAATCATGAAAAAATGTCCTAAAAACAATGTATTTATGACCTAAAAATCTTTCAAAAATGCCCTTAAAATGCCCTAAAAATTGATCTTACATAATTGGCTTAGTAGGAAAAGAGGTTTTGTACTACTTAATATTTAGACTAGTAATTAAATTAAATTCTAGTACTAACATTTAAGTTTATTTAATTTTACACTATTTTCTTCTAAGTAGTACAGTTTAATTATTTTACCTGATTTAGTTCCATGTAGTCTACCACAAGGCCACTCTTATCCGGAATTAGTAGGTATAGAGGAGTCTATATTGAAGGGGTGGTTGGACTGATCCATTACGTGGGGTGTACTATGTTAAAATGGCAATATTTGTGTAGAAAAACGATTAACATATTATACAAAAGGGTCCGGCGTAGAAATTGGTTATCGCTATTTTACACTAAACCTTGTTTTGAAATTAAGACTAGTACTGTCTGATAATAAATCAACAAAAAAAATTGCGGATTATCCACAAATAAGACAATTTATAAAGACATAGAGTTGCACTATTTCTCAAAGCACTGGAACGGGTCCAGGGTGTATTTTTTATTTTAAAGAAATAAATTATTTAAATAGCTTACGAACTTTGCATTATATAATTTTAATAGGCAATTTTGGTGTATGCATTAGAAATAATAGAACTGTAGGCTATTACGTTATCGTTCATAAATATGTTGGGTCATGTTCCTGTATGTCTCCATCCCAAATAGCTGTCACTTTTTCTTACGAGAGAGCAATATCGTCTACAATTTCTAACTTTGCACCTCACTCTTCGGAAGTTTCCTAGTACCCGATACTCGCTACATAAGCTGTTAAGTCAGCCATTGTTGTATAATCATAAAAAATGTATATTTTCCCTGGACCAAAATATATTACAAACTGACTAGAAACACACCTAGTAACAAACTATTAAAATTCTTTTCAGAAATCAGGTACTGTGTAAACACAAAAACGACCTATGTAACGAGTACCAGGTACTAGGGAACTACACACTTTTCTTCTTATCAATCTCATATCTTGTAAAGTTCTTAACGTATTCTCATTGCCTCATGAAAAGGTTTGGATAATATACAATATATGTACCTCTAACATCCATGATTATCTGAAAATTGATGTTGAAATTTCCGCGCTTGTCATCTGTTACGTATTAATGCGCGTGATCCTTCAATGCCAAGAATGTACTTCTACGACGCCATCCCAACGCAATGAAAAATAGTGCAACTCTTTTTCCTTATAAATTGTCTTATTTGTGGATAATCCGCAAATTTTTTTGTTGATTTTTTATGAGACAATACTAGTCTTAATTTCAAAACAAGGTTTAGTCTAAAATAGTGATAACCAATTTCTACGCCCGACCCACACTCAGTTTATCACAAAACATATAAATACTAAAGCAGCTATGTTTCTGGCTTAATAGAAAAAAAAATATGCAATTTCATCAAAATCCTAGGCCTAATTATAATTATAATTGAAGAAGGATAGAGTCCACACCTGTGGAGTAACGGTCAGCGCGTCTGGCCGCGAAACCAGGTGGCCCGGGTTCGAATCCCGGTTGGGGTAAGTTACCTGGTTGAGATTTTTTCTGGGGTTTTCCCTCAACCCAATACGACCAAATGCTGGGTAACTTTCGGTGCTGGACCCCGGACTCATTTCACCGGCATTATCACTTTCATTTCATTCAGACGCTAAATAACCTAGATGTTGATACAGCGTCGTAAAATAACCCAATTAAAAAAAAAGAAGGATAGAAAGTGGTAACTTACACAATATTAGAGATGGCATTTAGAGAAGGCTAATAATATTTCTAGTGAATAAATAGTGAATAGAAAAATAGATGTTGAGTAAGTTTTGAATAGTACGATAGACGGAGCAATAAACTAGTAGATTAGTCATATGAACGCAAGCCTTCTACAGCACAAAACGGAAAAAAGGAACTCAACAATAGCAACCACGGCCTACTGGTATACCCAAAGATCCTAACACGCGATATGACCACAGATGTTAAAGCCTGTGTAAATAAACTTAACAAAAAAAAACAGAGATAGTAGATAGCTTAGTGAGAATTATATTGTTAGCGAGTACTGCAGAGAAATGATATTGTAATGACTGTTAATGGTGGCACCGTATACGAAAATGTGAGGTCCACTATTACATGTAAAGAAGTGCTATCACGAAATATGTATCATATAATAATAATAATAATAATAATAATAATAATAATAATAATAATAATAATAATAACAACAATAGCATTTTACTGGAATTTTACTGGAAGCAAGTAAAGAGATAGGTTTGGAAGTAAATCCCGAAAAGACAAAGTATGTGATTATGTCTCGTGACCAGAATATTGTACGAAATGGAAATATAAAAATTGGAAATTTATCTTTCGAAGAGGTGGAGAAGTTGAAATATCTTGGAGCAACAGTAACAAGTATAAATGATATTCGGGAGGAAATTAAACACAGAATAAATATGGGAAATGCCTGTTATTATTCGGTTGAGAAGCTTTTATCATCCAGTCTGCTGTCCAAAAATCTGAAAGTTAGAATTTATAAAACAGTTATATTACCGGTTGTTCTTTACGGTTGTGAAACTTGGACTCTCACTTTGAGAGAGTAACATAGGTTAAGGGTGTTTGAGAATAAGGTGCTTAGGAAAATATTTGGGGCTAAGAGGGATGAAGTTACAGGAGAATGGAGAAAGTTACACAACACAGAACTGCACGCATTGTATTCTTCACCTGACATAATTAGGAACATTAAATCCAGACGTTTGAGATGGGCAGGGCATGTAGCACGTATGGGCGAATCCAGAAATGCATATAGAGTGTTAGTTGGGAGGCCGGAGGGAAAAATACCTTTGGGAAGGCCGAGACGTAGATGGGAGGATAATATTAAAATGGATTTGAGGGAGGTGGGATATGATGATATAGACTGGATTAATCTTGCTCAGGATAGGGACCAATGGCGGGCTTATGTGAGGGCGGCAATGAACCTCCGGGTTCCTTAAAAGCCAGTAAGTAAGTAATAACAATAGCAATAGTAAAATAATAACAGTAATAATAATGATAACTATAATAGTAATAATAACAGTAATAATGATGATGATAATAATAATAATAATAATAATAATAATAATAATAATAATAGTTGTTTCCATATTTATATGTTTGTATATTTCGTTATACCGTATTTCCATTTCAAAAGTTCCCATCTTGAATAATTTTAGATGTGCAGGGGACATGTTTTTGAGGAAAAACACTTCGATTAAGTTGTCGAAGGTGAAGTTCAAAACCACTGCTACTTGAATTTTCTGTTCCACCCATTTACTCCGAGCCCCAGTTTTAAATTTAAAATTGCAGCCCCTATTATCAGAGACATTATTTGAAAGGGCATGATAAACCTATCGGTCTACAATAAATAAATAATTCTGTCTATTCGTTTCTGAAATAGAACAAAAAAGGTCATTTAATGATAACAATAGCTAATAAACAGTTCGGGGTAGAAGAAGATATCAGTCGATAGACGACAATAAGATACATGGATCATATATGTGGAGACTAAATAGTAAAGATTCGATAATGCTGATTTTGCAATGAAAGACCTCTCCTTGGGCAGAACGCTATGAATGAATGAATTAATACAACACAGTCTACTATATACAGTCACGAAGCTTGAGGTGAAGAGAGTACTAGGAACAATAGACTGTGCCGATACTATTTCGCATTGTCTGTGATGAGGCGATAGTAGCGATCCTAGTGGTTAGCAACTATCTATGGATGCATATTCTCTACGTATTGAGCTTCGTGACTGTATATACTAGACTATGAATACAAGTTATTTATAACAAATGACAATAGAAACAGAATAACAACAATAATTCATGGCCTACTGACAAATACCCAAGGATTGTACACAAGAACATGATCAAAGATGTTGAAGCGTGTATAAATAAACTTTCAAAAAAAAAAAAATACCATCGAGCAATTCCACAACAGAAACTCCAGTCATACCAAGCAAACAACAGATTTGTTTTCTAGTACAGAGAATCATAACACAATATTCCCATGATACAGTCTAATATCGACTAAACTTCAATCCATTAAATTATTTCTGGCTGTACCTGAGAAACGGATGAACTGATTTGTTGTTGTTGTTGTTATTATTATTATTATTATTATTATTATTATTATTATTTTATTTATCTTTTTTGGGGGCAGACTATTTGAATTTCTATTAGATTGGTTGGTGGTGTAATTGTTAGATTAATTTGTATGCGTCAAACAGATTTAAAGTCATTAATTGCTTACTCTTCTGTAGCTCATATAGGAATTGTTATTGGGGGTTTAATAACTTTAAATTATTGTTTTTTATTTATATTTTCTATACCTGGTTTATTTTGTTGAGGTAATTTAGGGTATTTATTTGGTGGGGATTTAATTTCCTTTGGCTTTATCATCCCTTTTAAAATGATTTCCAAAGGTAGAGAGTGCAATTTTAAATTAAAAATTGGTAGTTGGTGGGGATAAAGGATTAGAACAAAAAATTCAATCAGCATTGGTTTTGAACTTTCCCCTTGAAAACTAAATCGGCATGTTTTTTTCCTGGACATCTAAAATTATTCAAGGTTGGAAGTTTTGAAATGAACATACGATATATTCAACGTTTTGTATTTATATCATATTTGAATCTGGCATGTTTTGTACTTCCAGCAGGCCACTATGGAGATTAGTTCAATAAAATTAAAATTAAGTTTAATATATTCATAAATACGATCCATCATATGAACCATACCTTTAAGATATTTAGGCATATACATGGATTGTTCTTATAAGATGAAATTTGTGCTGGAGGTCAAAGGAATTATATGAAATCAGAATGAAAGCCATTTGGCATACGATGAAAAATATATCATCATCATCCTTGCATGTATTGGGCCTAGTGGCCCGTTATGGTCTCTTGCCAACGCTTGAACGGTCTGCCCAAGGATCTCTTGCCCACAGGATGGTAATTTAAAATTTGGCATGGCATTCTAGAACGAGGCATTCTGATGACATGTGATCTCCAGTTTTGTCTGTATTTCTGTAGGTATTCCGTAATCGGTTCAATCTGCAGTTCTTTCATAATGTCAAAAATTTTAATGTGATCCATTCTCGTGTATCCCGCTGTACGACGCATAAATCTCATTTCTGCCGCCGATAATCTTTGTGAATCAATATTACATATTATATATATATATATATATATATATATATATATATATATATATATATTTATTATTAGTTTAAGTTCTCTGATGACGGAATGATGAATCGTACACCTATCTTTGAATCGTGTAAGTAAACTGTAATTTTATCTTGTATAAATATTGAAAGAAATCCAGAATAATTTTATCTTCGAGTTGTGTGAGCATGATTCATTTTGTCATTTCTATTGTCGTTTTCATGCTGTCTGAGCAAGCAAATAAAACATGCGATAAAATGTTGTTCAGAAAAATGATAACAGCATCAGCTGCGACGGGCAACTAGTTTTCTGCAATCAGGACTTAGTCACCACACGGTCTACAGTCGCTTGTGAAGTCATTGTTTAGGACCCGACAAAAAAAAAAAGAGGTGAAATTTCCTGAAAGTTTATATTACTGTATAAACCACATGGCGGTAGTTGGAGCAGAAAATTAGAAAGGAAATACAATATTACATTCAAAATTCAGTGGCATTGCACATTATTTGCATTCTTCTTCTTCTTATTCTTATTCTTCTTCGTCTTCTTCTTCTTCTTCTTCTTCAGGGAAAGAAGACAGAGAACGGACACTGGAAAGTTTTCTTTTCTCAGTCGTACTATCAGGGACTGGAATGCTTTACCTGCAGACTTACTAAAGGCTTTATCAACAACCAAAAATGTATTTAAAAATAGGCTTAAGGACTTTACTAATAGACGGTAGTATATTATACACACTATTTAAAGGGTGTAAATGATATGTTGTTATTGAAGTGTTGTATCAGTGAAGAATTATGTTGTGTCAGTGAAGTGTGTTGTGTCAGTGAAACGTGTTCCTGTCAGTGAAGCTTTATAGTTTATAGTGGCAGTGCAAAGTATTTGAACAGTGAAATGTTTTTGAAGTGTTAGTGAAATCAGGATAGAATCAGTGAAATGTGTCGTAGTTCCAGTGCAGTGAGTGAGTTGACAGTGAAATGAGTGTAATGTTGAAAGGTACTTGTGCAGATATGAACATATCATACTCGTGGGTTTTAATTCGATTTATTTTAAATGTTATTTTAATTGATCGTGCTTCATTTAATTTAGGATATTCCCTGTTCCTGTTATTATTATTATTATTATTATATTATTATCATTATAAATTATTGTTAGTATTAATTATTAGTATTATTATTAATTGTATTTTTAATTAATAAGTTTATTATTGTCATTATTGAGTGTAATTAGTTACCACTGCCACAGGGTATATACCCATTGCAGTGTGAATAAATACATACATACATACATACATACATACATACATACATACATACATACATACATACACTAGCTCAACCACATCTAGTATATACAGTCACGAAACTCAATACGTAGTAAATATGCATCCATAGATAGTTGCTAATCACTAGGATCGCTAATATCGCCTCATTACAGACAATGCGAAATTGTGCCGGCACAGTCTATTGTTCCTAGCACCCTCACAACTCGAGCTTCGTGACTGTATATACTAGACTGTGGCTTAACGCTAAACACTAACTTATCCCGCAGATTAGATTTCGATGATCTTGTGCTGATCAAGAACGTTAGAAATTCATTTCCGTCATTCCTTATTTCTTAGCCCTTCTTTTTATGTCATGAATAATTAATAATACATACTTTCTCGTGATAAGTTTTACGTATTTCGGTAACAATCATTTTCTTTTGTCGTGTCGTGACTGATATTATTGTTTATAGTTTATTTTCTTGAACTAAAATTAAAAAACATATTATATAAACGATATCATTCAATATGCATATAAACTTTCGTACTCCAGATGGATCAATAAAGGCATTTTCTACAATCCCAAAATTTAAAACATTTAAGTAAAAAAAAAAAAAAAAAAACTAAATTAAATCCGTGACGCGATAGCCCATGAAGGGCGAAATCGACCAGCTGACTTCTCGTCTCATATTCATATGCCTAAGCTACTACTGGAGCTTCCCAAATTCATCATGGTAATGGTGTACACCGGTCCCATGCACTGGCTATGAGACTATTTCGCTCATGAACAAATGAAGTGTAAGAATCTATTGTTTTAACCAGTCAAAGCCAACTATCAATTGCAGTTTTGTGGAAACAATCTTATCGTACCCGATGCGCATTTGTTTAAAATCTCGTCGCACCTGATGTTCAGATATTAAATATTCATTGTTTCCTTAACAATACAGTGGGCCATGATATTGCGTGATGGCCGTACTAGCAAATGTAAGTGTTAAATATCTTAATTTTTAATATAATCTGTTTCTGCATGTTATAAATTATATATGTATTAATATATTCGCATAATAGTCTTATTCAAATAACTTATCAGAATAGTTATCATCTTATCGATAATTCACTAAATGAAAGTAGGTACGTAGTTCAAAATGAAATATTATAAACTCAATTATTCGTTTAATTTTGCTGTTTCGCTAATCATATTGCTGCAGTTATTGTGAAATGTTTACCCATGAATTTCATATTACATGAGGCCAAAACCATGTGGGCCAGAAATATATTAAGTTAGCAACTTAAATAACTTAAAATTTAACAGTAATAGGCTATAACTGTTATCTTTATTTTTAATTGTATATTATTATTATTATTATTATTATTATTATTATTATTATTATTATTATTATTCGCGCTATCACGCGATATCACGGGATTTTTCGCGTCTTTGGTTATTTCATACGCGCAACACGCTCGCGAATTATTATCGGTAAGATGAGAATTCTTGTGATATTATCAATAAAAATTTCTTCCTCCATGACAACTCGAATCTGTGCTAAGATTACCTATATTTCTCTCCTGTGGTGTTTGAGTGGTCTAGACTATAAGCCTTCAATTCAATTTATTAAGCCATTAAACATACAGTGATAGGCTTCGTCACAATACAGAAGGGAGGAAAAAAACATACATTTCAAAATACACATATAATTGAAAACAGTAAAGTTTAATTAGAATGAAAAAACAAAACATTTTGAAACTCTAAAATTAATGAAAACACTTCACTCTTAATGTAATAATTGTAACTAAATGTAAATAACTTTATTTATTAAAAAGCAATTTCGTATGAATTTATGTTAAGAAACTCATCTACAGAGTAGAAAGGATTAATTAAAAGCCAATTATAAAATCTAGCTTTGAAACTATTGGTTGGTAACTTATAATATTGACTGGGAAGCTTATTATATAATTTCATCCCCATGACAGAAACATTTGTACTAGTTTTATGTAATCTACAGTATGGAATATTAATTTGTTCGCTATTTTTAATATTCATGATCATGTTTATTGGCTATTAATGAGTAACTGTCTATATTTTGTCGAGTGTAAAGGACTAGGTCGTATATATAAATTTATGACAGTTAATATCTGTGATTGTTTGAAAAGAGGTCGACAATGTTCAAGATATTTTGATTGACATACAATTCTAATGGCTTTCTTTTGCAAAATCAAGACACTCCCAATTTTGCTACCATTTCCCCTGAAAATTAAGGCATACCTAATTATCGACTGAAAGAACGAAAAGTAGGCACATCTTAAATAATTTTGACAAACGCAAGTCAGGAATTTATTTAATAAATATATAACTCTTGATAATTTTGTGCATATATATTCGATATGTTTTTCCCATATTAAACTGGAGTCTATAAAAAGTCCTAGAAATTTGGTCCGATTTCGAGGCCAGACGTACAAGGTCATAGTTTGTAATTTTTCTCGGTACTCTTCTCTGTATATGCATTGACATCATTTCGTCAACTTCGCTCCATTCCATCTGCATTTCTATGATCATCAATCAGCGATATGAGGAAGTTGGATCGGTCTGTGTGGGTGTGAATGCATAGCTTGGGATTACCTAGCGTAAAATGTCAGCGTAGGCAGTCCTGCACATAAGGGAAGCAGACTAACCCAAAATCCGGGGAGGTGGGGGAGAATGCTACATTTATGAAGTGATTACTTGTGTAGTCGTATTTGATGCAGTTTTGCAACCAGTGTTGCGTGTAACCATTACATTCTGTTTTGTTGTTTGTCCTTGATGTGGCTAGGACTGAAAATGGCGTTCAGCATTTCACAAAGAAAGTAAACATAAGAAAGAGCATTCGTCGCGGTTTTCCACAGACCCGTCTCTTTATATTTTATTTCGATTCTCGCTTGCTACATTTTGTACACACGAGATTCACAGTGACGTAGTTTATTTCTATTTTTCATATCTGTATACTTTTTTCATTCATCCACATATTATTTGACTTCTTCATTCCCTTATTTCTGCTTCTTTTTCAACTCCTACGTTTCATTGGTCATCGTTTCACGATACAGTAACGGCGTCGCCAACTTAAGTGCCTTTCCTCTAAATTTAAGGAACTTTTAAGTCCTCAGAGGAAAAAGAGAGTTAAAAAGTGACAGAGGATCGTCGAATACCTATAGCTGCGAGGAACGTTTATGCTGTTCGTGATTGTTATTGTGAGCATGGTTGGAATTGTAAGGATGTTTAGCATTTGAAATAAAAGTTTGATAATTATTTCTTTTTTTTTCTGTCTTAATACTTCCCACATTTAAATTTAACAAGGCGAAGCCTTCCCGTTAACTACTTCATAATCGTTTTCTCATTCCATGAGGCCTAGTCTACAGACAACAATGCAATTTTATTGATAGTCGAAAAGATTCACACATCCGAAGCTACGGCTGACGTCACATTCTTAGTCATGACATGGCCAACATTGAACAAGTTTATATATAAATGCATGTTTAACATGAATTTAATATAGTAACTCCTTTGTTTTTCAGAACATTGAACATGCATTTATATTAGGCGATTGTCAATATGGCCATGACTAGATCATTATAATCACGTGACTCGGATTCGTGTCGAAGCCTGTCTTTCTCGTTAGCTACGTCACATACCAATATGACGTCAATGAGTTGTTTGTTATTATAATTAATAATATTGTCATTACTATCAAGATGTGATCTATTTGGTTGTGTGTCAATCCATCTGGAGAAGTCCAAGTGAAACATACAGCAGAGTCCGTATAGGTCAGTTTCTATCTGATGCTTTTCCAATTCACTGCGGGCTAAAGCAGGGAGATGCACTATCACCTTTACTTTTTAACTTCGCTCTAGAATATGCCATTAGGAAAGTTCAGGCTAACAGGCAGGGTTTGGAATTGAACGGGTTACATCAGCTTCTTGTCTATGAGGATGACGTGAATATGTTAGGAGAAAATACACAAACGATTAGGGAAAACACGGAAATTTTACTTGAAGAAAGTAAAGCGATCGGTTTGGAAGTAAATCCCGAAAAGACAAAGTATATGATTATGTCTCGCGACCAGAATATTGTACGAAATGGAAATATAAAAATTGGAGATTTATCCTTCGAAGAGGTTGAAAAATTCAAATATCTTGGAGCAACAGTAACAAATATAAATGACACTCGGGAGGAAATTAAACGCAGAATAAATATGGGAAATGCGTGTTATTATTCGGTTGAGAACCTCTTACCATCCAGTCTGCTGTCCAAAAATCTGAAAGTTAGAATTTATAAAACAGTTATATTACCGGTTGTTCTGTATGGTTGTGAAACTTGGACTCTCACTCTGAGAGAGGAACATAGGTTAAGGGTGTTTGAGAATAAGGTGCTTAGGAAAATATTTGGGGCTAAGCGGGATGAAGTTACAGGGGAATGGAGAAAGTTACACAACGCAGAACTGCACGCATTGTATTCTTCACCTGACATAATTAGGAACATTAAATCCAGACGTTTGAGATGGGCAGGGCATGTAGCACGTATGGGAGAATCCAGAAATGCATATAGAGTGTTAGTTGGGAGACCGGAGGGAAAAAGACCTTTAGGGAGGCCGAGACGTAGATGGGAGGATAATATTAAAATGGATTTGAGGGAGGTGGGGTATGATGATAGAGACTGGATTAATCTTGCACAGGATAGGGACCGCTGGCGGGCTTATGTGAGGGCGGCAATGAACCTTCGGGTTCCTTAAAAGCCATTTGTAAGTAAGTAAGTAATATTGTCATTACAGAGAATTGGATTCATTTGGAAATTAATGCCACAGTTAAGTACTTTATAATTAGTCCTTGTTAAAATTAACTATTTCTGTCTTTACAATCCCTGCACTTAAATTTAATAAAGTGAAACCTTCTCGTTAACTACATAATCGCTTCTTTATTTCACGATGCCTAGTTTCGAGACAACAATGTAATTGATAGTCGAAACGATTCATTCATCAATCTAACGCCAATGAGTTGTTTCTTATAATAATAATAATAATAATAATAATAATAATAATAATAATAATAATAATAATAATAATAATAATAAGAAGAAGAAGAAGAAGAAGAAGAAGAAGAAGAAGAAGAATGTCATTACAGAGAATTATATTCATTTGAAAATTAATTACTTACAGCTTTTAGAGAACCCGGAGGTTCATTGCCGCCCTCACATTAAGCTCGCCATCAATCCCTATCTTGAGCCAAGATTAATCCAGTCTCTATCATCGTATCCCACCTTCCTGAAATACATTTTAATATTATCCTCCCATCTACGCCTCGGCCTCCCCCAAAGGTTTTTTCCCCTCCAGCCTCCCAACTAACACTCTATATGCATTTCTGAATTCGCCCATATGTGCTACATGCTCTGCCCATAGGACTGATATCCCTACTGTTATTAATGCCTTTTGTATGTACAGGACTCATCACCCTCTCGGCCTCCATGAGCTGTAATGGGGATGACTTTACCTTTTATATATTTTTTACAGAGTGCGAATTAACGGCGGGATGGGGTAAGTTATCCCCTTCAAAAAAAATAATTGTTTTAATACGAATATACTTCATAAAGTACGGTATAAAGTAAGCAAAGAAAATAATACTGATGTATTATCATCACCGGCAAGCTGACAACAATCAATAACTTAGGAATTACACATCTTATCTTAAGCCTGCTTATGGATATATAGTCGCGACGCTGTTATTCCCGGCGTGACTCCTCCTCTTTGCTTACGTCTTAGGAAGTGAAGGCTCTATAAAGTCTAGGTAGGTAGTATCGTTCGCCATTTTTGTTCTTTCGTTGCCGAGCTACCATACGAGGAATCTATTTGCCACACCGTTAAACATTATCATGTCGTAGCTCCTATGATAATAAATCAAACGTACTGTAATTCAGCAAATAATTGAGCGGCAAATAACGTCTTTCTGCGAACGCCAACGAAAGAGCCAAAATGGCGGGGGATTGTATTAAGTATTTATCGAGCGTTAAGAAATGAATAACGTCTTTCTCAGCGAATCACAAGACGCACACGTTTAAATGTAGTCGATCTGGAACGCGATTGGCTGCCGGAAATTAGAGCGACGGAACTATAATTATTATTATTATGATCAAGGTGCAAGACAAGCAACTCAGTGCGACCAAGCGTTGAGCCGTATAGAATGAGGATAATAATTTTATGTATGGTATTCTCCATCTAGGATTCTATCCCCCCCCCCTCATCAGCAATGTCCACACCTGTGGAGTAACGGTTAGCGCGTCTGGCCGCGAAACCAAGTGGCCCGGGTTCGATTCCCGGTCGGGGCAAGTTGCCTGGTTGAGGTTTCTTTCCGGGTTTTCCCTCAACCCAATATGAGCAAATGCTGGGTAACTTTAGGTGTTGGACTCCGGACTCATTTCACTGGCATTATCACCTTCATCTCATTCAGGCGCTAAATAACCTAAGATGCTGATAAAGCGTCGTAAAATAACCTACTAAAATAAATACAAAAATCACCAGAAATCTTAATTCGCACCCTGATTTTTTATATTGAGTGTATAATGTTACACAAAAAAAAATTATCGGCTGCCATATTCTAAGTCCCTTCGGAAGACCTTCGATTGATTTTGTGAGAGCTTAGTTTACACATGAATGAATTTCTTTTTCTTTTCTGTCTATTTATAGATCAAGTTAATATTCAAGGCGTAAATTAGTTACAAAATAAACATCCGTTCCCTAATCTTGTGAACCAGGCGCTACCGAAGTGGACTTAAACTAAAGGCTGTGTGATGTATCTTGTCTCACTGTGAAAAGAGAGAGAAAGGAGATATGTCTTACTTCGTCTGTGTTGTTATGGCGATGGGGGAGTGGAGTGATGCCGTCCATCCATCCAGTGGCGGAAGGGACTAGTTGATACATTCTGTAGCACAAAATAAAATAACAAAATATCTCTCTTCGTACTGTGTAGTTCCGTCACTGAGCTTGTCTTTCAAGAAACTGAATTCCGGCAGCCTGTACAGTAACAAGATTTTGAAAAGGAATCCTGAAAATTTACAACCCTTCTATAATCTCCACCCTCATTTGAAGGGACTTGGTTTTATTGCTACTGAGACAAGATAAATCTTGTATGACTTCAGGCTTTCCCGGCGTTTGATATAGAATAACTCTTCTCGGGTTCTCAGCCAGGTGAGTTGGAGATTAGCTTCCAAGCTTTCGACGGCTAGCTCTGCCATCTTCTTCAGGGATGGCAGAGCTAGCCGTCGAAAGCTTGGAAGCTAATCTCCAACTCACCTGGCTGAAAACCCGAGAAGAGTTATTCTATAAGATAAACCTTACCAGGTATAATTGACGCTACAGGAGAGTGGTCATGTTTTGTGTCTAAGGCTGTACATTTTGGTAATGGATAATTTATCTGTTTCAGTTGTGCTGTTGGCACTGCTGCTGGTGACTCCAACTTTAGCTGCCCCTCCACTGCAGACCTATACTTTAATGAGTGATCATGCAACACACGAACAGCTGAAGGATGGCTCTTCCATCACAGAGCACACAGAGGATTCCCTCCATGTGCCTGCCACATACAACGCCGACATGTGGGCTAGCGCCCCTGACATTCACCATTCCTCCACTGAGGAAGCCGGCATATCAAGTGCCATGGTATGGCCTTCAGATACGACGCTATCGACCATCTCTTCTACAGGCTTTTCTAGCACTGTAGGCGACCACATTGAAGCCAAGGCTGTTACAGACCCTAACTCCAGTACATATCTACCTTCAGGAGCTGAGCCGATAGGCCTAGCTGGTGAAGTGACTCCGTTTGTGTTGTCTAGGTCAAGTTCACAAGATAGTGCAAGTGAAAGTGAAACTCACATGTTCTTATATCCCACTGTGACTGAAGAACATGTGTCGCCCCCAGTGTCTAGTGTCGATAGTTTGCAGTTTGAGACTCCAGTTCTCGGAAAACATAGTGTAGCGAGTGATGATGAAAATGTACCTGTGAAAATTTTAACTTCGGCTCCGGAAACTGAAACAGACAGCAAAAATATTTCTGGAGCGGAAGGGACAACAGTGTCAATTAAAGTTGTACCAAAAAGTTTCGCAGCTGATGATAATAGAACTGTAGTGAATTCATCAACAGATGTAACAGATGCAGAACATTCTTCGTTCAATAGTTCTGAAAGTGTTTCACCCTTTACTAATAGTAGTAGTAGTATTTCTCTTGACCCAATGGCTGAAATTTTACACTCCCATAGTCAAGGAGTAGACAAACCGTTTGCAGACACCCCTCGCCTAATAACTAGAGACTTAAAAAACAGTTCTGAAGCATCACACAACACATCATCACAGATTTCTGTGTCAGCTAGTCGCGAAAACACATCACAACCCGAATCAACCTCACAAAACACACGTGCTGGAAAAGCAGCAAGTTTCTTCCCAGCTCAACCCGTAATTCTTCACCACACAACCTCATCTACAATCTCACCCTCCAGAGATGGACCAGAATCATTCCCCTTCCCTCAGAGTAGTGATACAAGTGACATCACGCACGATTTGATGCAGGGTTACATACCGGGACCAAAGAGTAGCGAAGAATTTTTGAATCCCAGATACACAGATTCTGCAATTAAGGATTCAAGTATTTCAGAACTTGAAGACGACGAGAGAAGGATCATACCACTAGCTGAGGGCAGTAGAAGTGTTGGCGGCGGTCCACTTGAAGATGTAGAGATGGGCGATGGACCTTACAGCCCACCGGAGAGCTCCACAAATAGAGATTCGAAACTGAGTCCCATTTCGAAACTCCCACCGATACCCTCCAGCGACCTGGTTCTTCCTACAGAAAAATCTGACGGAGATGGTAAGCCCTCGAATACTGACCATCCCTCTCCAGGGACTCGAGATAAAGGTCGTGACAAAGTGATTCCACCGTTGACAATAAGCTCCAGATTTGGCAATGCCACACTTCAGAGTGGAAGACAGTCCCAGAATGCCACAAGAAACAGTCACGTCCCTTCCTCTGTCCCTGAGAACTCTGATAGCAGTACGTCGGTTGGTACTGCGACAGAACATGCTGATCCCTCAACAGTTGTCAGCAATCCAGGATCTTTGCCGGCTGACACAAAGAACGGTCTTCTGACAACTTCATCTAAAGTGTCAGGAGTGAAGCATGTTGTGAATGCTACACCTACAGCGAACAGCAGTGCTGAAGACGGTGAGACAACTGTAGTAACAGTATTACCAACTGTTGTGCCAATCAGTAATGGAAGGGTGGCAGCAGCTGCTGCACCTCCCAGTCAACCTCATCATGGTCTCGATGCGGCTTCCATCACAGGCATCTCTCTAGGAATACTTGTGTTCGCAGCACTTGTTGGTAAGACAGATGTAACTTAACTTAATTACAAATGGATTTTAAGGAACCCAAAGGTTCATTGCCGCCCTCACATAAGCCCACCAGCGGTCCCTATCCTGTGCAAGATTAATCCAGTCTCTACCATCATA
>JAJSOF020000003.1:15707761-15765261 GCA_025594305.2 Periplaneta americana | reverse complement strand
TATCCCTATCTGTCTCTGTCTTTGTTCCTGTCTCTCTCTATTCCTTTCTTTCTCAGTCTTAGTCTCTGTTTCTTTATGTAGCTATCCCTATCTGTCTTTGTCCCTGTCTCCCTCTATTCCTGTCCTGTTCAGTCTTTGTTCCTGTCTCTCTCTATTCCTTTCTTTCTCAGTCTTAGTCTCTGTTTCTTTATTAGCTATCCCTATCTGTCTTTGTCCCTGTCTCCCTCTATTCCTGTCCTGTTCAGTCTTTGTTCCTGTCTCTCTCTATTCCTTTCTTTCTCAGTCTTAGTCTCTGTTTCTTTATGTAGCTATCCCTATCTGTCTTTGTCCCTGTCTCCCTCTATTCCTGTCCTGTTCAGTCTTTGTTCCTGTCTCTCTCTATTCCTTTATTTCTCAGTCTTAGTCTCTGTTTTTTTATTAGCTATCCCTATCTGTCTTTGTCCCTGTCTCCCTCTATTCCTGTCCTGTTCAGTCTTTGTTCCTGTCTCTCTCTATTCCTTTCTTTCTCAGTCTTAGTCTCTGTTTCTTATGTAGCTATCCCTATCTGTCTTTGTCCCTGTCTCCCTCTATTCCTGTCCTGTTCAGTCTTTGTCCCTGTCTCTCTCTATTCCTTTCTTTCTCAATCTTAGTCTCTGTTTCTTTATGTATCTATCCCTATCTGTGTCTGTCTTTGTTCATGTCTCCCTCTATTCCTGTCTTTCTCAGTCTTTTTCCCTGTCTCCCTGTGTCTCTACTCCAATCTGACTCAGTCTTTTTCCCTGTCTCATTCACTCATACATACACACACAATTGGAAACACAGTGGTGGGTTAGCATATTACCTTTTTGTTTCCATTCTGTTTGGAATGCCATTTTGAAATAAGATATCAGAATAATCATTTCAGCTGAAAGCATTCTTCCATAAAACATGTGCTGAAATATGTTACATACTACTATAATGCCTTCTTATCTTGCGTGATGCGCAATTTAAGCATGCAGTGCTAAAAATCTTCCTTCAGATATACCTAGGCGTAACCTTCACTGCTGCTTTCCAGTTTGAGCCCTTCTACATACATACTGTATATGGTTAGCCCAAGTTAAGTTTTTATGCACCTATATCCCCAGAAGTAGATGCTTATTAGCCTGCGTTATATTTCATTATTTTCAGAGACATTTGCTTCACCCTGCTCATTTTTTTTCAGAAGTTCAAATCTTTCAAAGTTCGTTTTTCCCATATTATATTGTACTAAATTTAAAACATAATGTCATTAGAAGTGGAAACCATATCTTGGACCAACAATTAATTTTTTCTTCTTCAATAACTTGCTATTATCCTGTCTGCGTCAGAGATGATATTTATATTATATTGTTACCCATATATTATTTACACATAAAATTAACACTAAGGGCCCAGGACAGTTCATTGTCATACCGTATGCCATATTTCACTGTATCAAATTGACCTCCTTTGGCTTTGATAAGTTCTTTTACATATACAATACCGGTACATTATCAGAGTCATTTTGTAATATGAGTAGTTTAAATAGTATAAAATATTAACTATCCTAAAAGTTACAAAATTCAGTACATACTCATGAAAGAAAACCACATACATATGTAAAAGATTCTGGTACATTTTCTATATTCAAGATTTAAGAATAGATTGAAAAAGGAATCATAAAAATATGTTGAGAATTATGGAAATTAGGTGAGAAATATTTTCCAACCTGCATTTGAACATATTAAAGAAATTATCCCTAAACTAAATTCAGCATGTTTTGCTATTAGATGTATGCAAGAAATTCTAAATATAATACCTTACCTTAAAAATAATATACTTTACATACTTCCACTCGATAATGAGTTTTCGAATAATATTCTGGGAAAATTCTACAGAAATTAAAAGTACATTCCTACTGCAAAAAAAGGAATCATAAAAATATGTTGAGAATTATGGAAATTAGGTGAGAAATATTTTCCAACCTGAGTTGAACATATTAAACAAATTATCCCCAAACTAAATTCAGCATGTTTTGCTATTAGATCTATGCAAGAAATTCTAAATATCAATACCTTAAAAATAATATACTTTGCATACTTCCATAATGAGTTTTCGAATAATATTCTGGGAAATTCTACACAAAGTAAAAGTACATTCCTACTACAAAAAACAGTATCTAGGGAATTGTGTAGGACCATTTTAAAAAACTACAAATAATGCCCATGGCTTGTCAGTATATTTATTTCATTAATAAACTCCCTCCTATTCAATCGTAGAAACTTTGTAATTATTTCAGTAGTTCATAGCATAAATACGCGTCAAAAATGACTTTCATACTCCATCGGCAAGTCTATCGTGCTATCAAAAAGGAGTGCATTATATGGCAGTAAAAATTTTAATAGTCTCCCTATGGATATAAAAAATGAAACTCAAAACATAAGATTATTTAGGACCAAATTAAAGAAGTACCTAATTTCTATTCCATAGATGATTTATGACATTCAACAATGCTTCATGAATATTTATGTCTTGTATTAAGTATTGATATTAACCCATTGTGTTGTACAAATATATTTTAAAACTTTTCTGTATATATTTTAACTAGACTGTGACTATAATTAAAACTTTGTAGTACAACTATTAAGATTGTTTTGACATGTTTTATATTCTAGGTGTGAAGCAATGTACCAATCAATCTTCTTAATGTATTCAGCTGTTTGCTAACAACATAAAGTTCACTATACTCCGCTGTAGTCTATTCAGTTGTTGAAGCAATGTATGAATACCATTGAATGTAAATAAATACAAATACAAAACATGTAATTACTGATAACTATAAATTATATGTTAATATTCTTTCTTAAAATAGAGGTGGTAAATATTTATCACAACAATTCTGAATTTAATACATTTTCTGTGTTTTCTGAGATAAAATTATTTCATTTTGTCAATGCTTATAATGCTCAAAGGTGGATGATTCTTCTTAAACAAGATATGTGGAAATGATTTTGCGTTGCCTCAGATCACCGATAACACACTCTCTCCATTACCAGAGCATGGGAGCACATTGGCCTAACCACTTTTGTGATAAGGATATAATCAGTACTGTCATGGAGGCCATACAGACCCATACATTGTATGAGAACCTACAATTTTTTTTTATTAATTTTGTCTGTACCGAGTCATACGGCATATGGGTGCCTAATTTTTGTACGTGGAAATCTGTACAGATCTTAAATCATCTCTTGTTGTTCCTAATGTATTTTGTTTGATGTTCTTAAACAAAAATTGTCCACCTCTGCAGCACTGGAATCCAGAATTATATAAAATAATGGTTGAAAAATAAGAAGTCCTGAAAATACACACTCCAAGATTCATCGAAACAAGTGTGCATCTACGGTGGTGCTACATGATGCATTCTTTAATATTAATAAAATCATTAAATGACAGTCGCAGAGATAGAGAGAGGAGAGTAATAGTACATTATGCAATCAACCTATAATGGTAATAATTAAGACGCGAGTATGTTTATGAAATGAGCACAAGCGAGTTTCATAATTTTCATACGAGCGTCTTAATTACCATTATGGTCAAGTTTCATACGACTTTTTATGCTCGACCATATTTCTAACTTGAAATTATTCATAAATATTCATGTTATTCTTATCTGACTGAGGAGTGGAACTGACCTTCTGCAATACCTCGTAAATTGTGAGATGTGCACAGACGCGAAAGTATTGATTTTTTCCGAGAAACAAATGTAGACATTGACCTTGATATAATCTAGAGAGTAAAATAAACATTAATCTTGATACAACCTTGAAATTGAATTAGACATTGAAAAACGTGATGACAAATTGAATTTATTTGAATATTATTTACAATTAACGCTAATTATTATAGTAACAGAACTGATTTTATTTCAAATATAGGTGATTTATTGTGCAATTGGTGAAATGAATTTGCGGGAATGTGCTTTGTGAAAGGCTGGAAGATGACTGTGAATTGATGTTAATTTGTGTGTTGTTTTTTTCGACTGAGTTTAATATTGCATTTGAGATTTCAGTTTTATTTTGGATCGATTCTTCAACATAACCTTCTGCGACAGTATTGGATTTCCAGCCTCCGTGACATTTCAATGTTGTGATGTCGCCGCCAGCGTCTACTAAAATTGTCGCAAAACTCCTGCATTGCATATCCGAGAATAATCGATACTTGCGCTTTCATATTGCCACAATGGTATTTTCTGATTGGTGGAACACGTGAACTTTAATGAATAGGTGTACTTTAATAAGGTCAATTAAAGGGCTGCTACCAGGTGTATAATTACTACATTTCGGCATGGTCGAGCATAAAATATATTTCAAGGGAGAAAACAAGGGGTGGGGCATATAGCCAAGAAAAAAATTACCATGACAGCACTGGATATAATTAATCACTTCTCCAGTAGAGCTGTCTTTATCATACAGATATCTATATCAGTATTTGTAATGTGACTTAAATTTGCTTTCAGGAAAACTCTGAAGAGATGTACAGCTTGGACAATGACTCATTTCTGAACAGTCTGGAGGCCATGACCATCCAGAACTACTGGACTGATAATGTGAAGCACACGAAGCTGTGATGATTTCAGCCACAGACAAGAGTTGCCAGCCAGCACCTCTTTCAAATCATTCCACAGAATCTGCAACGTAAAAATTTGATTTATATAGAATAATACTGGAGTTGATCTTTTCAAGTCAAAATGTGTAAGTGCTTGAATAGTTTTAACCAGATGATAAAATAAATGATGTAGTAAAGGTCTGGATATACGTCAATAAGACATACAGAAGAGATATACATTCAGGGAAGGAGTGTTTCTAGGCCTATTTGTATACTATCTAACTTAAAGAAGGTGTTTGACACAAGTACAGACAGCTGGGCTGCTTGTCACTTTGTCACTGGACTAGTGGGGGTGTTATGGTAGCAGTACAAGGTAACTTTATTTATAATTCTGACCAATTACAACTCAGATGTAATGACTGAGTAAGAATAATTATTGTAAGAGAGAAAACTCATCTCTCAAACCCGTTATCAAGATGAAAGAGTAGTGGAACGAGAAAAATTCTTGATTTGAACCCGGGTTTTCAGCTCTACGTGCTGATGCTTTATCCACTAAGCCACACCGGATTCCCATCCCGGTGTCGGATCGAATCCTCTCGGTTTAAGTTCCACCTCGTGAGTCCCCTCTAGTGGCCGCCCTCTGCACTACGTAATAGATGTCTATGAACGTAGGACTAATGTCCATATATGTGCGGAGGTGCACTCGTTATGAGTGACTGATTGGCTGGGATCCGACAAAATAAGCGCTGTCTTAAATCATGAAGTGATTTACGCATATCATATATATTATTTTAATGTACTGAAGTACATATGTACCGATGACGCAGAATATCTGCATGGAAACACCATATGTACTTCAGTACATTAAAATAATATATGCCGTTACCAAGGGCTATTCCCCAGGAATGGACCAAAACTCTTGGTAACAGATCTGACAGATAAATTTCCCTTTTGTTGCCTCTCCCCTAAAGGCCAGAATAAGAATGGAAAAGAGTTGTGATTGGTCACTTGGCTGGAACTAGACAAGAATCATATACACCAGATATAATGACAGTGGTTGTGGTAGACAAATAGTCATAGTTATTCTTAAATATTTTGCCGATTATTTTAAATTTCAATTTAGTAACTATCTATAGGTACTACATACAACATTGAGGCAACTGTCTGTCATTATATCAATAAAATAAATACTACATGTATATAAACATCGATGGCCTATTTCGAAATGGCACTTTCTTGACTAGAGGAACTCCAGTTGAAATATCTGAATGCAGAATTTACAGATATTAGTGTTTACTGAATGTTGAAATAAATGTTGTGATAAAACTGTCTACTATTTTGAAGATCTGAGTTGAAGAACAAAAATTCTTCTGTTAGAATTTTTCTTGTGTTCATATACATTGTGTAACACAGTTTATTATGTCATAGATAGAGACTTATCATGGGAAATCAATTGTTTGTTAATGCTATCTTCTCTCTATATTTCATGGAAGATTTTATAAGGAAAAATGTTAAAAGACTAAAAAATAATACATCGAAAAATGCACTAACAGCTATTCCATTTTCTTTAGCAAGTTAAAAAGATTTAAATACAATTTTAAAATGTAGGACTTCGTTTGTCTTTCCCTATGTATCAACAATTTTATTTGGAATATAAAGCATATATATATATATAAAATGTATAATTTTATTTGATTTTATGTCTCCATGAGACTCGATGTTAAATATAACAGAAATAAAAACAATTGACTGTAGAATAAACAAATATATTTTTTAATGCATTGTTAATTCTGTAGCATACATTTCTGTCATTGCAGAGAATTGGATTTATTTGGAAATTAATAACACAATTAAATGTTTTAGAATTAGACTGTATCAGATTAACAGTTTCTTCCCACGTTTATTAATGACACCATTAGTGTAGGAATAATAATTTGTGACTAAATTAAAATTAAGTTGAATATTTCACTTAGCTTTTACACGTTAAAAAAATTAGTGACATTCATTTGTTTCCCCTTTGTTTTTTTATCACAGTCTAGTATATACAGTCACGAAGCTTGAGTTGTTGAGAGTACTAGAAACAATAGACTGTACTGGTACTATTTCACATTGTCTGTGATGAGGCAACAGTAGCGATCCTAGTGGTTAGCAACTATTTATGGATGCATATTCCCTACGTATTGAACTTCGTGACTGTATATACTAGACTGTGCTTTTATCATGGCTTGTTGGATTAAATACTACATTGTTTTAAATATATCTTATTATTTTTTCATCCAAGACCTACTGTAATTAATGACATCACTATATTAACAGAAATTGTGGCTAGATTTCTCTAATGTCGAACACATGAACATTTCACATTTAAAAGGAAATCACAATATTGCAAAATAAAATATTGTAAGTATATGAAAGATTAGTTCCTTGAAATGAAATTAGAAAGTTATATAGCAAATCTGATCAGTAATATAAAAGTACCGGTACAGAATATGTTCTGCTTTTGCTGTTTCATCTATATCTCAGATCTTCAAAATACTATGTAGTAAGTTTTAAAGTACTGATATCTCAGAACTTTGTTTCAAGAAATTCATGACATGTTGAATTATTCTAGGCTCAGGGACAATATTTGAAAGGTTGCAGGTCAACCATTTTCTTTTTCTGAACAGTTCTGTGGAATGGGAAATGGGTGATATCCATGACAGCCCTGTCTCTCTGACTAGGGCAGTGAACAAATAAAATAAAACAATCTTTAAATGTTTTAAGATGTTTAATAATTATTAATATTATTATAGGACCTCAGTTATTTATACTTCATCTCACGGAATAGATACACTATCAGCGGAAAATATAATAAAAACGATGGAACCCAGGAAGAGTGATGGAAAAATCATATGAAAAGGCTGACTACTACGGTATACATTAGTTTTATTTTACGAAATAGTAGGTACTTTATCTTTTTTAATATCTATACAAACTTGTATAAAATATACATATATATCTTGTGATAAGTCTTTTATTGCTTCATTAATTATATTTATAATATATATAAAGTAAATAGATTAAACATAGAGTTGTGAAATAGCTACCCAAATGAACTTACAACCAATATTAATTTCCACCCTTCCACCCGATTTTATTTGTAGATAACAACGGTAAACATGCTTTATTTTAGTTATTAGTCAGATGGGAAAGATAATAATATGGTGACTGACTGTGATGATAAGTTCTTAAAGTGTTGTGAATAGTAGTGAAGTGTTAATGAAAGAAAAGTTTAGTGTTACATGAAGTGGTTCTCATCACTTTAGCTAAGCAGCTGTTTATGAGCAGATTTACTGTTACGAAAGATTTCACTCATCGTCATCAACACAAGTTGACGATTGTTAAAAATTTAGCAATTTCGTTTCATCAATATTTGTAATCTTTGACATTCGTCTGATCTGATTCTCTTAATTCTGTTCATAACATCCTCCGATGTTTCTCCCGATTGAGTGATTATACTTCCGAGATAAGTAAATGAATTCACAGGTTCTATTACTTGTTCACCAAATCAAAAGCTGTCTTGGCATTCTCGAATTTATCCGGAGCACTTACTGGTACCCTTTTATTGTCAAGAAATATAGTAGAAATAAAAGCAGGTATAGTTTTAACAGTATATCCACCACTAGCAAGAGGTTTTGCACATCCTGGA
This sequence comes from Periplaneta americana, assembly GCA_025594305.2. Classification (NCBI taxonomy): domain Eukaryota; kingdom Metazoa; phylum Arthropoda; class Insecta; order Blattodea; family Blattidae; genus Periplaneta; species Periplaneta americana. The sequence goes on along the minus strand of JAJSOF020000003.1, from coordinate 15,756,992 downwards.
GCATCAGTTGATTTAGCTATATTTTCCAAAAATGAAGTATTTACTCCCAACAAAAGTGTTTGATATGCAAACGATCCTTATGCTTAATTTACAATGACGCGACATCTGCGACATGCGATGCGACATCGTAGTATTGCGTCGCGGACTGATGTTCAAAATTCCGCAACTTGAATCGCTGGTTCGTGTTGATTAGGAATCTTAAAATGAAACGATGCCCGCCTTCTCTATTTTTGGAGTAGAAGAAATCAACATATCATAACTATATGCGAATGACATCTTCGCAATTTGATGATCTCCTGCATATCATTGGCCCTCAAATATAAAAACATCCAATGCGGGAGGCATCCAGCAGAGAGTCTAAGCTTAACTTTGAGGTTAGATTTCCCTTTAAGAACTTGGTTCTCTCCCTACGTTCTCTCTTTACGATTTTCATATTGTAACTTTCACAATGTCCATTAGTTTTAGAAACAAGTCCTGTAATCTGGGATAAATTAAAAAAAAAACTCATTAAATGGAAGCTCTCTGAGGACAATTTCACGAAGGTGGAAGAAGGATATTGGAAGAAAGTAAATTTTCCGAACTTCATGGGAGCCATGGATGGAAATATTTGTGTATTTCATGTACACAAACAGTAATATAAAGAGTGAACCGTAAATAATGTCATTAATTTCATAGGGTTATTCTTTGAGATATTTTAAACAAAAAAGTAATATGATTATTGTTTTCGTTTTGCTTCCTTTTCGAGATAAAAATTGTTTTATATGAAACATGTCTTACCGTCTTTTGGAAAAACCATTGATTTAATTACCAATATGTTCAGTAAATTTAAGAGAGCGCTGTATTTTCATAATAAATACGCAGAAATTTGATCTAACAAATGTAAAGTTTTAAAATTCCTTTTCAGAACGAAAATTTACAATTGTTCAGATGAAATTTCTGCATATTTAAACGACAAAAACTATTTTTTTTATCATAATACACTGCTCTCTTAAATTGACTAAGCATATTGGGAATTAAGTTAATTCAATAGCTTTCCCAAAATACGCCATGAAATGTTTCACATAAAATAATTTTTTTTTTCGAAAATGAAGCAAAAACGAGCAAAATTATATTAAACTTTTTTAATAAATTTAAATACTATTATACAGTAGCGTGCAAATTAATCAGAACACGACATATTTTTACATTTTCTGTCATTGTTGGCCTCACAGCTGCTCATACTGCTTTAATTGACATCTGTAGTACGTGTAATTCCATTGTTGAAGGTCTGTCATTATTTTTTTTATAATATGTGACATTTTGTCTGTTGTTTTGTACTTACAAGCATTTCAGTTGTGTTGAAGACTTAATACTACAATCCTGTGTACATTCTGTCGTCTTCACAAATGGATACAACTCCACGAAAACGGTCTAAAATTATAACACAGAGGCAAATTGCTGCAGAATGTCACATCGGTTTGGCTACTGTTAATTCGATCATAAAACGATACAGGGAGACTGGATCCATCACACCCCAGAAAAAAGGAAAATGTGGCTGGAAAAGGAAGACTTCACCTGCAGATGATCGTTTAATTATCAGGAAAAGTAAATTAAATCCTAGACTAACTGCTGTCGACTTAACCCGCGAGTTAATGGCTACCACTGGGGCGAATATTCACGTCACAACAGTGCGGCGTAGGCTTTTGGAAGCTGGACGAAGGACTCATAAGCCTATTAAGAAGCAACTGCTAACCCCTGTTATGTGCAAAAAACGCTTAATGTGGGCAAAATTACATCAACACTGGACAGTGAATGACTGGAAGAATGTACTTTTTTCCGATAAGTCTCATGTCGAGGTCCACGGCCACTGTGTTTCTTACGTACGGAAAGGATCCGAAAAAGTAACAGCAGCTCATCTCCAACAAGCACCCAAATACCCCCCTAAAGTAATGTTTTGGGGTTGTTTTACACATGAAGGGCCTGGAGCATTAATACCTATCAAGGGAATTATGAATTCTGACAAATATATTCACTTATTGGAAACCAGAATCGTACCCCAGCTGCAAAAATCATTTCTTGATGGCAGAGGTGTGTTCCAACAAGACCTGGCACCATGCCATACGTCTCGAAAAACTACAGAATTCTTCAACAAGAAGAATATTCAGGTACTCCCCTAGCCAGGCAACTCACCCTACATCAACCCCATTGAGAACTTGTGGTCAATTTGCAAAAGAAGAATGCAGAAAATGGATTGTTCTACAAAGAAGATGATTTCTGCCCTCATTGGTGTATGGTTTCGTGATGAAGAAATGAAGAATATTTGTGGGAAATTAGTGGAATCCATGCCAAATCGTCTCAGAGCTGTTATTAGGAACAAGGGAGGCCACATAGATTACTGAGGTATGTCTTAGATCCTTTTTTTATCCCATTTGAGTGTTTTTGCGTAAGTAATTACGTTGTTCAGATTAATTTGCACGCTACTGTAGTCATAATCATGCCATAGTATGAAAGAAAAATTTCACAATCTCGAGCGGGAATCGAACCTGCGACTTTCTGTCCTCCGGTCAGGCACTCTACCACTGAGCTACAGGAAGTCGCAGGTTCGATTCCCGCTCGAGGTTGTGAAATTTTTCTTTCATACTATGGCATGATTGTGACTGAAATAGTATTTAAATTCATTAATATGTCACATCAATGGACGTGTATACGTCACCAAACATCGTGAGATGAAGATTAAACTTTTTTGTTTGAAATATCCTAAATAATAACCTCTAGAAATTAATGAAATTACTCGCGGTTCATGCTGTATAATTCAGGGTATCCTTTAACCAATTCTATCAACATCTCATCTGAAAAAGTATTCAATTTTGTTGCAGACGACGCCGTCATAAACAAAACACATGTGCATTCTGGTAACGTTGCGCGGTAAAAGTTAACTCAATTTGCGATCTGCGTCGTGATGTCATGGAAATCTGATTTCCTATTGGGCCATAATTTATATAATGTCGCGTCACTGTGTTGTGTCGCGTCATTGTAAGCGATGCATTAGTGTGATATTCCAAACTTTCCACACATATTTAGAAACATCTTAGAATAAAATAAAATAATTCAATAAAAGCTGGTCTGTGTATTTTTTAATACTTAATCTTTGTGGGCCTCTTTCATCTCGATTTTTTTATTATTATTTATGTTCACGTTCAAGTGGCTCAGCAAATATTAAAAAAATATTGGCCAGTAATTATGGATGTGACCAACAAAACTGTAATTCATGTTTCAGGAGAAAAGAAAATAACTTAGGGACATATTTCATTATGCTTATATTAATATCACAACCTTTAGACTGAACAAGGATACAGCCATTGAACGCAATAATTCATGATTGTAAATAAATTCTTTATAATTACTTTTTCCATCTACATCATCAGTTCCCTAGCTGCCCATTGTGCAACTCAAACCGAGAAATGGATTTGGAACACCTCAAAATCTGTGCTTCAGTGGCTGGTCATGATAATATCTTCGAAAAATATTGGAGTGCAAGAGGTCAAATGACTATATTGTCAAACGCCTGGCATTAGAAAACAACAACATATATATTATTTTAATGTACCGAAGTACATATGATGTTTCCATGCAGATATTCTACATCATCATACGATGAAAGAGTAATGGAATGGAGAAAAATTCTCTCCGGCACCGGGATTTGAACCCGGGTTTTCAGCTCTACGTGCTGATGCTTTATCCACTAAGCCACACCGGATACCACCCCGGCGTCGGACAGAATCGTCTCAGATTAAGCTCCAACTCTTGGGTTCCCTCTAGTGGCCGCCCTCTGCACTACGTCATAGATGTCTATGAACATAGGACTGAAGTCCACACATGTGCTGAGGTGCACTCATTATGAGTGACTAGTTTGCTGGGATCCGACAGAATAAGCGCCGTCTTAAATCACGAAGTGATTTACGCATATCATATATATTATTTTAATGTACCGATGTACATATGATATTTCCATGCAGATATTCTGCGTCATCATATGATGAAAGAGTAATGGAACGGTATCCGGTGTGGCTTAGTGGATAAAGCATCAGCACGTAGAGCTGAAAACCCGGGTTCAAATCCCGGCGCCGGAGAGAATTTTTCTCGGTTCCATTACTCTTTCATCGAACAACAACATATGTCAAGAATCTGATGTTATGTCCTTTTTCTGGAGAGGCCTTCAATCGTAGATTTTTATGTCAAGCTTACATTAATTTCTTTAAAAAAATCAATTATGTCTGCAATAAGCATAGATGAAATTCTTCTTAAAACAGTTGGTGACATGTCATAAGAAAAAAAATAAGTAATGACATCACAACAAAATAATATTAATTAATTAATAAAATGCTCAGAACATTGGATTTTCTTAATTTGTTTTCTAATATGCCAGTCTGTGACGTTACGAACACTTTTATGTGATATGTTGATAGCTTTGCAGTTCAGTACGTGCTAAAATCATCTTCTCTGCAGAGAACACATTTTGGTGATGTATAAATTCCAATTCTGCAGAGATATGCTGCCAAACAGGGATGTCCAGTTACTAGTCTAAAGATAGCCATTGTTGTACTTCTTGGAGAATCAGGAATAAAATTTTTAGTTTTTAAATAATGTTACCAGCATAAATATAGAAGTGATGGAAGTCGAAACTAGTAATGACAACATTTGTATAGGATTGCAGGTTGTAGAATTAAAAAAACATAAAATTTACTATAAACCATGCGTTTTTTTTAAAGCGCTTCAGTAAAGCACTTCATGCCTTTGCTGCAGCAAAATGAGGGTCGAAAAAAAACGTAAGTAGGTCAACTGACTGCAAAATGGTGGACAATTAATATTGGCTTCTATTACTGCCATAATAAATTTAACCCTAAAAGAACCGAACATGTTAAATAGTTTCGACTTCCATGATAATGACATAGAATTATTATTACTAGACGATTTTGACAATAATAAACGTTGCAAAAGACCAAAACACACATTCCGCCATGATGGATCGTGCAGCAGACTCGTAAAGCGAAGTTTTGATTTGCTGCACGCTTGCTACAGCGACGGTGAAGCAAATGTAACAAAAGAATGGTCTTGCTGCAGCGCTTTACGTCTTGCTTTAAAAAAACGCACGGAAACCATATGGGGATAAAAAAAAATTTGGTGCCACCAAAAACAAAACGGACAGACAGTTAATTTCAGATGGCAATGAAACTATCTTTAAGGCTAATAGACTTGCATATTGGAGATGATTGTAACTTTTATTATGACTTCGATAACAGTCAATTACAAATGGAAAACGTATTAAACCTTTATCTTTAAAATAATTGGAATTCTTTCATTAATTTAAGAAGTGTTTGAGAACCACTTGTCTGCACAATGTGAAGATTTCCTTAGAATGAATTTTGAAGCTAAAACAGTGTAATATTTACCGAGAAGAAATGATCATTTCCTTGTGAAACATGTCTGTGACAAATACGGACTTGAAATGATCTGATTTTCATGTATATCATATAAGAACCATGAATGTAACTGACAAGTAGTGCATCTTTTGTGAATTTTTCAAGAAAATAAACTCAAAACATAATAGATTTTAACTGGTGGGTCAGTAAGTTTACCAGTATGTGTTATTCTTGCCATATGCAATGTAACATGGAAAATAATGATGATGATAACAATAAAATATTACTGTTACATTCCTTTTTGAAGCCTCCCCCAACACAGCTTATGGCATGGATCTGTGTGTCCTATTCTGAGAAGTTATTACAAATTTATATGTACATGTGAATTGATGACATACTGTATTATGTGAAAATCTGCCTACAGTGGAGAATAGTTTTGGTCTTTGGCAGGGTTGCCAGATGTTTTGGATTGTTCTGGATTTTAATGGTGTGTCTTGTGTCCTGGATTCAGTTATGTTTGTCACGGAATGTCAAAAAGATTAGAAAAATAATATGCATCTACAGTATAACTACTCATAGTCATTGATTATTCAGTGATGGCGATAAGGCCTCATATGAGGCGTTCAGAGCTAAAGTGGATCAAGTCCATGAGACGTAGTTTTGACATAATAGGACTTAAGGGAAGACTCCACTGAAAAACATGAAAATTTTTCCAAATTTTTTTTTAGCTATTTCACTTATTCAGAATTTATATTTTCATACCCCAAATGGATTCAGCTCAAAACTGATTACAAATACTCGTATGTTTACACTTTTTAAATTAAGGCTGGAAGGGGGCGTGGAATTTAAAGAGCTGTCAAAATTGTTTTTCATCGAAGAATTCTTTTTTAAAATTTCTGATTACAAATCTAGTAATATTAATAAAATAAACTAGCACCATTAAGAAAAATATTAATAAAATAAACTAGCAGCATTTCTCACAAAATAAATACATAGAAACATGCAGCTACCTCATAAATACTTGCAGTAAAAATATTAATAAAATAAACTAGCAGCATTAAGAAAAATATTAATAAAATAAACTAGCAGCATTTCTCACAAAATAAATGCATAGAAACATGCAGCTACCTCATAAATACTTGCATTAAAAATATTAATAAAATAAACTAGCAGCATTAAGAAAAATATTAATAAAATAAACTAGCAGCATTTCTCACAAAATAAATGCATAGAAACATGCAGCTACCTCATAAATACTTGCAGTAAAAATTTCATCCAGATAGATTAATATTTGGCATAAGAAAGTTGGTGTTGAATCAACAAAAATGAACACAGAAAAATAGATTTGAAAATAAAATGAATATTTATGTAAATTAATATTCTCCTCCGCTACATTCATCTAGTAACTTCAGGGAGCCAACAAAAAGTTACTAGATTTGTAATCAGAAATTTTAAAAAAGAATTCTTCGATGAAAAACAATTTTGACAGCTCTTTAAATTCCACGCCCCCTTCCAGCCTTAATTTAAAAAGTGTAAACATACGAGTATTTGTAATCAGAATTGAGCTGAATCCATTTGGGGCATGAAAATATAAATTCTGAATAAGTGAAATAGCTAAAAAAATTTGGAAAAATTTTCATGATTTTCAGTGGAGTCTTCCCTTAAAGTCAACTTGCTCTAGTGGATTATCTAATTTCACTAGCAATAATTTTATTGCTCCATTCTCAAATTCTAGATTTATAAAATATAAACAACTGTGATGTTAATTGATGCAACGCTTTGGTGACTTGATTCACTATGGCTCAGAACATCGTGAACAAATAATCTGAGCCAAAAGTGACTGGTATCACCTACCGGCGAATGCTTGGCATTAAGACTTGATCCATTGCTGCTCGGAAAAGATCCAACTTCAGATAATCAGAAAATGAATTAAACTCAATTTATGAAAATAGGTGACTTAATCCACTTTAGCTCTGAACGCCTCATATATGAATATGAATATATATAAAAATATAATTTTTTGCTCATTTCTATAAAATTATTGTTAAAATTCCTTATTAATTTTGTAATATCCTAAAGCTGTCATCAACGCTGCCAGACACCTCCTATTGGGATATACTTACTTACTTACAAATGGCTTTTAAGGAACTCGAAGGTTCATTGCCGCCCTCACATAAGCCCGCCAGCGGTCCCTATCCTGTGCAAGATTAATCCAGTCTCTATCATCATACCCCACCTCCCTCAAATCCATTTTAATATTATCCTCCCATCTACGTCTCGGCCTCCCTAAAGGTCTTTTTCCCTCCGGTCTCCCAACTAACACTCTATATGCATTTCTGGATTCGCCCATACGTGCTACATGCCCTGCCCATCTCAAACGTCTGGATTTAATGTTCCTAATTATGTCAGGTGAAGAATACAATGCGTGCAGTTCTGTGTTGTGTAACTTTCTCCATTCTCCTGTAACTTCATCCTGCTTAGCCCCAAATATTTTCCTTAGCACCTTATTCTCAAACACCCTGAACCTATGTTCCTCTCTCTGAGTGAGAGTCCAAGTTTCACAACCATACAGAAGAACCGGTAATATAACTGTTTTATAAATTCTAACTTTCAGATTTTTCGACAGCAGACTGGATGATAAGAGCTTCTCAACCGAATAATAACACGCATTTCCCATATTTATTCTGCGTTTAATTTCCTCCCGAGTGTCATTTATATTTGTTACTGTTGCTCCAAGATATTTGAATTTTTCCACCTCTTCGAAGGATAAATCTCCAATTTTTATATTTCCATTTCGTACAATATTCTGATCACGAGACATAATCATATACTTAGTCTTTTCGGGATTTACTTCCAAACCGATCGCTCTACTTGCTTCAAGTAAAATTTCCGTGTTTTCCCTAATCGTTTGTGTATTTTCTCCTAACATATTCACGTCATCCGCATAGACAAGAAGCTGATGTAACCCGTTCAATTCCAAACCCTGCCTGTTATCCTGAACTTTCCTAATGGCATATTCTAGAGCGAAGTTAAAAAGTAAAGGTGATAGTGCATCTCCCTGCTTTAGCCCGCAGTGAATTGGAAAAGCATCGGATAGAAACTGACCTATACGGACTCTGCTGTATGTTTCACTGAGACACATTTTAATTAATCGAACTAGTTTCTTGGGAATACCAAATTCAATAAGAATATCATATAATACTTCCCTCTTAACAGAGTCATAAGCCTTTTTGAAATCTATGAATAACTGATGTACTGTACCCTTATACTCCCATTTTTTCTCCATTATCTGTCGAATACAAAAATCTGATCAATAGTCGATCTATTACGCCGAAAACCGCACTGATGATCCCCAATAATTTCATCTACGTACGGAGTTAATCTTCTCAAAAGAATATTGGACAAAATTTTGTATACGACGTCAACAAAAGTGATATTCCTCGAAAGTTACCACAGTTGGTTTTGTCCCCTTTTTAAAAATAGGTACAATTATGGACTCCTTCCATTGTTCTGGTACAATTTCCTTTTCCCAAATAGCAAGTACAAGTTTATAAATTTCGCTATATAATGCACTCCCACCCTCTTGTATTAATTCTGCTGGAATTTGATCGATACCTGGAGACTTGTACTTTTTCAGATTTTCTATCGCAATTTCGACTTCTGAAAGCGTGGGTTCGGTATAAATGGCTCAGCAGTTTGTATTTCAATTTCGTCCCGATCATTTCTATTTGGCCTATGTACATTTAGTAGTTGGGCAAAATAGTTTTTCCATCTGTTTAGGATTGATGGAGAGTCTGCAAGCAAGTCACCATTCTCATCCTTGATCACGTTTACCCTTGGCTGATATCCGTTCTTAAATTCCTTTATACCCTTATATAAATCTCGAATGTTTTTATTCTTACTATTTGTTTCTACCTCATTCAGTTTTTCCTTCAAGTAACCTCTCTTTTTATTCCTAAGTGTACGACTTGCTTCCCGTCTTTCATTGAAATAATTATCTCTCTTCTCCTCAACTGGATCCTGTAAGAATTTCAATTTTGCCTGTTTCCTTCTTTCTACTACCATGCAACAATCTTCATCAAACCACGGTTTCTTTTTCTTAGTTTCATAATAACCTATGCTCTGCTCAGCTGCAATTTTGATACTATCTCTGATATTTTCCCACACGCTATTAACATCTAATTCTTTCTCAACTTCGTCGGAACTTTCTAAAGTGGCAAACCTATTCGAAATTTCGACCTGATAATTTTGCTTAGCTTCCTCGTCCTTTAATTTCAAAATATTGAATTTAGTAATATTAACTTGTTGCTCTACTCGCTTGGCTACTGATAATCTTTCTCTTAATTCTCCAATCACCAAATAATGGTCAGAATTACAGTCTGCACCCCTGAAAGTTCGAATATCTACTATACTAGTATGTCTCCGTTTATCTATCAAGATGTGATCTATTTGGTTGTGTGTCAATCCATCTGGAATATACTGAAATAAAAACAATTAAATATAGAATATGGGAAATGCCTGTTATTATTCGGTTGAGAAGCTTTTGTCATCCAGTCTGCTGTCAAAAAATCTGAAAGTTAGAATTTATAAAACAGTTCTCTCCGCAATCATATTGTATTTTTAATTTAACCTCTGCATTGTATTCTGGATCTTAGTGGGCAGCCATAGATTTCGGCCAGATGTCCCAAATTGTGGAATTTGTGTTGTGTGTACTGGTTATTCTGTATGGTTGTGAAACTTGGACTCTCACTTTGAGAGAGGAACAGAGGATAAGGGTGTTTGAGGATAAGGTTCTTAGGAAAATATTTGGGGCTAAGAGGGATGAAGTTACAGGAGAATGGAGAAAGTTACACAACACAGAACTGCACGCATTGTATTCTTCACCTGACATAATTAGGAACATTAAATCCAGACGTTTGAGATGGGCTGGACATGTAGCATGTATGGGCGAATCCAGAAATGCATATAGAGTCTTAGTTGGGAGACTGGAGGGAAAAAGACCTTTGGGGAGGCCGAGATGTAGATGGGAGGATAATATTAAAATTGATTTGAGGGAGATGGGATATGATGATAGAGATTGGATTAATCTTGCACAGGATAGGGACCGATGGCAGGCTTATGTGAGGGTGGCAATGAACCTGCAGGTTCCTTAAAAGCCATTTGTAAGTAAAGTAATACTGTAGTATATATTAGATATTAAAGTGACATCAAAAACTTTTTAAGTTTTTAATGTCACTGTATATAGTATCATTATTCTTTACTCTCTTTGGAAGTTGATTTATTATTGATAGGATTTATACAATGTTTCATACATTTTTTTCTGTACTATGACATTTTTTTTAAGGCTTCATCAATAATTCAAAGGAAATTTCATAATCTAGCAAAAATGTACCTTAACAAAATTAAAAGTTTAGGCCCCTGGGTAGTTGAAATACATAAAACGAATAAAATCAGTTGTAGGCCTATTACAATTTGAATTAATTCGAATATGTAGTCATGTTAAGATAGTACACAGTATACCTATCTTGAATTCCTGATGAGAGAATCTGGCAACCCTGCTTTGGTCATTTAGAATTGAACATTATACCTACTGGTACCAATATGTAATACTTTATTGTACAATTTCAATTACAATAAGAAAATTTACTTGAAGTAAATTATGTTTACCAGGATTACAGAATAATTCAGTTACCTTTAGTGTATCAATATAGTACACATTAATTTATTTGTGTTTACAAATAAAATCAATTTTAAACATTTCAAAACACTTTGTCTGCAATCTTGACTACAAGAAATAGTTTCAATATTGTCAGCAGCAATGCATCTAGGAGCCAAGAAGAGGCATTCAAGTTGCATTACAAGGGACTAATAATGTATAAGGTAGGGAAAAACATTTTAAATAATTTTATATTCATACAATGCAATAATAACCTCAAAACTCTATGTAGGCCTAGTTTTAAATGATAAAAGTGAACTTCTGTGCAAAAAATGATGAAGTTATATTTCTGTTTTATTTGCCTTTGCCTCTTCTATGTTCTAAGAAACGTATGTTGGCAGGATTCGCTGTTTTCTTGTATGGTAGTTCTTTCCATGATGGGATTATAGTAATGGTGAAGGTGAATGCCAGAAGAGTTTCCATGCATTTCTGCACAATGACGTTACCTTGAGTACATGAGCACTAGGGAGCATGTGGAAGTTTTGATAATGCATAACAGTTAAAATAGTCAATAGATTATCAGTACACAGAAGAAATCACACACAAGGATGTTTATTTCTTTCTATAATTACGCATTACTATGTGCAAATATTTGCGAAGTTTACACTTTTTATTAGTAGAATATTAAATTATTTATTTTTATTCATTATGCCATTTATAACCTTAGACATATCTGAAAGAAGATTAGTGAAATGGAATATGGAAACCCCACAAAAAGTGGAAATAGTAAACATATAAATAGAACCTAAATTTACTTATGTTAATTGTTGATTCTGATTGCCACACATATCATATTAAGCCACATCATGAATTGGTGGGAAGTTAACTGACAACAATTAACATAAATGAATTTAGATTGTCAATATGTAATTTTCAGCAAGTAGCAGCCACATACAATATGGAAATTTCAACAGATAAAGCAAAAATTATGACATTCTGTGGGAAATGTCCAATACAAAGTAAAATTTATCTCGATAATAAAATATTAGAAAGATGTAATAGTTTCCCATATTTAGGTTACAATCTTTCCATTTTTGAAGAATTGGACATATCACAGAAAATTAATAAATACACAAGAGCTATGGGCATTATAAATAGTGTGATGAAACCATCCTTGGTTCAGAAACACACCCGCATACTTGTCTACAACACGTTGGCATGACCGATGCTCAGCTATGGCAGCGAAGCATGGACACTGAGGAAAGCAGATAAAAGCAGAATAACGGCTTGTGAAATGCGATTCATGCGAAGAACAGCGGGTTATACTAAATGGGATCTGAAAAGAAATTGTGAAATTTTAAAGGAACTAAAAACTCAACCAGTTTTAGATTACATTGTTCAATATCAGTCTAATTGGAAACATCATTTGGGAAGAATGAGTAATAGTAGACTCCCAAAGGCAATTTATGATTATGTACCACATGGCCAAAGATCTGTGGGTCGTCCTTCTAAGAGACTTTGTGGCCTAACACTTGTCAGGCAAAAGAAGAAGAAGAATTTAGATTGTGTGAAATCAAATGCTCATGGTCTTATAACTAAATTGTGTATTAATGTTTTCTCACGATTTAGCAGAAATCTTTCAAATGTACAGGAAATTGTACTAAATCTTTTAAGAGACTCTCTTGATATTGGAAATAATCAGTTGCAATGCTTTATAAATGAAAAATAAATAGCTGGATAGCTCCACATTTAACATATATTTTATAAAGTACGGTATTTACTTATATAAGGTACCGAAGATAACACCTAACTTATATAAGCTGATGAAGATGCTGTTGTATAACAGAACGAAACATCCAAATGTTAACGCAATATAATAATAATAATAATAATTATTATTATTATTATTATTATTATTATTATTATTATTATTAGGTTCACTCAGCCTTCTATAAAATTGAGTACCGGGTCTTTCCCAGGGGTAAAAGGCGGTCAGAGCGTGGTGCCGACCACACCACCTCATTCTAGTGCCGAGGTCATGGAAAGCATGGGGCTCTACCTCCATGCCCCCAAGTGCCTTCATGGCATGTTACGGGGATACCTTTACCTTTTTTATTATTATTATTATTATTATTATTATTATTATTATTATTATTATTGTGATGTACTGAAGTACGTATGATGTTTCTGTGCAAAAATTCTGCATTACCGTATGATGGAGCGGAGAAAAATTCTCTCTGGCACTGGGATTCGAACCCTGGTTTTCAGCTCTATGTGCTGATGCTTTATCTACTAAGCCACACCGAATCCCAGTTCCAATGCCAGATTGAATCCTCTCAGTTTAAGTTCCACCTCTTAGTTTCCCTTTAGTGGCCAACCCTTACGCACTGTGTAACTTAAACTGAGAGGATTCAATCCGGCATCAGAACTGGGATCCGGTGTGGCTTAGTGGATAAAGTGGTTAGAGCTGAAAACCCGAGTTTGAGTCCCTGTGCCAGAGGGAATTTTTCTCCACTCCACCCATCCTTCATTAAATGATAATAATGATAATAACAAAGATTACAGAAGCGACAACTTGAATCTCAGCTTCCGACTTCACCTAAAATATTATTTTTACAAGTATTGCCCATGCTGCTTTTTGTAATCAAGGTGACGTCATACGGCTCAATGCATATGCTGTCCACCTTTACTGTAATCCCATCACGGCTCTTTCAATGTATGACCACTTTGAAGACGTCCACTTAGGGATAGGTTCGCGAATGTGTAATGATTGAATAATTTCATCTGTATATTTGTGAATATTATATACATGTATCATATACCTAGTCTGTGATATAGCATGATTTGTAGTAGGCTGTTATATATTTTATTATATAATTAATAATATTATTACTACTAGAAATGTTTACGTACTTCTGTAAGTGTCATCACTACAAACTACAAGCAATGACAAGACAAAAATTTCCTGTGGGTATACTGTGTTGTAATATAAATGGTGGTATATAAATATATGTACATTTTAGATTCCGCACTTCACTTTTGAAATAAATTAGTTTTAAGTCCTGAAATTGTTATAAATATTTTTAATTTCTTCCACATTTTCCCTCATTTATGTCTAAACTTCCGAATATTTACATAATATTAGGTGACCATATGTCCTGATTTGGCCGGGACAGTTTCGGTTTTCAGAGTCATATCCCTTTGTCCCTGCCAGCTTTAGCCGGGATACTTGGATGTTCCGGTTTTCCGAAGCAAATGAAAAGACCAATGATTTGAGATTGTAAATATAATTGCATAAGGGAGTCCATCCAGCTTAAAAACTACATTTTTTTTTTTTTTTTTTTTTCATTTTCTCAAGTGTCCCTTAATGAATTAAGTTGAAAATTTACGAGGTTATTGTTCATATCTTGAACAATTACTTGAATTTAAAACAAATTGACATGTTTTAAATTCTCGAAATGTTGGCAATTTTTTTACAGTCAATCACTGTTTCCCTCGTAGCTCCCACAATTTAAAAAATATTTAAATGTTTTTTGTCCGACCAACCTCAAGAAGGTTTTGATAACGTGAATCAGCATCATTAAATTATTTGCAGTGTACGTAAATCGTAGAAATAATTTGTTAAATCATTTTGTTTTAATAGTCATTGTACTTCGTGTCTTCCTAACCTTCCAAGTAAGTATTTGGTCATGGTGGATGATTATTGCCGTTTTCAGACAAAATATTTCGTGGATTATAAGAATGAAGTGTACAAAATAATATTTAGTAACTAGCCGTACCCGTGCGCTCCGCTGCACCCGTTAGAAAGAAATATAAAGTAATTATATAATTAAAATAGGACATTTGATCCAGGGAACATTCGTGTTTGATATAAGGATAATCGTTTATTATGTTACTTAATTTAAATTGTATTTGAAAAATTAAAATGCGATCATTTTGATCCAGAGACCACTCATTCGGTCATAAAAATTATTTTAAGAAATACAGGAAACGAATGTACAGAATAGCCTATCAGTTTTCTGTGCATAAGAAGGTATTTTAATCTTACCTGTCCTCAATTCACTCAGAAATTACTGTAATATCATTATAGCAATATGTCCATCTAGAGAAACTACACTTTCCAATGGTGAATTAATAATTAATTATAAAAATCGGTTAATTTAGCTTCCGATATTACTTCATACAAACAGAAACATTCTCTGTAGGCTATGTTTCATAGCTTTCGATTGTTGTTGTTCAAGGCCCCTTATAGACGAAGTCGTTCTTTATTTCATTACACCGCCTTAGATGGCGTTGTTTTTATAATTTTGAAACTTATTCATCGCATTAAATATCAGTCCTATCAAAATTTTGTATAGAATAGAACTTATCGGAAATGATTTTTAAAGAAACTTTTGTTATGTAATATATTTCACGAAAATCAATAATAAGCGACATATTTCGATTTATTTAATTCAGGCCCCCTTATAACCCCCCTTTTAAATAAAGTATTTTGAATGTCATACAGCCTATAATCTAAGTTACAACGAACTTAATTTATATTCCAATTTTCATCGAATCCGTTGAACCATTATTGCGTGAAAAGGTAACAAACAGACAGACAGACATACAAACAAAAATTTCAAAAAAGCGATTTTCGGTTTCAGGATGGTTAATTATACATGTTAACACCAATTATTTTTGGAAAATCGAAAATTAGCAGAAAAATTTTGGCTACGGATTTATTATTAGTATAGATTGTAAGGTAAACATTCTGAGAAATGAGGGCAACAAGCGAGCCATATACGAACACTACGATGGATTTCCTCTCCATATATGATAATGACATGAGATTTGAGGCAACAAGGATCGCGATATCTGCGGAAAATGGCTGCTCAGCTCCGTAATCGTGAAGCGACGGATCTTCATGATGCACTGCCGCACCAGCTCAACACGATCATCATTGATGAGGGACGGTCGCCCACTGCGCTCTTCATCATGGACACTTTGACGACCTTCGGAAAACTGGCTACACCAGTGACGCCCATGATGTTCGGCCCATAGACCTGACAGAGCTGCCGATGAATTTCAATTGGCGCAGTGCTTTGTGCATTGAAGAACTTTATCACCGACCGAACCTCGCAGGCGGCGGGAGAAGGAATAAGAGCTTCCATTTCGGACCACTGCTCCCACGCTACTGGCACCAGGCGGGACTTGTCCGGCTGGCATATGATTGATACGTCATAGATCTGTTACGCATGCGCAATTGACACGGCTAATTACTTTTACTTTCAAGGGGAAAAAATCGGGAAACTTACTTTCTGGATGCGCCTCGTATATTGAAAATTGTAGTTAAAATTTGAACCGGAACAAAAAAAATTATATTTAATGTACTATGCACTTTTCCTTCAATTGGCTGTGTTACATTCAGGTCAGTATATGTAACAATAACGTGTAAAAAATCAAGTGCTTACTACTAGCAGTTTCTGAGAAAAGCTACATGAAAAATAATGATTTTAACATAGCCGAGATAGGACGTACCAGATCCCCTAAAGTGTCTGTTTATTTTCTTAGTTTTAAATTACTGATACTTCTAAGCGTGTGTTTATTTTATTGGTACAATGAGTGATCCTCAAGGACTGCCCACGCCGAAAAAAAAAACGTGAAATCAGGAAAGAGTTGTTTAAAAGTGAGAAATCTTTGTGGAAACAATTCGTTGAATCATGGTTGGAGGCAGGGGCGGACTGAGAATTTTTTTTGGGGGAGGGATTTGAGGAGATAGTAAAAATGGAGTAATGAGAAATAAGTTTACATACTCACAATTTGTTTCCGAGTCACAAACATTTACAAGTTGGCTTGAGTAGCGTAGTCGGTATAGCCTTCTGTGCTCGAAGTTGCGGGTTCTACCCCAACCCAGCTCGATGGCATTTAAGTGTGTTTAAATGCGACAGGCCTCATATCAGTCGATTTACTGACATGTAAAAGAAGTCCTGAGGGAAAAAATTCCGGCACACCGGCGACGCTGATATAACCTCGGCAATTGCGAGCGTTGTTAAATAAGCCATAATTTTTTTATTTTAACATTTAAAATGACAATACATAAACAATGACAGAATGACATTTACAGAAGAAGGCGACGAGGCTTCTTAGACATTTCATCCAGTACTTCATGAGCTTTTACTTTTACATTTTATGTATATACATCAAGGCCAGTGCATTTAATCTGTCTGCTCCCATCGTGCTCCTCAAGTAAGTCTTCAAATACCGCAAAGTTGAGAACGACCGTTCTGGTGTTGCTGTAGTTACAGGCAACGTGCAGAAAAGTTTCAGCACCTTGCGAGTGCAGGGAAAAATAATTTCATTGCACCTGTTCAAAGATGATATAAAATCAGTAGGTATTAGGTGAAGATTTTTCTGATCAAGGAAATTTCTTCTCTGCATCCTCAATTCATTGAAGAAAGACTCTGGTGATGCATCAACATCATTGGGCCACTGATTTACTATAGCCTCAACAGCAGTTTCTAAATCTTCATCTGATGCTCGCACTATGTTTTTAGGCAACAAAGTTTGTATGGACTTTAGGATTCCCTTATGATTTAAAAGCCTGTCCTTGAGCTGACTAATGAAATAGTCTAAGAAGAGAAGGAAAATTAAAAGCCTAAAATACTCTTCATGACTCTCTGTCTTGAAGTAAGAACGCTGTGTTTGTCTTCCTGCAGTTCTTGGAATTTAACAGTTTATCTAAGAGAATTTACGTTGAAAACTCTCTAATTCCTATGTACATTCACGAATTAAAATTAATATTATTTTTGTTTCTTGTTTCGTATTTTTCTCAAAATTTCGGGAGGGGATATATCCCCTTGCATCCGGGTTGGAGGACCCTCATTTTAAAGGTTGGTTGGCTAAATCTAATGATCGCTATAAAGTAAAATGTTTGTGTTTTAAAAAGGAACTATAGGCCAGTAAGAGTGGATTAGAAAGACACAGCTCCACGCCCTCGCATAAAAAATGCATTATAGTTGAAAAATGTCCCCAGAGTTACAATGTTTTTACAAGAAATGCATCTGATGACAAAGTAAAAGTTCAGATTACGATGTTTGGAGTTATATCAAGTAGCTTTCAATGAGTCCTTGAAAAGACTGCCCCTTCAACAAGATGTTATAAGTAATTTGACTTTTCTAGATCCAAAAATTGCATTTGCAAACCGAAGTCAAAAGACAGAGCAATAGTATTTGTGGAGGTGTATCAAATTCTACAATTTGGAATTTCTCGTTAGAGATACACCTCCACAAATGCTATTGCTTTGTCTTTTGACTTACGTCTTTTGACTTTGCTTTGCAAATGCTTTGAAGCAGTATCAGCTACTCAGCAAACTTGAAGGGTTGAAAGGAAAAATAACCCATGTCAAAAAACGTTTTTTTCAGGAGAGGGAAAAAACATTATATCTTGTTATGTTGAAAGGATAAAAAACTGAAACTGTAGATATAAATACCATAATGCTTTATAAATATATTACTTGTACTGTGTTTAGTTGTTAAATATTATTATTCAAGTTATTGTGCATTTTTGGGAACTTTGCATTGACATGGGTTCTTTTTCCTAGAAAAAAAGATAAAATAGAACAATAATGTGAACATAAGAATGAATGAATGAATGAATGAATGGATGAATGAATCAATGAATGTAAGATAAGTGAACACTGTATTCACATTAATATATTTTTACAACTTTTTCCAATATTTAAAAAAGTAACTTCTCACTAACAAAAATTTTAGAAGACATTATTATTCATATTATAGTTCACTTTTTTCTTTCATTCCTATTTCAATCCTACTCTTTAGTCATCATCACCACTACCATTGTCGGAAAGATCATCATCAGCATCACTTTCAATCTGAACATCTGGAACAGAACTTTCAAATGGTTTGTAAAATCACACACTGATGGGTTTCAACACATCATACAGGGTTTTCAAATCTCGAAATTTTTCTGGATTCAAAGGAATAGGATCTGTGTAGAGCTTTGTCAGTTTCCTAATTTTTTTATGGCACATGACTCCATATTCCATTGTATGTGTCTCTGATTTCAAAGAATGCATGAATGTTATTTTGAACATTCTAGCATCCTTAAGTTTAACTGCTGGCTGGAGAGTCTTCAGAAAAAACTCGTCAATGGCTCCTTTGACATTATAGAGGTCATCTTGCTCAATGTTGACAACTAGAAAAGGACTTAGTATTGAGCGATATGATCGCGTTATTTCGTTCCATTCTGCTGAGGTTTCAACAACAACTTTTCTGTTTCTGTTTCATCCTGTGTGTAGTTATTCCAAGAATGCTCATAGCTGTTGTTTATATCTGAATGTCAATGCTGCCACAATTTTTCCGTCAAAAACAGCCCATGTCAAATGACAAGGGTTATTCTTATAGAATTGGTCTTGACATAGGTTGTTTTTGCAGAACCACCTATATTTTCCAAGGCTATAATCTTTGACAGAGGCTGTTTTTTTTTCAGAATCCATAAGCATACACAGATGCCACATGCTTTCAGCTTTCCATTAGTACCGATAACTCATTTTCGACCAAAACTGACATAGGTTGTTTTTCCTATCAACCCTTCAATTGTCAATTGCTTTTGCTTTGTCTTTTGGCTTACGCCTTTTGACTTTCCTTTTGAAATATTTCTGACAAGATCACCGTTCCACGACTTCTTCATCATGCTGATGAGAACCGAATAGTTCGAAACCGGAGATTCGCAAACTGGGTTAAAGAATATCATCCCATTTTGTGTACCGGTATCACAGGCCAAAGCTTTTGGAAGATCCAAAGATTGCAAAGGATAATACCAAATGCGATCAAAGGATCAAACCTTTGGAAAAGACCGTGAAAACACAAACTTGTATTTTCAAGAGTGTAAACTCTATTTATTGCTTTGTGTTTTCACTGTTTCGGCTTCAATTCGCCTCTTCAGCTAGAGAAG
This sequence comes from Periplaneta americana, assembly GCA_025594305.2. Taxonomy (NCBI): domain Eukaryota; kingdom Metazoa; phylum Arthropoda; class Insecta; order Blattodea; family Blattidae; genus Periplaneta; species Periplaneta americana. The sequence goes on along the minus strand of JAJSOF020000003.1, from coordinate 15,736,982 downwards.
TGTGGTAAGAAAAATTCTGTCGATCACTACTCTAGGACAGAGTGGAGAAGGAAAGACCTTTAACGAGAAATTCCAAATTGTAGAATCCAAAAATTGCATTAGGTGTCAGTAAGATTGTTGAAAGGTCTAGTAACACACTTACTTCACTAGTTGATAAATATAAGACAAAAGTAAACCAAGAATCAGTATTAAATGAATAGAGTCTTTTACCCATTTACTTTTCTTCTGAAGAGAAAACTGCTTATCTAAATTTTCCTGTACTAGAATTTGGAAGCGAATAGAAGAATGTCACAATTTAAATTCTGAATTTTTGTTAAAATGTTGAGGAAAACTAGCCAAAATTTGCCTTTCTTTGGTCCATTCTAATTCAGCTGTAGAGCGTATATTTTCAATGGTTAGTGATATAAAAACGAAGAAAAGAAATAAACTATCAGCAAAAACAGTGTCGTCTCTAGTGCGGGTGAAACTTGACATGAGCAACATGAACAAAAAGTGTTACAAGTATCCAATCACCGACGAAATGTTGAAACTGCTCAATGAAAATATGTAGCCTACAACAAAGATTCAAGAGACAACAAAATAGTTGGGCTGCTGGTTGCGGAAGAAGAGGTAGAAGTAGAATATACCGATATGAAGGCGAGTACTCTGTTGCACTGTGATATTTATTAGGAATATTGTCTTGTTCTAATTTATTATTTTAATTCGTTTTTAAAATGTGTATTTTTGAGTTTAGACCATACCACCCAAGAGAGATTTTTTCTAAATTTGAGGGATTTTTCAACCAATCTGAGGGATTTGCTTTCGTAAAAACCTGGCAACACAGCGTTGGCAGCATTGTATCTGAGTTTTGTGTTTGCGTGCGTGGCAATTGAGGAGTGTAGTAGAAGTGTATGTTGTTATTATTCGTTCTGATATAGAATTAGTGTTTTGTTTATTTTCTTTGTGACATTTTATTAGTCGCTTGTGTTTTCCTATAATACGTGGATTGTTGTGAAATCGTAGAAATAATTTGGGCTTTGTTTTAATAGTTATTGTACTTCGTGTCTTCCAAACCTTCCAAGTAAGTATTTGGTCACGGTCGATGATTATTGCCATTTTCAGTCAAAATATTTCGTGGATTATAAGAATGAAGTGTACGAAATAATATTTAGTAATTACTTGAATTGTAACGTTAAAGACAGTGGCGCAGCCAGGTTTTTAATTAGGGACATAGGAGAGGGTGCTAAAATGAGACAAATGCTTGCAAGAACACGATACTGCTTAAATCACGGCCGTTTACAGCACAGATCACAAGTTTACAGCCTATATTGTGAATGAATCCAATGAAGGGATAACTAACGGAAGCTGTGAATCGGACTGATGAATTTGAAATCTTCATTAGGCCTACTTGATTTCCATGACGACATGAAATTGCTAAGTTAGTACACACAACAAAGAACTGTTCAACAGTTCACCATTTTCAGTCAGTTATGCGAAAAGGTTTAAACTGTATTGCATTTTTGGAGAAAGGAACTGGCTGTATAGTACCGTGAATATTAGCCATAAATTGAAACACAAACGCTTCATTAGCACTCCGCGCCTTGGCTACTTCAATGTGTAAACGCGAAACTATTTGTCAATAAATATTTCTACTGTGGTTTCTCCATAAAAGCTAAGCTACACTGAAGAAGGCACAATTTTTGTTTCCTTCATTGGCTTCTGTGAGATGTTTTGTATAGTGATAAACACGTGGTTTTAGTTAGCAGCCACAAATAGGTTACTTTCAACATAAAATTCCGTTTTTGTATATTGTAATGCACTGTTTTAGCCGTCTCCTTCTCTTATTATAATTACCGATATAATATGCAAGGGGTCCAGGACGAATTACTAGGAAAGTGGTCATTTTTCGTATTGTTGTATCCTGGACCTCTCGAGTGTTATATTTGTAAGAATTAGGATGGGGGAGAGCTAGAACAGTGCATTAAAATATACACATAAGTGTCGAACTATTTTTATGATGAAAGTATTTATGGCTCCAAACTAAAACCACGTGTTTAGCACTATATACATCTCACAGAAGTCAATGAAGGAAAAGAGAAATTGGGATAAATTTCAGAGCACGGATACATTCCTTTCCCTCTCACTTCAAGATTCGAACCCTGTGCAAAAAGAGTAGATTTGTCTGCGTTTGTCGAATGCGCATCGTCATGCTTACGAAAAGGCACTAAAATTTCAGTATTCAGCATGCTGTACCATGAACTGAACCCGGGCTATGTTATGGATGATGATGATGATGATGATGATGATATGTGAATTACTAAGAATTGATTGCTCGGTGTAGGATTGCACAAATAAGGTACCGTCAGTTTTGTGTTATTTAGTTTCCAGAGAGGAATATCCAATGAATCTAGGCTACGCATAATTTTTTGAGACGTTCTGATGATTTACTGTGACCTGCTGTAGTTTTTCAGTTTCTATCTGATGCTTTTCCAATTCGCTGCGGGTTAAAGCAGGGAGATGCACTATCACCTTTACTTTTTAACTTCGCTCTAGAATATGCCATTAGGAAAGTCCAGGATAACAGGCAGGGTTTGGAATTGAACGGGTTACATCAGCTGCTTGTCTATGTGGATGACGTGAATATGTTAGGAGAAAATCCATAAACGATTAGGGAAAACACGGAAATTTTACTTGAAGCAAGTAAAGCGATCGGTTTGGAAGTAAATCCCGAAAAGACAAAGTATATGATTATGTCTCGTGACGAGAATATTGTACGAAATGGAAATATAAAAATTGGAGATTTATCCTTCGAAGAGGTGGAAAAATTCAAATATCTTGGAGCAACAGTAACAAATATAAATGACACTCGGGAGGAAATTAAACGCAGAATAAATATGGGAAATGCCTGTTATTATTCGGTGGAGAAGTTCTTATCATCCAGTCTGCTGTCCAAAAATCTGAAAGTTAGAATTTATAAAACAGTTATATTACCGGTTGTTCTGTATGGTTGTGAAACTTGGACTCTCACTCTGAGAGAGGAACATAGGTTAAGGGTGTTTGAGAATAAGGTGCTTAGGAAAATATTTGGGGCTAAGCGGGATGAAGTTACAGAAGAATGGAGAAAGTTACACAACACAGAACTGCACGCATTGTATTCTTCAACTGACATAATTAGGAACATTAAATACAGACGTTTGAGATGGGCAGGGCATGTAGCACGTATGGGCGAATCCAGAAATGCATATAGAGTGTTAGTTGGGAGACCGGAGGGAAAAAGACCTTTAGGGAGGCCGAGACGTAGATGGGAGGATAATATTAAAATGGATTTGAGGGAGGTGGGGTATGATGGTAGAGAGACTGGATTAATCTTGCACAGGATAGGGACCGATGGCGGCAATGAACCTCTGGGTTCCTTAAAAGCCATTTGTAAGTAAGTATGCTGTAGTTTGTGTTAACTTTACTGACTATGCTTATGATTTCTTTTTACTATCATTCTCGATAGGAAGTTTGCTATTTGCATCTAGAATGAGAAGAGTGGAAGTGAAAGTCATCATGAAATGGAAAATATCGTAATCTGTACAGAATTTAGAAAGAAAAGAAGATAGGCCTATTCCTTTAGTGTCGCATCTGACTGAATCCCAGAAAATCTTAAAACTTTATGAAGGTTGTGTATTGTATTTGTAAAATCAGGAACAGATGATTGTGTTGAGCAGTTTTCTCTCTCTGAAACCTCTGGAATCTTTAAGGATTCAAGATTACTGTCTGCTCTGGAATTGCTCTCCCATGAAAAATATTTTCCATCGTACCTTTACTGTAAATGAACACTGCAAGTGAACTACAAAATAAAATGTAATTATATTAAATTTAATTGAAAACAAGAACAAAAATTAAAATCATCAGCAAGAATAACCAAGAATGTACTACCAAAACTGTACAAATTAACCTAAAAACGATAGAAGTTCAAAAGTGACAAAATTGATCTTAAAAACTGTGAGTTTTACAACCAGAAATCAGTGTTTAGTATTTATGTATGTATCAACATTGTCTCTAACTTCTTACATAAAAAGTGACATGCTGATAAGGTCCAGGCGTTGGTGATTATGGTACTATTGTTCTAACAGTGCTGATATTCTAAGATTTTGCAGTGTAGGCTTTCACGGCCGGAGTCTATAGTTCTAGATTCATTTTCCGGGCTGAGAGGCCGTGGTCTATTGGTTGGTTTTATACCAGACGTTTCGTCTGCAACTGCGGCAGACATCTTCAGTGGAGTGGTATCCAAGGTCGCAAGACTCTTCTCGGTGTACCTGAGGCAACTGATCCTGTGGTGGTTGTGCGGGCATATTTATAGTGCGACTAGCGGGCCCAGGCCTGTTGTCGTTGCAGTCCGCGCGGCTTTGTTCGCTGCTCCCGTTCTGGGTTCCGTTCTTTTGTTGTAGTGGCTTCTTATCTTTCTGTTTAGGACCGGGTACCAGAACAGAAAAGAAGCCACTACAACAAAAGGACGGAACCTAGAACGGGAGCAGCGAACAAAGCGGTGCGGACTGCAACGACAACAGGCCTGGGCCCGCTAGCTGCACTATAAATACACTCGCACAACCAGCCACAGGATCAGTTGCCTCAGGTATGCTGAGAAGAGTCTTGCGACCTCAGATACCACTCCACTGAAGATATCTGCCGCAGTTGCAGACGAAACATCTGGTATAAAACCAACCAATAGACCACGGCCTCTCAGCCCGGTAAATGAATCTAGATCTATTCTAAGATTTGTAAAGAAGCAACTTTAGGTTCCCTTGGTCACAAACTTGTAAATTTCTTGCAACTGTCTACATGTCAAATATTGTACTGAATTACAAACACAAGAAAATCAAGAATAAATGTTAAAGTGACCTAGATGTAATTTATCTAAACATTGGAAGATATCTAATCTGTCCCCAGGTCTATGATATTATTAGGCTAGCCCTTGACATTAGGCAGTATGGTGAAGCTGTATTATTGAGGTCGATTACTTTGAGAAAAATTTGTATGTACTTGGTAACATATTTGACTGAAGCAAAGTAACTTACTTGATGGACAGAGTGACCTTGAAAGGTGCAATCTCACTTATTTTTATTCCTATAAGATAGATGAAGTACTAGTGACTTCTGAATAGTATTTCACTGTTGTTCTTCTTTCTGGTATGCAGGATGGCAAAACCCAACCCAATCCCTGATTTGAAGCAACGGGTGAAGACCCTGGAGGGACAGGTACGTCCTCTGCTTCCTCTCATAGAGGAAGTCAGGGTCCTCAAGGAGAGGTTGGACTCGCGGTGCCTGCATGGCCTGGAGGCAAGGAAGGAAGAGGAAAAAGCAGGGAGTAGTGACGACCTTAAGAAGTTGCAGGAAAGATTGAAGCTGAAAGAGACAGAATTGAGAGAGACGCAAGCTGAGCTGGAAAAGCTAAAAGAAGACTCTGAAAGGGTAAGAGGCCTGCTGTTTATATTTACACATTTACTGCTGAAGAACTTAGAATAGGTCACAGTTAAAGCTTTTTTCCACAGAACTATTTACTCATACCAGATATTTAGGAAATAGGAGACGTGGGAAATTAAAGAAGAGTTGAAGACGAATCTGTATACCCAACCATGTACACAAGGTTGGCATGTTTAAAGCAGTACGTTTTGAACAAAGTGCTTAAATTGTTTAAAACAGGGCTGCGTGTCAAGAGGGAATTGGGAGCCATATGACTTCTCTCCTACCTCTTTCTTCCCTTTCGAACGCCGCGCAGCATTGATGCCATGATGGAAGAATATTAAGGATCCACGTTAGAGTTTGGATTTGCTTCCTGTGCCCGGCCCTGTTTTGAAACAATATCCTTTGATTAAAAGCCTGTAATTCGATCAAAGTTCAATCAATGTCGTTTTGCTTCATAGTGCAGTAAACAAAGACTGTAATTCGAGCAAAGTTCAATCAGTATCGTTTTGCTTCATAGTGCTTCATAGTGCAGTACAATGGCTCGGAACACCCTTACAATGGCAGACCGCATCAAAATCATCACTTTGATAGAACAAAACATGAGACAAGTTGATGTTGCTAACATCCTTCATGTGAATCAGAGTATTGTCTCCAGACTGTGGAGAAAGTTCCAGGAAACCCAATCAATAGCAGATCGATCTCACGAGGGCCATCCACGCAAAACAACACCAGGTCAGGACCGGTATGTACGGTTATCTGCACGTAGGAACCCTATAGCCTCAGCTACAATTCTGCGCCATGACCTGCGCGAAGCCACTGGTATTGTTGAAAGTAGCCAAACTGTGCGCAATAGACTTCATGACATAGGGTTGTATGCTCGAATACCACTCAAGACTCCAGCACTCCGTCCACATCACAGGGGTGCTCGTGCAAGATGGGCTAGAGCACATGAGAATTGGACACGAGACCAATGGACCAGAACTTTATTCTCAGACGAAGTGAGAATGGGCCTACACCCTGACAACAACTCTATTCGCGTATGGAGACGAACAGGGGAACGAAATCATCCCTCAATGACCATGGAACGTCACCAACAGTTTGGTGGGTCAATCTTGTTTTGGGCAGGTGTCATGTTTGGCCGCCGCACACCACTGGTTTCAATAGAGGGAAACATGACTGCTGCCGTGTATGAGAACAACATCCTCCAACCCATAGTAAGTGGTTTTGCAGAGACTGTAGGAGAAGGGTTCACTCTACAGGACGATAATGCTCGGTCTCATCGTGCTCATAGTGTGCAGTGGTATCTTGTAGAACATGGGATCCGAAGAATGGATTGGCCAGCATGCTCACCGGATATGAACTGCATAGAGCATGCATGGAGCTTTCTCAGGAGAGCCATTTCCAATCGTCCACATCACTCATTAACGATTCAAGAACTCAGGAATGCTGCCTTGGAAGAATGGGACAATTTGCCTCAGGAGAGCTTAGATGCGTTGGTACTGAGTATGCCCCGTCGCATACAAGAGTGCCTCAGGGTTCGTGGAGGACCAACACGTTATTAAACAGGGTACTGAAAGCACCATTTCCTTTTCTTTGATGATGTACGAATTTCAACTTCCCTTATCTTTCCCGTTGGTTCCAAACAATGCAACTTTTTCATTTCATATTGAGTCCATTGTTAACAAATAGTGTATTTCTACTTTTAAATTTATTCTGTGGAACTAAGAAACCCAATTATAATTTATCTATTTTATTTTAATTAATAAAAACCGTTATATGCCTAATTATGCTTAACTTTTTTTGACCAGTGTAGTTCAAGGAGATTTCTGGTTTTTGTTTTGATGGCAGAGATAGACGAGAAACCTACTTAGCATAAATACAAGATTGCAAATACTAAATACCAAGAATTTACTAGCTTCTTTTACAATTCCGAGGTATTATTGCATTTCTTACATCCAAAACTGGTCAGTGCTCTGGGAATAAAAGCACGTACAGTTTCGCCATTCCAATTATAATTTTCTGCCCAAGGGCAAGTCTTTCACTGGAAGTCCATGATTCTGCAATGTTTTCTTTTTTGTGACTTCGTCTTTGTCTATGCATATGCCCAGTTATTTTAGGCGTGATTATTTTAGGGCTTATCAAAAAAATACAAATTTAACATTTTCTAGAGATCCATGGGCAGGATGAGAGGTTTTGTTTGAAAGCCTCTATCCAAACGTTATACGTTCGTTCCTGTTGTTTCACTTCCTGATGCTGTATACCGGCCATCAGCTTGATTCCTTCATGAAACCTGTTGCTTCAAGTCAGACTATCACCTAACCAGCTGAGGTTTCTCTAATGCAGAATTGTTTATATTACAGAATTACCAGGATCAGCTGGGGAAGCTGAGACAAGAACTGGAGGCTGAGCGGGAGATGAGGCGCCAGCTGGAAGAAGTAAGTGTGAGCTGTTACCATGGCTACAGTTATGAGGCAGTTTACGAGATCCATTTAGTCATTTCTCATTTTAATAGTGATGATGATAGTAATAATACTAATTATTTGTTATTATTAATACTAATTATTATTATCATCATAAAGTCATCATAATCACCCTCGCCATCACCATCATCATTTCTTCTTAACCTAATTTTGTTTTTAATTACAGAGTAAAGTGGAAGCACTGCGTGTCCTGCGAGAAGAACTGCAGGCGAAGGGCGAGGAACTCAAGAAAATGGCAGACGAACTGCAAGCTGAGCGCCAGAAGACAGCAGTAAGTGTGAGCTGTTGCCATGGTTACAGTTACTGAGCAATGGTTGATACAAACTGTTACAACAGAGATTGCGACCAGCTGCAGTTGGAGAGCAAACTTAATTTCAGTTTTCAGAAGAATTACTACTACTACTACTACTACTACTACTACTACTACTACTACTACTACTACTACTACTACTACAACTACTACACCAATTACTACTACTACTACTACTACTATTACTACTCCTATTACTACCATTAATACTAGTACTATTACTACTACTACTACTACTACTATTACTACTACTACTATTACTATTACTTACTTCCTTAGAAATGGCTTTTAAGGAACCCGAAGGTTCATTGCCGCCCTCACATAAGCCCGTCATCGGTCCCTATCCTGTGCAAGATCAATCCAGTCTCTATCATCATATCCCACCTCCCTAAAAATCCATTTTAATATTATCCTCCTATCTACGTCTCGGCCTCCCCAAAGGTATTTTTCCCTCTGGTCTCCCAACTAGCACTCTATATGCATTTCTGGATTCACCCATACGTGCTACATGCCCTGCCCATCTCAAACGTCTGGATTTAATGTTCCTAATTATGTCAGGTGAGGAATACAATGCGTGCAGTTCTGCGTTGTGTAACTTTCTCCATTCTCTTGTACCTTCATCCCGCTTAGCCCCAAATATTTTCCTAAGCACCTTATTCTCAAACACCCTTAACCTATGTTCCTCTCTCAGAGTGAGAGTCCAAGTTTCACAGCCATACAGAACAACCGGTAATATAACTGTTTAGAAATTCTAACATTCAGATTTTTTGACAGCAAACTAGATGATAAAAGCTTCTCAACTGAATAATAACAAGCATTTCCCATATTTATTCTGCGTTTAATCTCCTTCCGAGTGTCATTTATATTTGTTACTGTTGCTCCAAGATATTTTAATTTTTCCACCCCTTCGAAGGATAAATCTCCAATTTTTATATTTCCATTTCGTACAATATTCTGGTCACGAGACATAATCATATACTTTGTCTTTTCGGGATTTACTTCCAAACCGATCTCTTTACTTGCTTCCAGTAAAATTCCCGTGTTTTCCCTTATCGTTTGTGGATTTCCTCCTAACATATTGTGACAGCGACGTGAGATTCGAACTCACGACCAGCGTCCCGCAAGAGAGAAGATCACGCGGGCTCCACGGAGCACTGAGGGACGTCGCGCGGTGGAGAGAAGAGAGGGGAAAGGGCCTACGCGGCGAGGGAGTGTGCGCGCGCAACTGCTGCGTGCGGAGTGAAGGAGGGACGGACCCTCCCGACTCTTCGAGAAGTCCGTCGAAGTGGAAAAATCGGGAATTCGAACTTTCCAGGCTACGTCGCTGTGCTATAAAAGAAGAAACGCCAGCGAACTCGGGCAGTTTTCAGTTTATTCAGTCAGTGAGTAAGCCAGAGTAAGCAAGCCAGTCTTGTGTACCGGAGTTCGACTCGAGTGTGCGTCCGCAACTGTGTCAGCATCCGAAGGCCTGAGTTCGAGTGCAGAGGACCGCAGTGGGAGGGACCTGAGTTCGAGTACAGTGAACTGTCTCTGAAGGTCTGTGGTTCGAGATACTGTGAACTCGAGTGACTGAGCTAGAAGAACTGTGAACTGAGAACTGATAGTTCTGATTTGTAAATAGTGCTTTGTAAATATTAGTTAAGATTAACAGTTCATTGTTGTTCGTAATAGTCCAAGTAAATTGTCATTGCCGTCAGTGGAGTGCTATAACGAATACTGTGTTGAGTGAAAATCCTATTGTTGACGAGAGAGTTTAAGGTGAATTGTAAAAAGGAATTATTGTTGGGAGAATAAAATCCTATTGTTGAGTTGAAATAAATTCACAATATTAACGTCATCCGCATAGACAAGAAGCTGATGTAACCCGTTCAATTCCAAACCCTGCCTGTTACTCTGAACTTTCCTAATGTCATATTCTAAAGCGAAGTTAAAAAGAAAAGGTGATAGTGCATCTCCCTGCTTTAGCCCGCAGTGAATTAGAAAAGCATCAGATAGAAACTGACCTATACGGACTCTGCTGTATGTTTCACTGAGACACATTTTAATTAATCAAACTAGTTTCTTGGGAATACCAAATTCAATAAGAATATCATATAATACTTCCCTCTTAACCGAGTCATGTGCCTTTTTGAAATCTATGAATAACTGATGTACTGTACCTTTATACTCCCATTTTTTCTGCATTATCTGTCGAATAAAAAAAATTTGATCAATACTATTACTACTACTGCTAATATTACTACTACTACTACTATTACTACCATTATTACAACTACTATTACTACTACTTCTACTATTACTATTACTACTACTACTACTACTATTACTACTACTACTACTACTATTACTACTACTTACTACTATTCTTACTACTAGTTAGCAACTATACTTATTACTACTATTTGCTGCACATTACTACTACTACTGTCACTAGTAGTACTGCTGCCATTACTATAGTTATGGCAATTTTAACTACTAGTGACATTTGTATTACTACTACTACTGACATTACTGCTGACATTACTACTACATTACTGCAGTTGTGGCTGTCACTCTACTGACATTACTGCAGTTGTGGCTACTGTCACTACAACTGACATTACTGTAGTTCTGGCTACTGTTATGGACATTACTGCAGTTATGGCTACTGTCACTACAACTGACATTACTGTAGTTTTGGCTACACATACTGACATTACTGTAGTTATGGCTACTGTCACTACTACTGACATTACTGTAGTTATGGCTACTGTCCTACTACTACTGACATTACTGTAGTTACTTTGGCTGGCTGTCACTACTTACTGACATTACTGCAGTTGTGGCTACTGTCACTACTACTGACATTACTGTAGTTACTGACATTACTGCTACTGTCACTACTACTGACATTACTGCAGTTGTGGCTACTGTCACTACAACTGACATTACTGTAGTTATGGCTACTGTCACTACTACTGACATTACTGCAGTTATGGCTACTGTCACTACAACTGACATTACTGTAGTTCTGGCTACAGTCACTACTACTGACATTACTGTAGTTATGGCTACTGTCACTACTACTGACATTACTGTAGTTATGGCTACTGTCACTACTACTGACATTACTGTAGTTCTGGCTACTGTCACTACTACTGACATTACTGCAGTTATGGCTACTGTCACTACAACTGACATTACTGTAGTTATGGCTACTGTCACTACTACTGACATTACTGCAGTTGTGGCTACTTTCACTACTACTGACATTACTGTAGTTATGGCTACTGTCACTACTACTGACATTACTGCAGTTATGGCTAGTCACTATGACATTACTAGTTTTGGCTGTCACTACATTACTGACATTACTGACATTAGTTATGGCTACTGTCACTACATTACTGACATTACTACAGACATTAGTTCTGGCTACTGTAACTACTACTGACATTACTGTCACTACTACTGACATTACTGTAGTTTACTGCAGTTGGCTACTGTCACTACAACTGACATTACTGTAGTTCTGGCTACTATCACTACTACTGCTACTGTCACTACTACTGACATTACTGCAGTTATGGCTACTGTCACTACAACTGACATTACTGTAGTTTTGGCTACAGTAACTACTACTGACATTACTGTAGTTATGGCTACTGTCACTACTACTGACATTACTTATGGCTAGTTACTACTGGCTTACTGTACTGTCACTACTACTGACTTACTGCACATTACTACTACTGACATTACTGTTTGGCTACTGTCACTACTACTGACATTACTGCAGTTATGGCTACTTCACTACTACTGACATTACTGCAGTTATGGCTACTGTCACTACTACTGACATTACTGCAGTTATGGCTACTGTCACTACTACTGACATTACTGTAGTTATGGCTACTGTCACTACTACTGACATTACTGCACTACTACTGTCACATTACATTACTGTAGTTATGGCTACTGTCATTACTGTAGTAATGGCTACTGGCTACTGACATTACTTACTACTGACATTACTGCAGTTATGGCTACTGTCACTGACATCAGTTCTGGCTACTACTACTACTGACATTACTGCAGTTACTGGCTTACTGTACTGTCACTACATTACTGACATTACTGACATTAGTTATGGCTTACTGTCTACTACTACTACTGACATTACTGCAGTTATGGCTACTGTCACTACAACTGACATTACTGTAGTTCTGGCTACTGTAACTACATTTACTGTAGTTATGGCTACTGTCACTACTACTGACATTACTGTAGTTATGGCTACTGTCACTACTACTGACATTACTGCAGTTATGGCTACTGTCACTACAACTGACATTACTGTAGTTCTGGCTACTGTCACTACTACTGACATTACTGCAGTTATGGCTACTGTCACTACTACTGACATTACTGTAGTTATGGCTACTGTCACTTACTACTACTGACATTTACTGTAGTTATGGCTACTACTCACTACTACTACTACTGACATTACTGCAGTTATGGCTACTGTCACTACAACTGACATTACTGTAGTTCTGGCTACTACTACTGACATTACTGCAGTTATGGCTACTGTACTGACTGTTATGGCTACATTACTGACATTACTGCAGGTGTGGCTACTATCTACTACTGACATTACTGCAGGTGTGGCTACTATCAGTACTACAGACATTACTGTAGTAATGGCTACTGTCACTACTACTGACATTACTGTAGTTATAGCTACTGTCACTACTACTGACATTACTGTCACTACTACTGACATTACTGTGGTAATGGCTACTGTCACTACAACTGACATTACTGTAGTTTTGGCTACAATAACTACTATTGACATTACTGCAGTTGTGGCTACTGTCACTACTACTGACATTACTGTAGTTATGGCTACTGTACTACTCACATTACTGTAGTTATGGCTACTGTCACTACTACTCACATTACTGTAGTTATGGCTACTGTCACAACTACTGACATTACTGTAGTTTTGGCTACAGTAACTACTACACACATTACTGTAGTTATGGCCACTGTCACTACTACTGACATTACTGTAGTTATGGCTACTGTCACTGCTACTGACATTACTGTAGTTATGGCTACTGTCACTACTACTGTGACATTACTGTAGTTATGGCTACTGTCACTACTACTGACATTACTGTAGTTATGGCTACTGTCACTACTACTGACATTACTGTAGTTATGGCTACTGTCACTACTACTGACATTACTGCAGTTGTGGCTATTGTCACTACTACTGACATTACTGCAGTCATGGCTACTGTCACTACTACTGCCATCAGCTTCACTCAGCCTAGTGAGCTGTCACCTAGCTGACTGAGCTTCCTCTGACCAGATTGTTTTGTCTGCTGCAGAAGCTCAGAGCTGCGGCTGAGGTCGGGCCCAACCTGCAGCAGAAGGACAGCCAAGGCAGGACTGAGCTACACCGGGCAGCGGAGCGGGGGGACACACACAGGGTGCAGCTGCTCCTGGATGCAGGCAGCCTGGTGAACGCCGAGGATCATGATGGCCGCACGCCCTTGTGGCTCGCAGCACATGAAGGCCGCCAGGATGCATGCAGGGCGCTTCTGGCTGCCGGGGCGCGGCCGGATGTGAAGGAGCGACGATTTGGCTGCACTGCTCTGCATGAGGCTGCATACAATGGGCACCCTGCAGTGTGTGAGCTGCTGCTGGCAGCTGGGGCGCGGCCCAACGAGCCTGATGATGCAGACCAGCGGACTGCACTGCACTGTGCAGCATGGTTTGGCCACGCCCCAGTGGTGCAGCTGCTGTTGCAGCATGGCGCTGAGCGGGGGGCGAGGGATAAGCAGGGACGGACGGCCCTGGACCTGGCGCGTCGGTATGGGCGCACAGAAGTGGCGGCCATGCTGCAGGGCTGAGCAGGCGCAGTGCTGCCAACACGACAGCAATACCATTATACCACAGTAACCAGCGGCAATGTGTTGTGTTGGCATCACTGCTCTGCGTGTAATCCTGTTACTTCATTGCTCTAGGCTGTCGTTACTCTCGTGCTGTGTGGCTTTGTTGTGGTTGGAGCTTGACACGCCACTGATACCTTGTGAATATTATTATTATTATTATTATTATTATTATTATTATTATTATTATTATTATTATTGTAATCATCAATATTCGATTGTCTTTTGTAATTCTGTTGAGTTACTGTATACAGTATTCCAATAAAAATATGGAAATTGTTTATGTTGGTATCATTTGTTGATATTGTATGATTGTGATACGCCACTTATTCTGCAGCATCTCACTGAGCTATTTAGAAGGACAGTAAGTAGACCTATGTCGCCTCGATATGCCCGATAACCCTGATACGCCACTGACCGCCGCTAGTGTTCCTACTGCTCACATGCACTGCAATACTAATGCTATTTTTATGCCTATATTGTTTCGCAATATCAATGTGAAGAAAGCATTTCCGTTGGCATTACTGTTTCTGTCCGCCATTTTGTAAGCGAGGTAAGAGTGAAGTTAAGTAGCATTTACACCTCACGATACGCGAAGGAAAAAACCTTCCAATTATTCTAATATGAGCCTAACCCTATGGATAGAATTATCCCTGTACACCCCTGCCTACGGAATCAGTCATTTAGTATAACTTATTACAAAACACTACATCGGACACCCCTGAGATATTTTTCGCCATTCAGTGATTCTACATAGCCTACACAATTAAGGTCAGACATAATGAGTCCGATTTATTGTTTCCATTCACCTCCACTGCCGACGTCAGTATGAGGTACGGACATCAGTTTCTTCCACTACCATGCCTGCATTTAAAAAAGAATGTTATGTTTTATTTAACGACGCTCGCAAGTGCAGAGGTTATATCAGCGTCGCAGGGTGTGCTGGAATTTTGTCCCGCAGGAGTTCTTTTACATGCCAGTAAATCTACTGACATGAGCCTGCCGCATTTAAGCACACTTAAATGCTATCGACCTTGCTCAGGATCGAACCCGCAACCTTGGGCATAGAAGGCTAGCGCTATACCAACTCGCCAACCACGTCGACGCCTGCATTTAATGTTCCTAATTATGTCAGGTGAAGAATACAATGCGTGCAGTTCTGTGTTGTGTAACTTTCTCCACTCTCCTGTAACTCCATCCCTCTTAGCCCCAAATATTTTCCTAAGACCCTTACTCTCTAACGCCCTTAATCTCTGTTCCTCTCTCAAAGTGAGAGTCCAAGTTTCACAACCATATAGAACAACCGGTAATATAACTGTTTTATAAATTTTTACTTTCACATTTTTTGACAGCAGACTGGATGATAAAAGCTTCTCAACCGAATAATAACACGCATTTCCCATATTTCTGTGTTTAATTTCATACCCAGTGTCATTTATATTTGTTACTGTTGCTCCAATATATTCGAATTTTTCCACCTCTTCGAATGATAAATCTCCAATTTTTATGTTTCCATTTCGTACAATATTCTGGTCACGAGACATAATCATATACTTTGTCTTTTCGGGTTTTACTTCCAAAACTATCGCTTTACTTGCATCAAGGAAAATTTCTGTGTTTCCCTAATCGTTTGTGGATTTTCTCCTAACATATTCACGTCATCCGCATAGACAAGCAGCTGATGTAACCCGTTCAATTCTAAACCTTCTCTGTTATCCTGAACTTTCCTAATGGCATACTCTAGAGCGAAGTTAAAAAGTAAACGTGATAGTGCATCTCCCTGCTTTAGCCCACAGTGAATTGGAAAAGCATCAGATAGAAACTGGCATATACGGACTCTGCTGTAAGTTTCACACAGACACATTTTAATTAATCGAACTTGTTTCTTGGGGATACCAAATTCAATAAGAATATTATATAAAATATCTCCCTTAACCGACTCATGCCGTTTTAAAATCTATGAATAACTGATGTACTGTACCGTTATACTCACATTTCTTCTTAGTAGGCTTATATATTACACCTATATATAATATGCCTATCAAGTACAGTATCAAATATATTCAATTCAACGTGTAGTAGGAATGGCCTGCAGATTTAACCTGGAGCCCTGTATCCTGTAACTCTACGACGCGGGGCACAGCTTTAAGCCTACTTCCTTCCCCAGGAAGCCATGCTGCGGATAACATCGCCTTAAATTCCGTCGCCCTCGACGGGGTTCGAACCCGTAACCAGTTGCTAGTACGGTGACGATGCTCCTCTGTTATCACTTGCAATAAAAGTTACATTGTCTGCCATGCTCTTTTGTAAGTCTGGCGTTGTGCTGACACAACTGCGGAGGAGTCCGCGTAGCTATATTCTAGAATGCCATGTCGACGCAATTGCGCATTTTATCCCTCTTCACTGCATCAGCGTGCGGGATGAGTTGCTCATTTGTCTTGTTCCTGTCCGGACTAGGGAGTTTCTATATCCCAGGACGGGAGTCAAATGTGGAAATTTTAATTGAGGTAGGCTGGATATAGTTTTGTATTCTATTACAACAGCTTGTTTATGTATGAGATGTGGAAGGGAAATGAATTGGGTCTATGTATTGAACAATTTTTAGAAATAAGAGACCTACATAATTGGGACGCATTCCCCATTCTGTAATTGTTATAATTTATGAAAATATGCAGATTTGTTTATTTTTGTCTGATTCTGTATTTCATACAATTATTAAACATAATCTAAGAAAAACGTTACTGTGTACATTCTCATTGGCTGAATTACTCCGGACACACAACTGCCCTCTACCTGTTGTGGTTGGAATCTGATCGCATTGCCTCCGTTTAGTCAGGCGGCGACGCGAGTCGTGTTCGGTAGGGTCCTGCGTTCGATGCGGTGAGTCACAATTCAAGACTTCTTTCTCTGTAGATCGTATAGGCTACATGAAATATGTATTGCAAATCCCTGAGGACAATGTGATACGACTGAAGTAGGAAATTGATTTAAAGTAGGGTAAAGTCCTGATTCATAAGTTGAGAAATATAATAAACACGAGAACATAGTTCGCATTTGAGACCTGAGTTTGAATTACGACTGGATTGTTACGTCACTTTCCGTGTATATTAAGTGCTTTGATAGACTTGAATTTGGAACTGGAATTGTGCTAATAGATGCTTAAGAATATTGGAAAAGTAGGATGTAATTTAGTTTCAGACGAAATCCGATATGGACGCTAAGTAGGTTGTTATTAAGTAGAAAATGCGCTGAAATATCACGTCAGATGACTTCTCATTAATACTATCGGTACAACCAAAACAACTGAACAATCGGGAATATCTATGTATTTACTAAGGGAGTTTACAATAAAAGGATTGAAAATGTTAAGATGTTCGTTGCAGTACGGGAGGTTACATATCCATGTATTTGTCTTAATCTGGACCATAATGCATCTTGTTTGTGCTGGAGAAGGGTCCAACAGGACGCACAGGAATGTCACAATCGTCCCCAGACACAAATTTGGGTATGGTTCGTTTTTTATTTATACCAGGTGACCCTGTTTTATGACGTAACAAATATTTTGCAAACTAGGCAATTTGCTGCATATAGCTGCTTTCTAGCTGTAAAAGCAGGAAAGATAAAGAGATGTGGTGTGGAATTAGTTTTTGAAAACAATATGTAGGCTGTATGTTGTCAAGATTTTTAATAATTAAGCCCTAAATATTAATTTCTTATTTAATCCAGTAAATTAAAATGTAAAAATATCAGACTAATTCGAATTGTGTACTCTGATATAATTACTTTTAACAGGATCTGGCAGTGGCGGCATCTGGATTTTTTTATAGAATTTTAGGAGACACAGACAATAAACCTCCCTGTAATGGCGGTTGATACGGCCTAAGGCCTATAATGGATAGCAGCGACTCCTATATACAAGAAGTTTGTCTTTTACATACAGTCTCGGAAAGAATTGTTGTCGCATAGCTACTTTATAAGTCCCATAAAGAAACAGTGCGCATGATTGGATAAACAACGAAACAAAACTAATTTTATTACCTCAACTAGTCGTTCTCTTGTGAACCAGGTTGCTCGTCCTCGGATCATGCGCACTGCCTCATTTCTGGGACTTACATAAAGTATCTACGCGACAAAACATTTTTAGTACCTATGCGAAAAAACTTAATGACTTTTTGTGGGTGTTGATTGTTTTTCGGTATTAATTAGGTATAATATAGCTGAATTTTAATGTTTTACATACCCTGTAATATCACTTAAATAATTCCCCTAACTAACTCACATATAGACTACGTTGTTTATGGGTTAGATGGGTTAGCTAAGTGATATTAATTATGTGACAAGGTTAGTGGGTTAGTTGAGTGGTTATTTAAGTGATATGACATCACACCTAAAACATTAGATATCTTTAAGATGTGTAAATACCTTTGGTTTTTAAACTTTTTCTAGGGGTTTAACTCTTTATTATTCTTTTCGTTTATTTTATTACACTTTAAGTGGTGAATTTAATATATTAAGTATATTTAATATGGGTGAATATAGATTTAATGGACTATAATTAAAAGAATAATAGATTTAATAATTATGGGTGTTATACAAACTTAAAATTAAATTAGGCACTATATTATAACTAGTTTTTATATTTTTACTGGCTTATTTTACGACGCTGTATCAACATCTAGGTTATTTAGCGTCTGAATGAAATGAAGGTGATTCCAGCACCGAAAGTTACCCAGCATCTGCTCGTATTGGGTTGTGGGAAACCCCCGGAAAAATCCTCAACCAGGTAATATGCCTCCACCGGGATTCGAACCCGGGCCACCTTATAACTAGTTAAGACGGAAAACGGCCAACACGTTAAAAATAAGTCACAATTAAACACGTAATCCATCTAAAAATGCCAATACTCATAAATCGATGATGTAGTCGTTGTAGACAATTATCTTAATTTATATTACTATTATTTTACAATAATAAGGTACATTGTATGTTGTTCTATTTATTTTCATGGAGCAATGAAGTTTTCACCATGGCACTCAGAACGACGTGGATTTTGAAAGGAATGAATTTTTGGTTCTGGAATTTTCCATATAATATTTATGATGTCGTAATCTACTGACAACTGAAGCCGCGGAAACCGAATCCGGGAATATGAATACACAGGGTGTTTCTCAATTATACCGACAAAATTTGTGTTCTGATAGATAACCTTCTTTCAAACAGTTTTTGTTAATTCACCCATGAGATGCGACACTTCCTTTCAGAGCAAGAAGGGTTTATGTCATTACGTGGTTGGATCGTACAGGAAGGGATTGCAGTAATTAGTTACGTGAAAGGTGAATAAACAAATCATTAATGCTACAGACACAATTTATTGACACAAAAATACAGAAAAACACAAACAAAACAAACCGAATGTAAAGGAAAAGCACTCACTCTAGTGTTAAATTAGCAGGATGGATCCATTGCTTTATTGTCTTATCACTAGTGCTGGAACACACGTCCATTGACTTCCAGACAGGCATTGCATCCACGTGCCATACTTTGTCGTACTCTTTCAAAGATGCCAGGCTTTTCCCTGACTTCAGCTGCTGCCCAGACATTGAGTGTTGCAAGATCTTCAGCGTCAACAAGGGTTTCATAATCTACAGGTAGTAATCAAATAGGATTAATACGTGATACCGAGCTCAGGCAAGAAACAAACGCGGTCGAGGAATGATACTCCGCTGATGGAGTAAACAAACTGGGTTATATATCAGAGCCAAAAGTTTGTTGGTCTCATTTAGAAACATCCTGTATGTGAAACTTCAATATCTCCCACATGACACACGGGAGAGAAAACGAATTTTACATCTTTGAAACATTTTCACATACCTCGACCTCTCGTCATTTAGCTGTTTCGTAATTTCGAGGGCTTAATATGAAACGTAACGTAACTACAATCGATGTTTTTTCACAACAAAATTCTTAACAGGCAATACGCTTATTTCAGGCGAACTGTACCATCATGTTTTGTAGTTACGAATTGTATTATACAGAGTGTTAAAAATTAACGATTACAGCGTTTCAGGGATGATGGAGGAGGTAAAAAGAAACATCTTTTGTAAGTGACAACTTCTGAGATACGCTTTTATTGTGTACGTAATGTTAGCTGTAATCCTAAGAAAGGAGACCAATCGTTTAAGAGCCCGTGGTGTTCATGCTGTCCATTTAAGGCATTGCACAACTTGCCTTCAAACTATGGAATGAATTCTTTGCAAAACCATCAAAATGGCCAACATTGCCTCGAATAACATGAACAACGCGAGCAACTAAGTCTTCTGCCGCATATCGGTGTCTCATTTTAAGATAAGACGTTTCATTGAAAATATGACGAAATCCAGTAAGTTAGGTTCGGTGATCGAGCGTGGCCACAGTACCGCCTGACCCTGCCAATCCAACGATTGGGAATGTAGCATTTATGTGGTTTCTGACATGACGATCAAAGTGTGGATCACCATCATGCAATGTTAAACATATTCGTTCATCTAATGTTCAATGGGATATTTTATAAAATTTCTTAGACGTTGCGTAGAAAAAAAATATATTTTACGGAGACTGTTAATTACCCATTTTTCTTTTGTTTAGAGCAGAAAGAACTAACAGTGTTTTCTGTGATAAATCAATTTCAACTACCATTCAGGCCATCTTGCAGAAAACAAACTGCAACTACAAATTTTGTCAATATTAAAAAAGAAATGTTTGTTTTTACCTAAAATCTGTCATCCCTGAAGCCTTTAAACGTATTTTTCGAAGTAAAATGCCTGTTATAGCAAGACTGTTTCGGAACTGAGTTATGATTTTTATTAACTTGGCCATTTTTATTTTTTAAAACGATTGACATAAAAACCAGAAAATATAAATTTTTTTGTAATTACATTAATTTCACACTAACGGGTCCAGCACCGAAAGTACCCAGCAT
This sequence comes from Periplaneta americana, assembly GCA_025594305.2. Classification (NCBI taxonomy): domain Eukaryota; kingdom Metazoa; phylum Arthropoda; class Insecta; order Blattodea; family Blattidae; genus Periplaneta; species Periplaneta americana. The sequence goes on along the minus strand of JAJSOF020000003.1, from coordinate 15,715,860 downwards.
TTGCTCGTATTGGGTTGAAAACGTTCACACCTGTAGAAACGGTCATTTAACGCGTCTTTTGACATCGTGTCTTGTAATCTTTTACCATCAACAGAGATGGTGTCCGGGTTCGAGATCGACCGGATACTATTGAATCATCTTACCTGGTTGATGGTTTATTCCGACAAGTTTTCCCCAACCCAAGAGCACTATGAGTAAATGCTGGGTAACTATCGGTCCTGGACCCCGGATTTATCGGATTTTCACCGATGCGTTATCACCTTCATATCATTCAGACGCTAAATAACCTGAAGTGTTGATACAGAAAACGATAAAAAATTAAAACATCCATTTTTGTAATTACGTTAATTTCACACTAAGCCCTCATATCAAACTCATAACGAAACTCAGATCAGACGTCAGTCCGGTGATCGTAAACGTACTATGGAACGCCTGTCAGTTAGACTATACGCACGTCTTGCAATCATATGTTCTGCTTCGTCAGTAAACGGTCATTGATCTTGTAGAAACCTGGCTTGCCGACATTTGACGTAATGAAGGATTCACTGATGCTGAATTAGTCGATATTCATTTAATGTACGGAATAGAAAGACAATCTGCTAACATTCGTTACTGTGTACAGAAGTCTCTATCTGTTCGTCCTCGGATCGAGGATCGTGGTCGGCAACGAGACGTTATTTCGTTTCGTAAGGTAACACCACTTTTCTAAAACAAATTCTTCACTAGTTAAGAAAATATTAACTTCTGTTGACAATATTTGAGAGATTATTTGATTTCCTGTGTTTCTTTTACTTCAATAACAATTTATGAATGGTGATTTTCTTTTTTTTTTTCGTGTCAGTTTAAACGGGTAATTTCATTGGAAATACTACTTTTCTTTAAATAATTACAACCATAGTTTTTAAGTTAAAGTTATGAGATGTTCGTAATGCATCAGATAAAATTTCTAATCTTATTGCTTGAACATTCTACAAAAAATATAAATACGAGAAAGTTGAGTGCCCAAACAGGATTATCTACGAAGATAATAATAGGAACTACAGACTACAGGACAATAAATAAGGGTGTGGGAGTAAAGGGCTTCCTACGAGATAATTTCAGTTCTTGTATCTTCAGATAATGTCCAAACGTTGCCAGAGCAACCGAAAGAAAACAGCTGAAACACGACCGTGACGTTTCCCTTCCTGCTTTTATTAACGAAGTGATGTTTTTTACATAGTCTATAAAGTTATTTGAAAACAATTGAGGGATTTCTGAAGAGCCCTGGCAACTGTTGCGACATGAAGATTTCTGTGAGCCTATTTTGTAACATTGGCTTTTTTCCCTTCAGATTCTTGCTGTGGTTTACATTGACTGCATGTTTTCCTATATGGTGTAATGTATTTAACTTACTGTAGTTAATGAGCAGATTTCTTGTTGTCCATACTGTATATCATCTTCAAGATTTGCCAATTACAGCAGGGCATTATCACTTACTCTGTGGGGATCGTTATGCCTAGTTACGCCAAACATGCCCCGTGGCAAATCTTATTTCAAATGTTTATTGCGAAGATTTATTTTCAATGTCAAGTGTTATGTTGCAGTAATCAAGTTTTCTATCTTTCCATTTCGACAAAACGTGATCTGATAATCCACGTGTCTCCACATATAATTGTAGAGGAATATCTAAATTCTGTACCACTCAACATACAGCCCGGATTTGAAGTTATCGTATTACCATTTTCTTCATATTGCTGGTGTTTTGTAAGAAGGTCGCTATCAAAAATTTTGTGGCTTCACGTTAATACATGATTATAAATCATTTCTCCATGAACTCATTTCCTTGATGTATGAAAAAAAAGTGAAAATACTGAGATAAAGTAACACATTTTATGAAATGACGGATCTTAAACAATTTTTTTAGATCTCCTTTTTGTTGATAGGTCTCTTTTTACAAAACACCATCGCTGATTGGACATATGTGACAATGCAATGTTGAAACCAACTAAATCTAATGGATTTATTTTATTTTAGTAGGTTATTTTACGACGCTTTATCAACATCATAGGTTATTTAGCGTCTGAATGAGATGAAGGTGATAATGCCGGTGAAATGAGTACCATCGCTGATTGGACAAATGTGACGATGCAATGTCGAAACCAGCTGAATCTAATGGATGGGCGTGATATTCTTCTCTATGGAAAACCACAAGAAACTTTTGTTACAGGGTTATTTTCAACTCTTGGAAGCGAAGGAAAATGTGTCAATAGGAATGAGATTTTATACAGTATTTAAGAAAGACAGATCCTTTATCACACGGTAAGTGGATTGTTGTGCAACCTCTGAACACGATAACAAGCTCTTGACTTGTGGTACCTGTCACGTGATTTATCTCTACTGATATCTTATTGATATTTATTTTAAAATGAAAGTCATTGTCTAATCTTACCGTTACGTTTTAACTATATTTAATAACACCTCTTTCTCCTATTGGTTGTCTTCAAGCACCACTTGTATGATCCCCTCTTCCTTGCTTGTGTAAGCTGTCTGACAGCTTTATCTGGCTGTTTGTTAACCGGTAGATAAGGCACTATATAACTGCTCGGAAGCAGGGCTGCATCACTACTCATTCTCGTTTTCAACCAAGTGGTTTTTGGTTCGAACTTATTCACTTTTCTCTCCGTGTACAAAGTCTGTGGACGATTGTGTTCGGAATTGACCAGAACTCCGTCACTGTTGGTAGCACCGTTCTTCATTTCGCTCAGTGTTAACATAACTTCATTTTCAATTCACAAGGTAAGTTCTGACTGTTTAACAACAGCTTCTTCTTCATAATCACATATCATAACGACGTAGAAATTGATCTTATATACTTGAATAAAAACAGATAAAATTAGTTTGCTTTACAATGAATAGCCTGTTTTCTCATATGTGGATTGGAAGGAAATGAAAATTGATGCATTGAGCAAGAAACAAATAACAACCCAACAAAGATTTCTTTCTGATTTTTCGCATTATGCAGCAAAATTATTAATAATGATATATTATAAACGGAATGTATTAAATGATAATACAAACATTTATTGGAAATAAATTCTGATCCGAAATTTAAAAAAAGAAATATGTAAGTCCTAATTCTCCCATAATAACAGCAGTGGCTATCTTCAGATTAATAACTGCACATGACTGTCTGGCAGCGCATCTCTGTAGAATTGGAATTTATACATCACCAAAACGTGTTCTGTGCAGACTAGAAGATTCAGCTATGAACTTGCAACACATAATGAACTGCAAAGCCATCAACATTTCAGAGAAAAATGTTAATGACATCACAGACGTTTACTGATATGTTAGAAAACAACTGATGGAGAAAATCCAATGTTGTGATCTTTCCATTAATTAGTGAATTATTTACAATAGGTAAGAACCACTAATGTAGCAAAGGGTAACGATTTGTTTCATTTAAGCAAAACCATTGACTAGTTTGTCCATTATTTCTTAAGCGTTTATAGTATTAGTACTTAATTTTTTTTCGTTTTAAACTTCGTGGATGGCAGCGGATAAATTTTCACCCCCGTCCCTCTTAATGACGCCAATGGTCATAAATAAAGGTTACCGCCAATTTAAGAAATCGGAAGGCACTGCATGTTTCTTTAGCCAGATTTTTTGTTAGATACTCAAGACTGAAGCCGAATTTTACTATTAAGTGATAAAGTGGCATTTAGTTTTAATTAACATGATATCAAAGGAGTGATCAACAATGATTTTTATTTGAATCAGTTAGGCCTACAAGTGAAAATCTTGTTTCAAAGTGATTTCCGATGAGTGTTGAGGTTCAAAATTAAATAAATAATTAAAAAATAACACAAAAAAATTTTATGCAGTGAGGTCATAGGCTACTTTTAGCAAAGGAGTTAGACTACCAAAAATCGGAATTACAGATAAAACAAACTTTCAGCGACAAAAGTAGAACTTAAAATAGAGCTTTTAATCAAATTCATTTATGAAAAGTGGGGTTGGATTTGCGGTGCACAATAAAGACGTGTTGTTTTGTTTATCCTGAATTTTGTTTGTTGGTGAAGACACGTAAATTTGTTGCAAGTTTTTACTTGTCAAATTCTTGAAACATTTACAAACAAAAAATGTAAATCAGGCATAAATCTTATTTATTAAAGAATACGATTTATCTAAATTTAACTTCGTTATTTATCGAATGTATCCCCAGAAATATGATATTCTGAAGCTAGTTCGATGGAATTGTCAGTACAGTGAAGATGTATCTTGGAGAAGGCGTAAAATTCGCCTTAGTTACCTGAATTTGACCAAAGCTAAATACTTGATGCACAGAAATCACCTTGAAACCTGTAATCCCACACATCAATTACAATTCATGTAAGATAGATGAAGTATTTTAATGGAAAATTAACATCTGGTAACAGCTTGGTGATGGTGCACTTCTGTTGTTCTTGCTTTCTGGTATCCATTCTGGCAAACAGTAATACCCGACCTCAAACAAACTTTCAGTGAAGACTCTGGAAGAACAGAGTCCTTTCATGAGGAGGTGATTTCAAAAAGGGGGATGGACTTGCGGTCCCTGCAATAAAGAGGAAAGTTGTTTTCTTTATCAACAACGACCTTTAGGAGCTGCAAGGGAGAATGATGCTGAAAGAGACGGAATTGAGACAGACGCAAGCTGAACTGGAAAAGTTGAAAGAAGAATCTGAAAGGGTAAGAGATCGACTGTTGTCTTACTTATAGTTACCATTGAACACCTTAGGTTGGGTCACAGTTTAACGACGCTTTATTCAAGAACTATTTGCTCTTAGCATACATTCACAAATGAGTGACGAGGTAATTGAAGAAGAGCTAAGACCATTTTCTAGACACAACCATTTATTACGTTTGTTAAAAACGGTCCAAGGAAACTCTGGATAACAGGAAAACGTGGTATGCTGGTGGCTGTGAAATAAGATTATTTTAAGCAAAAAACATCAGGTACAGCTTGGTTATTCTGGCAGCAGATCTTCCATTCTCAAATACAATGCTTACTCTGGACAAAAATGATTCCTTTGTTTCACAAATCAGAATATTCTATATTCTAAGATGATTTACCAGTGCTGGCTCCAGTTCGAGGAAAAATGACTTCGCTGATCGTTTTACCATGGTTACAGATACAGGAATTGGACAGTTGAGGGTCATTAAATGGGGTGGGGCAGTAATGGCTAATTGTTGAAGAAATAGGTAGAATGCAACTGCTAAGGTGTGTTGAAATGGAATTTAAACAATGATAAGATTACTCCATTAGTATATCATCTGACAGAACCCTGGAAAATCTGAAAGATGATGGTTGGCGATTCAAAGATGGGAAAAGCTGATTGGTAAGTTCTATTTCCTACCAGCCAAAAATGGGCGACGAAGGAAATTATGGTCAAGCTTACTGTAATCTGGTTTTGGAGTTATCTTCCATGAAAAATAAATTCCATCCTACCCCTAACTGTAGATATCCTTTGTGTTACAAAACAAAATAAAATTAAATTTTATTAAATTTAACTCAAAGTTACGGCAAAACAAAAATTAAGATGAACTACCAAAAATATTAACAAATGATACAGAATGTGGACAGTTGATTAATATTGAAAACGAAAGAAGCACGGAAATTTTAAAATTTATCTTCAAACTGGCATTTTAGGACGAAAACAAAATTTATGTATATTAATTCTGAATTCTGATAAAAGGTGACATATCTAATACTCCAGGTAAAGACAGTGCAGTTGTGGCATATCTGAAACACTGAATATTCCAAGATAGTTGTGACAGGACTGCTGAGGGCAGTGATAAGTTTAAAGTTGATTTTTTACTTGAAATATTTTATGAATGTAAAACAAAATCTCAGGTTATAAAGTCTGAAAGAACCTGATACGATTTATCTATAAGGGAAGATATGTAATGTTCCCCAGAAATATGATATTCTGAAGAGCCCTTGATATTACTCAGCACAGTGAAGATGGGAACTTTGAAACGAAGGTTTTACGTACCAGTAACTGTACTTTGACCAAAGCTATGGGAGAAGCCTAGTTGAATGAAAGACAGACCTCGAAACCTGTAATCCCAAGGTGATAGATGAAGTGAATAAGGTCACATTGCTATCTTTATTCTTACATTCTGATTATAACATGGCAAAAGCATCAAAATAGACATTGAATGTTTTAGTAAGACCCTGGAAATACAGAACTCTGATTGAATTCCTCTCAGGACATAACAGTGTCGACCTGGTGGCGGTGCTAAGCGCTGGCCTTGGCCCAAGTCACTGCATGATCTGGAGGCAAAGACGAAGAATTTAAGTGTATCAAAACGACAGGAGCATGTCAAGAGATTTATTGAAGCATGAAAAACGAATTGCAAGCTGAACTGGAAAAGTTGAAAGAAGAATGTGAAAGGGTAAGAGATCACTGTTGCCATATTTACAGTTACTCATTGTAACACATCTTAGAATTGATGGTCACAGTTAAGGCTTTATTCCACAGAACTATTTGCTCAAAAAAATGTTTTCAAAAATTTTGATTAAGCTGAAGAAGAGTTTAGACTAATCTGTAGACCCAGTCATGTACAAAATGTGAAGATTGTATTAGAATGTCATGTTATTTAGTAGTTGACAGTACATTCAGTAGTTGGTTGTGTGTTATTCTGTTTCTCATCGTACTGCCACCTTACTGACTGGGCTACGTCTGAACCTGATTCCTTTGTGGTTACAGGAGAAAGAAGAACTGAGGCAAAAATATGAAGTAGAGCACCAGTTGCGGCTCCAGCAGGAAAAGTAAGTGATGAGCTGTTACCATGGTTACAGACACAGTAATTGGACAGTTGAATAACATTGAAAATTGGAGCAGTACAGCAGGCGATAAACTTTAAAATCGGCAGACACGCAAATGCTAAGTTGTATTTCAATGATAAATATGGGTACTCCATTATATATCACAACATAATGACAGTAACAGTACTGGTAATATCTGAAAGATTAAAAGGGCGATAGCTAAGTGACAGGATGCTGATGACAGTGAGAAGGTTTGAGTGGATTAGGTGAGGGGCTAGCTGAAGTGTGATTTATATGGTGCTGCTTGTATTTGCTTTGAACATAACTTCCTTATTTTCCGGTAAATTTTCTGAAAATTTTCTAATGAAGCTGCTTATTTATTTCACTAGCTTCTTATTTTGAATTCACGTTGACTAAAATACCTTCAATGAAAAGTTGAACGTGTCCAATATTAATGTTCAGTCAAAGCGATTTTACTAACAGCTTCTATGAAATGGGATGTCAGGACTTCAGGGAATGACTCTCTGAACAACTGGTGAATACATCTGCCTTCAGTGCAGGCAGATGTGATGATATAAGCAGCTGTCAACAAACCACATTTGATAAGACGCACGTGTGGCATGATGTGTCTTGTCCTTGTCCTGTGTAATTGGGTTCTCCAATGCTAGTTCCAAAAAGCAAAAATTATGTCCTCTAGGCTTAAGATAAAAGAAATAATTGACTACTACTGCTAAAGAAAAATATGTAAGAGGACTGTTATTAAGATATTCCACTGTTATAAACAGTTAAGATAAAAAGAGGAGATAGGACCGTGTAAATGTTTGTGAGCTAGTGAATTTTCCAGTCAGATATTCATTCTGGAAAAGCATCCAGATAACGATAATAACAAAAAAACTAGCGAATAGGTTTAAAAACAGCAACATATAAATCACGCTTGAGGAACGGGAGGTAGAAGACTATGACAAATTTAGAGAGGATTAGTGAGGGATACAAGAATAGGACAAACAGGCAGATCAAACACGTTACAGAGAACACATTACAGCCATAACCAAATCACTCTGTGATGTCATGTAAAGAGCTGAGGAATGGATTATAAAATAAAACAAATAATGCCTTATTAACAGAAGCGGATGTTTAGAAAAATCCCTATTTTATTTGAATATTCATATTTAAAGGCTTTTAGTAAATGTGCACGAATTATGATTAATGAAGCATCTGATGAAGTTTGATCTTGACTTTTTTTTTTTTTGCTTCTTTTGTCGTTTACTCCTTTTTAGCCTACTTTAATACGTAGGCCTACTTTTTTTTT
>JAJSOF020000003.1:15657761-15702761 GCA_025594305.2 Periplaneta americana | reverse complement strand
TGGTTACAGATAGAGTGATTGGACCGTTGAGGGTACACGAAAAACTTTAAAATAGGCAGACACACAGGCACTATAGCGTATTCAAAATGAGAAATTAATTGAATGATAAGTATAGGTACTCCAGTATACATACTAGGTTCAAAAAGTTCCCGGAATTTCCTAGTATCATAGAAACAACGTACCTTAAACACTATTCTACAGCATTACCTTCAAAATAGTTGCCTTCCGCAACAACACACTTTTGCCAACGCGTGTAGAGTTCCTGGAAGCAGGCCTGGAAGCCATTTTGTGAAACCCGTCTTAGTGCTCTCGTCGCGTTTGCGATAACCTCTTCAGCATTGAATCTCCGTCCTTTCAGATGACTTTTCAGACGGGGAAACAGAAAGTAATGAGGTGGTGAGTGATCAGGAGAGTGTGGTGGGTGATCCAAAGCAGTTATGTTGTGCCTGGCAAGAAAATTCTTTACAATAATTGCGCGATGAGCAGGTGCATTGTCATGCATAAGGAACCAGTTGTTTTCTACCCACTTTTCTGGACGTTTCCTTCTCACTGCGTCCCGGAAGCGACGGAGGATTTCTACAATTCTTTCGTTACAGTACGACCTTCTGGAATGAACTCATGGTGGATAAAACCCTGAGAGTCGAAGAAAACTTCCAACATAACTTTGCCCTTGGAAGTGTCCCTAGGAAATTGTTGCTTCCGAGGAGATGTTTTCGATTTCCACTCAGATGACTGTCGTTTAGGGACTGGGTCGTACAAGTAGCACCACGTTTCATCACCAGCAATAATTTTGTTTAAGAAATCACCATCTTCATCAGCCATACTGATCATGTCCCTAGCAAGAGTCATTCTTGTTTCTTTCTGTTCTGCCGACAACATTTTCGGAACTAACTTCTGAGACACGTAATGCTTGTTGAGATGCTTATGAAGAACATTGTGTACACTTCCGACTGATATTCCGACCTCTGCTGCTATCTCTTTTATGGTTTTACGTCGGTCGTCCCTCACAACATTATGCACACGCTGAGCGATTGCTTCATTTGTTGCAGTTGTTGGTCGGCCGCTGCGTACGTCATCTTTGATGCTATCGCGGCCACCAGAAAAGCGTTTATGCCAGGCATGCACTTGAGTTTTTTTCATTGCTGCTTGCCATATGCTTCTTCCAACAATCTTAATGTCTCTGCAGGAGTTTTGTGTAACAAAACACAGAACTTGATGTTTGTACGTTGCTCTGTGGACATAATTACAAAATGCGACTAACAAACAAAACACTATGATAAACAATTGCCTACAACTCAAAACCAACAATCGCATTATCAACAAACTTTAAGGAAATGACATCATGAACGTTACCAACAAAACAAATGTATAATATCTCTTGTTATATATTAATATGAAAAATGGTATTAAAATTCCGGGAACTTTTTGAACCCAGTAGTATATTAATTACTACGTAAAGACAGTAGCAGTACTGGCAATATCTGAAACACGAAAATAGAGATAGCCAAGTCACAGGAGGCTGAGGACAGTGATAAGTTTAGAGTGGATTTTATTTAGTAGGTTATTTTATGCCGCTGCATCAACATCTCAGCTTATTTAGAGTCTTAATGAACTGATGATAATTCCGATGAAATGAGTCCGGGTCAGCACCGATAGTTGCTCAACATTTGCTCCTATTGGGTTGATGGAAAACACCGGAAAAATCTCAACCAGGTAAATTACCTCGACTGGGATTGGAACTCGGGCCATCTGGTTTCGCGGCCAGACGCAGGTATGGCTTTAGAGTGAATATGGGGAGAAGTTATTAAATCAAAGGATACCGAGGACTGTGGCAAGGATAGAGGAAAGAAGAGGACATTGCTATCCCATTTACCTAGGCTACATTAAAGTTGTAACGAAAGTAATAAGCATCAAAATAGAAATTGAATATTTAAACCAGTCAGAAATATCAGAACCGTGATATTGGTTTTACGTCTCAGGACATAACGGTTCACAAATATGTAATTTTTTAAATTTTAATTTGAGGATCTTCTTCGGTAACGAAAAATGTTCTGAGTCCTAGGAAATGAACTCTGTATTGTATTGTATTGTATTGTATTGTACTGTATTTATTAACATTCCATGGTATTCATACATTGCTTCACAGCTAGAATATGGAACAAGTCAAAAAACTTAATACTATTATAAAGTCCTAATTTATAGTCACAGTCTAGATGAAATATATACAGAAGAGATTTACAATATAGTCTACTAGTACAACACACAGTTTTAGTATCAATTTCATGAAGTGTTATTGAATGTCATGAATTCACCTACAGAATAGAATGCGTGAGAAATTAGGTACTCCTTTAATTTAGCCCTAAATAATCTTATGTTTTGAGTTTCATTTTTTATATCGATAGGGAGGCTATTAAAAAATTACATTGCCATATAACGCACTCCAGTTTGATAGCATGATAGACTTTCCGATGGAGTATTTTTTTATTAGGTTATTTTACGACGCTTTATCAACAGCTTTGGTTATTTAGCGTCTGAATGAGATGAAGGTGATAATGCCGGTGAAATGAGACCGGGGTCCAACACCGTAAGATACCCAGCATTTGCTCGTATTGGGTTGAGGGAAAACCCCGGAAAAAACCTCAACCAGGTAACTTGCCCCGACCGGGAATCGAACCCGGGCCACCTGGTTTCGCGGCTAGACGTGCTAACCGTTACTCCACAGTCGTGGACACCCGATGGAGTATGAAAGTCATTTTTTGGCGTATATTTATGCTATGAACTGTTGAATTAGTTACAAAGTTTTCACGATTGCATACGAGGAAGATTATTAATGAAAAAATATACTGACAAGCCATGGGCATTATTTGTAGTTTTTTGAAAATAGTCCTACACGATTCCCTAGATTTGGCACCTACTATTATTCTAATTACTCTTTTTTGTAGTAGGATTATACTGTTACTATCTGTGAAATTTCCCCAGAATATTATTCCAAAACTCATTACCGAGTGGAAGTATGCAAAGTATATTGTTTTTAAGGTATTGATATTTACTATCTTTTGCATAGATCTAATAGCAAAACAAGCTGAATTTAGTTTGGGGGTAATTTCTTTAATATGATTTTTCCAATTTAACACATTATCGATTTTTAAGCCAAGAAATTTGATTGTTGTTTCTAATAGGGATCTGTTGTTAATTATTGCGCTAGAAATTTGCGAGGTTGAATTTGGACAGGATTTAAATTGAATTATGTTAGTTTTGTTACAATTTAATACTAATTTACTGACTGAGAACCAGTCACATATTTTGAAGAGAATTTCCTCTGTTGAAGATTGGAATGTGTTGGAGTTATTGGCTGTAATTACTATACTTGTGTCATCTGCAAATAATATGGGATGACCTACATCTTTTATTTATGAACACTAGAAAAAGTATTTGACCTAGTATTGATCCTTGAGGAATTCCATTATTAATAGTTCCCCATGCCGAGGCAGATTTCATAGTTGTATTGATTTCGACTTTCTGTTTCCTATCTATGAGATATGTGTGAAACCATTGGTGTGCAACACCTTTAATTCCATAATAATTTACCTAGCAGTATTTTATGATTTATACAGTCAAATGCTTTGGATAAATGGCAGAAAATCCCTACAACTTGTAATTTGTTATTAACTGCTTCCAGAATTTTGTCAGTTAAATTAAATGTTGCATTTTCCGTACCTTTATTTTTCCTGAATCCAAATTGTTCTGGGACTAAAATGTTGTATCTTTCTAGATGATGATATAATATTTTATACATTACTTTTTCAAAAATTTTGGAGAAGACTGGTAGAAGTGATATGGGTCTGTAATTTTCTGGAAACGTGTTTCTCCCTTTTTGAAGATAGGAATAACCACTGAATATTTTAATCTCTCGGGGAATATACCATTGAACATTGAATAGTTACATAAATAACTTAATGGCCTATGTGAAATCGATTTTAATATTTTGCTTTTTATTTCATCATACCCTGAGGAGTTTTTTAACTTAGATTTTTAATAATTATAATTATTTCTTGTTTGTTTGTTGGAAATATTTGAATATTTGGGAATTTTGTCGGAAAATATTGTGTTAAAGAATTTAAGCTATTAGTAACATTATCTTGTGGGATGTTGAATATTAGTAGATTCAATATTTTGAAATTAAAGGACGAGGAAACTAAGCAACGTTATCAGGTTGAAATTTCAAATAGGTTTGCTGCTTTAGCAACTTCCGACGAAGTAAGGAAGAGTTAGATGTTAATAGCGTGTGGGACAATATCCGAGATAATATCAAAATTGCAGCTGAGCAGAGCATAGGTTATCATGAAACTAAGAAAAAGAAACCATGGTTTGATGAAGATTGTTCCATTGCAGTAGATAGAAGGAAACAGGCAAAATTGAAATTCTTACAGGATCCAATTGAGGAGAATAGAGATAATTATTTCAATGAAAGACGGGAAGCAAGTCGTACACTTGGGAATAAAAAGAGAGATTACTTGAAAGAAAAACTGAATGAGGTAGAAACAAATAGTAAGAATAAAAACATTCGACATTTATATAAGAGTATAGTCCACACCTGTGGAGTAACGGTCAGCGCGTCTGGCCGCGAAACCAGGTGGCCCGGGTTCGAGTCCCGATCGGGGCAAGTTACCTGGTTGAGGTTTTTTCCGGGGTTTTCCCTCAACCCAATACGAGCAAATGCTGGGTAACTTTCGGTGCTGGATCCCGGACTCATTTCACCGGCATTATCACCTTCATTTCATTCAGACGCTAAATAACCTAGATGTTGATATAGTGTCGTAAAATAACCCAATAAAATTGAAAAAAATATATATATAAGAGTATAAAGGAATTTAAAAATGGATATCAGGCAAGGGTAAACGTGATCAAGGATGAGAATGGTGACTTGCTTGCAGACTCTCATTCAATCCTTAACAGATGGAAAAACTATTTTGGGCAACTACTAAATATACATAGGCCAAGTAGAAATGATCGGTACGAAATTCAAATACAAACTGCTGAGCGATTTATACCGGAACCCACACTTTCTGAAGTCGAAATTTCGATAGAAAATCTGAAAAAGTACAAGTCTCCAGGTATTGATCAAATTCCAGCAGAATTAATACAAGAGGGTGGAAGCGTATTATCTAGCGAAATTTATAAACTTTTACTTGCAATTTGGGAAAAGGAATTTGTACCAGAACAATGGAAAGAATCCATAATCGTACCTATTTTTAAGAAGGGGGACAAGACTAACTGTAGTAACTTTCGAGGAATATCACTTTTGTTGACGTCGTACAAAATTTTGTCGAATATCCTTTTGAGAAGATTAACTCCAGATGTAGATGAAATTATTGGGGATCATCAGTTTGGTTTCAGGCGTAATAGATCGACTATTGATCAGATTTTTTGTATTCGTCAGATATTGGAGAAAAAATTGGAGTATAAGGGTACAGTACATCAGTTATTCATAGATTTCAAAAAGGCGTATGACTCGGTTAAGAGAGAAGTTTTATATGATATTCTTATGGAATTTGGTATTCCCAAGAAACTAGCTCGATTAATTAAAATGTGTCTTAGTGAAACTTACAGCAGAGTCCGTATAGGCCAGTTTATATCTGATGCTTTTCCAATTCACTGCGGGCTAAAGGAGGGAGATGCACTATCACCTTTACTTTTTAACTTTGCTCTAGAGTATGCCATTAGGGAAGTTCAGGATAACAGAGAGGGTTTGGAATTGAACTGGCTACATCAGCTTCTTGTCTATGCGGATGACGTGAATTTGTTAGGAGAAAATCCTCAAACGATTAGGGAAAACGCGGAAATTCTACATGAAGCAAGTAAAGAGATAGGGTTGGAAGTAAATCCCGAAAAGACTAAGTATATGATTACGTCTCGTGACCAGAATATTGTACGAAATGGAACTATAAAAATTGGAGATTTATCCTTCGAAGAGGTGGAAAAATTCAGATATCTTGGAGCAACAGTAACAAATATAAATGACACTCGGGAGGAAATTAAACGCAGAATAAATATGGGAAATGCCTGTTATTATTCGGTTGAGAAGATTTTGTCATCTACTCTGCTATCAAAAAATCTGAAAGTTAGAATTTATAAAACAGTTTATTACCGGTTGTTCTGTATGGCTGTGAAACTTGGACTCTCACTTTGAGAGAGGAACAGAGATTGAGGGTTTTTGAGAATAAGGTTCTTAGGAAAATATTTTGAGCTAAGAGGGATGAAGTTACAGGAGAATGGAGAAAGTTACATAACGCAGAGCTGCACGCATTATATCCTTCACCTGACATAATTACGAACATAAAATCCAGACGTTTGAGATGGGCAGGGCATGTAGCACGTATGGGCGAACCCAGAAATGCATATAGAGTGTTAGTTGGGAGGCCAGAGGGGAAAAGAACTTTGGAGAGGCCGAGACGTAGATGGGAGGATAATATTAAAATGGATTTGAGGGAGGTGGGATATGATGATAGAGACTTGATTAATCTTGCTCAGGATAGGGACCAATGGCGGGCTTATGTGAGGGCGGCAATGAACCTCCGGGTTCCTTAAAAGCCAGTAAGTAAGTAAGTTATTAAATAAGTAAGTAGGTATCTTGTGGGATGTTGAGGTCATCAGTTATTGTAAAAAAATATTTGTTAACAATTTTCAAGTTGTACTGATCATGTCACTGAACGACGAATTCAAGTGGAATGGGGGAAGAAACGTTTGCATGATAATTCGATACATAGACTAAATGAGCGAAAGCTAAGATAGATCGCAATATTGGGAAAGCGTATGTCACAAAAAGGGTGTGGTAATACCTGCTAAAGCGTTTGAATATAAAATCTGTAGCCGTGTTAGACTTTTAACTTGTGTAGGCCTATATGTAGTCGTCGGGGATTGTAATAAAAGTCTCGCTCAAAAATGGGTCCTATCTTCAAAATGTTTGGTGGCAACGACTGGTCTAGATGATCCACGGCCCATTTCTTTATGGGTTTAAAATGAAAATACGAATTAATTATAGTTTGTTTTGGTAGTGTATACGCCCTGTGGGTCATTTCTTAGAAGTTCATCATAAAAATCTTGATTATGTTCCTGCATATTTTCAATTAATTTGAGGACACATAACATTTATTTACCTCTTCAGGGAAAACCATAGGCAGGATGAGAGGTTTTACTTTAAAGCCTCTATCCATACATTATACGTTGGTAGCTGTTATCTCATTTCCTGATGTTGTATACCGGCCATCAGCTTGATTCCTTCATGAAACCTGTTGCTTCAAGTCAGACTATCACCTAACCAGCTGAGCTTTTTCTGATCCAGAATTGTTTATATTACAGAGTTACCAGGATCTGCTGGGGAAGCTGAGACAAGAACTGGAGGCTGGGGGAGAGATGAGGCGCCAGCTGGAAGAAGTAAGTGTGACATATACATCTTGATTACACAACTTTTAACACTGTATTACTTCGGAATATGTATGGTAAGACTTTACTGTGTTTAATTTCAACGTACCTCGTTTACATGTTTCGACCTATTTAAGGGTCATCTTCAGAAGTTCAGGAGTTCTGAAGATGACCCATAAATAGGTCGAAACATGTAAACGAAGTACGTTGAAATTTAACACAAATGTCTTAGCATACATATTCCGAAGTAAGTGTGAGCTGTTACCATGGTTACAGTTGCGAAGGAGTTTAAGAGCTGCACTCAGTAATTGCACATATTAATAATGAAAAAAACAATAATAGTTATATTATTATTATTATTATTATTATTATTATTATTACTACTACTACTACTAATACTACTACTACTACTACTAGTACTAAAAAATCATCATTATCATTATCACAGCAGTCATGTTTGTAGTCAAATTATCGACATCTGAGATTCTTCTCAACCAGATTTGTCATTATTTACAGAGTAAAGTGGAAGCACTGCGTGTCCTGCGAGAAGAATTGCAAGCGAAGGAGGAGGAACTGAATAAAATGGCAGAGGAAATGCAATCGGAGCGACTGAAGACAGCAGTAAGTGTGAGCTGTTGCCATGGTTACAGTTATTGAGCAATGATTGATACAAACTGTTACAACAGAGATTGCGACCAGCTGCAGTTGGAAAGCAAAGTTAATTTCAGTTTTCTGACTAGAACTGCTACAACAAATACTCCTGCTAATACTACTGACATTACTGTAGTTGTGACTACTATCACTACTACTGAAATTACTGTAGTTATAGCTACTGTCACTACTACTGACATTAGTGTAGTTATGGCTACTGTCACTACTGCTGACATTACTGTAGTTATGGCTACTGTCACTACTACTGACATTAGTGTAGTTATGGCTACTGTCACTACTACTGAAACTACTGTAGTTATAGCTACTGTCACTACTACTGACATTACTGTAGTTATGGCTACTGTCACTACTACTGACATTACTGTAGTTATGGCTACTGTCACTACTACTGAAATTACTGTAGTTATAGCTACTGTCACTACTACTGAAATTACTGTAGTTATAGCTACTGTCACTACTACTGACATTACTGTAGTTATAGTTACTGTCACTACTAGTGACATTACTGTAGTTATAGCTACTGTCACTACTATTGACATTACTGTAGTTATGGCTACTGTCACTACTACTGACATTACTGTAGTTATGGCTACTGTCACTACTACTGAAATTACTGTAGTTATAGCTACTGTCACTACTACTGACATTACTGTAGTTATGGCTACTGTCACTACTACTGACATTACTGTAGTTATGGCTACTGTCACTACTACTGACATTACTGTAGTTATAGCTACTGTCACTACTACTGAAATTACTGTAGTTATGGTTACTGTCACTACTAGTGACATTACTGTAGTTATAGCTACTGTCACTACTATTGACATTACTGTAGTTATGGCTACTGTCACTACTACTGACATTACTGTAGTTATGGCTACTGTCAGTACTACTGAAATTACTGTAGTTATAGCTACTGTCACTACTACTGACATTACTGTAGTTATGGCTACTGTCACTACTACTGAAATTACTGTAGTTATAGCTACTGCCACTACTACTCACATTACTGTAGTTATGGCTACTGTCACTACTACTGACATTAGTGTAGTTATGGCTACTGTCACTACTACTGAAATTACTGTAGTTATAGCTACTGTCACTACTACTGACATTACTGTAGTTATGGCTACTGTCACTACTACTGAAATTACTGTAGTTATAGCTACTGTAACTACTACTGACATTACTGTAGTTATGGCTACTGTCACTACTACTGAAATTACTGTAGTTATAGCTACTGTCACTACTACTGACATTACTGTAGTTATGGCTACTGTCACTACTACTGAAATTACTGTAGTTATAGCTACTGTCACTACTACTGACATTACTGTAGTTATGGCTGCTGTCACTACTACTGACATTACTGTAGTTATGGCTACTGTCACTACTACTGAAATTACTGTAGTTATAGCTACTGTCACTACTACTGAAATTACTGTAGTTATAGCTACTGTCACTACTACTGACATTACTATAGTTATGGCTACTGTCACTACTACTGACATTACTGTAGTTATAGCTACTGGCACTACTACTGACATTACTGTAGTTATGGCTACTGTCACTACTACTGACATTACTGTAGTTATGGCTACTGTCACTACTACTGACATTACTGTAGTTATGGCTACTGTCACTACTACTGAAATTACTGTAGTTATAGCTACTGTCACTACTACTGAAATTACTGTAGTTATAGCTACTGTGACTACTACTGACATTACTGTAGTTATGGCTACTGTCACTACTACTGACATTACTGTAGTTATAGTTGCGGTCACTACTACTGACATTACTGTAGTTATGGATACTGTCACTACTACTACCATCAGCTTCACTCAGCCTAGTGAACTGTCACCTAGCTGACTGAGCTTCCTCTGACCAGATTGTTTTGTCTGCTGCAGGAGCACAGAGCATTAAAATAGGCAGACATGCAGGCGCTAAAGTTTGTTCAAATGGACACCTAGTTGAATAATAATTATGGGTACTCCATAATATCTTTGATGGGCGATCATAAGAGTACAAGTCAATTTTTGGCGAAATTGAGATCAGGCGCGGCTCGCCGAGTGAAGGGAGTGAAGGGGCCCTTCATCTAAAATTTAAAATTAAATGCTATAAGATACATTAACGAATCGCATATGTAATATTTCATTCCTAAGTCTCAGTCTACTTGTTTATAATACTGTTGCAATGTATGTCTACTGTATGTTGTGACACTCTTTAGCGAGACTCGACTTACCGAGTGAAGGGAAGAAGACAAAGAGCGAGCGAGGGTTCATCATGCTCTTTCTCTCTAGCAGTATACCTGACAGTGGACATGAACAGAACGTGTCCTCCAAACAACGTCGTTCCCCTAACAGCTGGTTACCATGACAACGTGACGTCAAGTTCTCTCAGAAAACTGTGATTTTACTACCCGTGTGAAGTGACGTTTTCAACAACAAAGCATCCCCGCATCAGTGCTGTGGACTTCCGAACCAGTTTTTAGCAAAGGCCACCCTCTCAATATTGTTCGCTCCTCGCCTTGACGCCTCCACCCACACACACAGTATGGCTCTGCCTTCTTCCTTGTGCGGGTGTTAGACAGTTTTAAGTGAAAGTTTGTTAAGTGTGTGTCTGTGATAATGAATCCAGTTAGTGATACTGTATGTGCGTTACTTGAGACACCGTTTTCCAGATGGAAAGACGAAGACAAAAAAGACATTTTGACAACAGGACGACCTACCACAGCATTAAGTATTAGTGTAAAAAAGGAAAAAAAACGGCAAATCTTATAATGTTAACTTCAAAAACTCTTGGTTTTCTGAATTTCCATGGCTATGCAGTAGCCCCTATTTAGAGAAATTATTTTGTTGGTCCTGTTTGCTTTTTAGCAATAATCACAATGTTTGGAATAAAGAAGGATTTTCAGATTTTAAGAACATAACGCGGGCTCTAAACAAACACAAAGATTCTGCCCAACACCTGAAATGCAAATTGCAACTCAACACTTTCCTGAAGAATAGGAATACAATTGGTGACGCCATTCGGGAAAATGCAAGGTTACATCTTGTCCATTTCAATGAAAATGTTCGCTTAAATAGGATTTTTTTCCAACTTATAATTGATTCAGTGCTATATTTAAGCAAACAAGAACTTGGATTTAGGGGTCACGATGAAAGTGTTTCTTCAATAAATCGAGGCAATTTCAAGGAACTACTTGCATTATTAATATCTAGGAGTCCGCTGGAAATTCAAAACCACTACTCTAAAATTAGTAATGTGTTCACCGGTGATTCTAAGACCATACAAAATGAAGTGCTAGACTGTATATCTGACTACATCAATGACCATGTGAAAATGAGATTCATAACACAACTTTTTTTGCTATTGAAGTTGATGATAGCACAGACATTACTCAGACATCACAGTGTTCTATGATAATAAGATATGTAAATTCTGAAGGAATTATTGTTGAACGTTTCCTGGGGTTTCATAATGTTAGTGCTGATAGATCCTCTGAAGCATTGTTCAGCATTTTGGATGGGGTTTTATAAGAATTTGGTTATGAGAACAAATTGGTAGCACAGTGCTATGACGGAGCAAGCGTAATGGCGGGTCACTTGAACGGTCTCCAGAAGAAAGTTAAGGACAAAGCACCTCAATCTGTTTTCGTGCATTGTTTAGCCCATCGGTTAAACTTGGTGTTGCAACAGAGTTTAGAATGCAATTCTAAATGTCGCATATTTTTTGCGAGTATCAGTGGGATTCCGTCATTTTTCCACCATTCATCAAAAAGAACACACGTAATAGATTCACTCTCAGCTAGACGTATACCAACCTTAGCAGTAACTCGCTGGTGTTCTAATTCAAAATTACTCAATGTAATTGTAGAGGATTGGGAAAACCTGAAACAAGCTTTTGAGCTAATTATGAATGACAAACTGTCTGACAAGAAATCTGTTCAACTTAGTAAGGGGTTTCTGAACGATATGAATAGTTTTGAATTTACTTTTCTGGCTGTAGTATTCAATGATATTTTTCATTGACCGATGTTCTATTTGATGTTCTACAGAAAAAATCGCTGGACATTACATACTGCATATCCAAGATAAAAAGTACTTGTGCTGTAATAAACAATAAAAGAAATGACCAGTATTTCTCGGAATTATTTGAGAAAGTTAAAGGAATGACCAGCCTAACTCGGAGAAGAGAGTACAGTACCATGACAGAGGATGAGATTTTTCGAAATTTCAGGATTTTGTTTTTCGAGATTTTGGATACTATTTCAATGGAAATGAAAGTGAGGTTTCAAGACTGTGATAATTTGCAATTTCTCGGCCTTGTGGATACTTCAAAATTTGATAAGTATGCTAAAGATTTCCCTTCTACAGCACTTGAAAATTTACAACACTGCTATCCATTGATATTCAACAAAATTGACCGTTTGAAGAACGAACTGCGGCTACTGTATGCAGATGAGGTGAATAGGTCGTTATCTACCGCGGAGTGTTTCAAATTGTGCCAAGAAAATAAGGATGTATTTGAGGAATCATACAAATTATTTGCCTTAGTTTTAACAATTCCATCTACAAGTGCATCTGTGGAAAGAAGCTTTTCGTGTTTAAATAGAATTAAGTCTTTTAGGAGGAATACAATTTCACAAGAAAGACTCACAGCATTGGCAAATATTTCTATTCAGAAAGAACTTTTGTGTGAACTGATGAAAGAGCAGCCATTTTATGAAGACATGACGGATAGGTCTGCTGCTCTCAAGAACCGTAGGATTGACTTAATATACAAGAAATAGGTGAGTCTTGCATGTCCAATTTTTATTGGAGTATATTTTTAAACTCTATTATCATGCTATATTAACCCCATTTAGCCCTTCACCTCCTTGTTTGGGTAGGAGCCGCCACTGAATTTGAGATATGTATAGTTTTGTCATCATCAGCTCGATATCTATGTCTGGTAAAAAGAGTAGACGTCAAAAGCTGCTGTAGAACGCCGCATTCTCTGATGCATATAACAGTATCTTCAAAATAATGTACAATGTTAAACAGTTTTTTTGCTCTCCTGTAAAATAAGGTTTTTTGACTTGTACTCTTATGATCGGCCATCAAAGATATATCAAAATGTGTGACACTAACCATACTGGCAATATCTGAAAGATGAAAAGGGCGATAGCTAAGTGACAGGAGGCCGAGAACAGCGAGGAGGTTTGAGTGGGTTAGGTGAGGGGCTAGCTGAAGTGTGATTTATATGGCGCTGCTAGTATTTGCTTTGAAAAAGCTTCCTTATTCACCGGTCAATTTGCTGGCAAAATTTTGTAATGAAGCTGCTTATTTATTTCACTAGCGTCTTATTTTGAATTCCCATTGACTAAAACACACTCAATGACAAGTTGAACGTGTCCAACATTAATGCTCAGTGAAAGCGATAAGCCGTTCGATTTTACTAGCAGCTTCCAAAGTAGTGGTATGTCAGGACTTCAGGGACTGAATCTCTGAACAACTGGTGAATACATCTGCCTTCAGTGCAGGCACGAGCGGTGATATAGGCAGCTGTCTACAAACCATATTTGATAAGACGCACGTGTGGCATGATGTGTTGTCCTTGTCCTGTGTACTTGGGTCCTTCAATGCTAGTTCTTTAAAATGCAAAGACTATGTCCTTGGAGCTCAAGATGAAAGGAAATAATTGACTACTACTGCTAAATAAAAATGTGAGAGAGTTGTTATTAAGATGCCACTGTTGTAAACAGTTAAGAAATAAAAGAGGAGATAGGACCGTGTAAATGTTTATGAACTAGCGAATTTTTCAGCCAGATATTCATTCTGGGAAAGCATCAATGTAACGTTAACGGCAGAAGCTAGTGAATAGCGTTAAAATCAGCAACATATAAATCACGCTTAAGGGACACGAGTCAGAAAACTGTGACAAGATTACAAAGGATTAGATGAGGGAATACAAGAATAGGACAGACAGGCAGATCAAACACGTTACAAAGAACACATTACAGCCATAACCAAATCACCCTGGGTTGTCATGTAAAGATCTGAGGGATGGATTATAAAATAAAACAAATAATGCCTTATTAACATACATTTGTATTGTAGTTAAGAACAAAAACACAACGTTGAACATAACTATACAAAAATGTTTCTGTAGTTGTAAAGTAAAAATAATAAATCCGACAAAATGTGCCTATTTTTGAGAAACTGGCTTCTCAAATCTGTACTCTGTATTCGATATAAACACAGTGATATCGTTTCCCAAGTTCAAGGAGATTTCTCGCTTTTGTTTTGATGGCTGAGATAGACCACAAACTTATTCAGCATAAATACAAGTTTTCAAATACTAATAGGGATATCTTATGCGAAGTTTTACCGTCAGAGGGCAGGAGCGTTCCTTGCGGCGCAACATGCTGTAGGGCTATGTTTTGTCATATGCCTCAGTTGATTACGTTTTCCCACTTCTTGGTTTTCTGTGCGTGTCAAAATTATATTTACAGTTATTTTGTATAACCTAGTATAATTTAATATAATTCAATATTTTCTTACCTCATAATTTAATTTAATTTACAATAACGTAAACCTGTATAATATTCAGGGGAAATCTGCAGTATGCAGAATATAAATACGAGTAAATTGAATGTTCATGAACCTAAACGAGAACTTTGAGAACAATATGCACGAATAAAAAAATAGGAAATATGTCGAAAGTGTTATTGCCCTCTTTAATAATTATTATTTAAGAACCATACGCTAAAAACAGGATATGCATCCACCAATGTGTTTTTTTTATAGGGAAGTGACTATCGAGATTGAATTCCTTGTATTTTTTCTGTAGTTGCACAAAGATCAAATGCAATTTTTAATAGGATGATATAATATGATCGCAATAGTATCACGATTAGTCGTGCGTTTTGAAGGTTAAGGACATGCAGTTTTGAGTACTATGTAGGATGATTTTGAAAATTTGAAGTAAAAACATGGCTTTAATAATTAGGGATAGTACATTAAAAACATTATTCACGAAATGGGTTCCACTACGGATCGTTCTGGATAATAAACATCCCAGTTTATCGAGAGTTTACTGCAGGCGTAAACTTCGGAGACTCCTACAACTTCTGCATATAATCTAAGCTAACATAGCTCGCTGTCGAGTTGCATATGTTTTTATTAATTTTTCTTTTTCCTCTTCCAAAATGAAACTGTAGCCAACACTTCCTTACTTGAAGTAGTTACTTTTATTTAATAGCTAGCACTTTCGAGGCGCAATTTAATTACTTATATTTTTTAAGGTTTAAAGCATATATTCAGAATATTTCGGGATCTGATTGAAGACAAAAAGCTTTCGCTGGTGTTTACATATAGAAACATAACAAAAATTGGTCATTTTTAGTTGTTTTAAGAGTATTTAATATACTAATACACTACTTATTATCCTCAATGTTTATATACCGAAAAACAAATGCAGACACAAAGCGCATCCCTCATAGTATACGTGCGATATCTGTTGGTGCTAGTTCAGGATATCCCTATTACCAAGAATTTACTAGCTTTTGCAAGCCCGAGGTTTTCTTGCATTCTTTATATCCAAAACTGGTCAGTGCTCTAGGTAAAAAAAAAACACATATAGAGACACCATTCTATCATTCATTCATAGCTTTCTACCTTCCTCTTAGTCTCCACATATGATCCATAATGTTGTACCTTAATGTCGTCTATCATCTGATATCTTCTTCTGGCCTGAACTCTCAAATTCCTTCCAGTGCATCCTTCAGTAGGCAGTTTCTTCTCAGTCAGTGACCCAGCCAATTTCTTATTCTCTTTTTGATCATTTTCAGCATTATTCTTTCTTCACCCATGATTTGTAGATCAGTTTCTTTTCTTATTCTGCCTGTCCATTTCACACGCTCCATTCTTCTCCATATCCACATTTGAAATGTTTATTGATTTTGTCGTCTGTTCAGTTTTTAACTAATATTTAAGGAGAAAAATTCGCGCCGGCACCGGGGATCGAACCCGGGTCCTTGGTTCTACCCTAGATCATATATGTAACAGATAACTCCTCGCTACGTTAAAATCGGCAGCACTTTGAAGAGAACAACCGCCAGGATCGCCACCCGTCCGCCGTAAACGAACACGAGATGGCAGCACAGTCGCTAATGCAATTCAAATGGGAATTATGACGTGACTCCTTATGTAACAACTAGATGGCAGCGTAGTAAACCTGACAAAAGTTGTTAACCTCAAAGCCTATAAGCCCGACATATCTGTTACATATATGATCTAGGGTTCTACGTACCAAGCGCTCTGACCACTAAGCTACGCCGAATTTAATCTATAGCACCGGATCGATCCTTCCTCCTTGACATTGGACATAAACGTCAACATATACAGGGTGTTTAAAAATACAGGCCATAATTTCAGGTATGTATTTCCCACATGTAGACAATCAAAATAGTTCATTACAACATGTGTCCGGAAATGCTTCATTTCCGAGTTATGGCCTTCACAACATTGAAATTCACCGGAACGTTTTTCTTTCCGCAGGTCGTTGCCGTCAAAGGAGACATTAAGAGGGCACTCTGACAGTTCATTCCGAGGCGAAAGTTACATTCAGTACTTGGATCGAAGGTTTCCTGATCGATGGATAGGTAGAGTGGCCCAATTGCTTGGCCTCCACGCTCACCTGATCTGAACCCTCTCGATTTTTACTTGTGGGGTCATTTAAAATCATTGGTTTATTCGTCTCCGGTGCCTGATTTGGAATCCCTTCGGAATCGAATTGTGGCATGTTCTGAGGACATACGCAATACTCCTGGAGTTTGGGACCGTGTTCGCAGGTCAATGAGACATCGATGTGAGGTCTGTATTCAAGCAGGAGGTGGACATTTTGAACATCTTCTGTAATGACAACGACCTGCGGAAAGAAAAACGTTCCGATGAATTTCAATGTTGTGAATGCCATAACTCGGAAATGAAGCATTTCCGGACACATGTTGTAATAAACTATTTTGATTGTCTACATGTGGGAAATACATACCTGAAATTATGCCCCGTATTTTTGAAACACCCTGTATATGCCTAACATGAAGTCAGGCCACAAAGGGAAACATTGGCCTTGCAAACTACTATTGAAAGTGTTTGAAAGATATGTCGGCAATGAAGTCACATCTAAGAAGCGAAATAAAATAAATTGGAAAGTAGGTTCCGATCTCTCGTCTTGCAGGTACCATACATTAAAAGATTATTGCTATCGACTGGTTTTCAGTAAAATCATAAATTTTATTGATTGTACGTGGATTTGTATTTTTAAAATGGGGTACATATGCGGTAGTGCTATTAAAAGTCTTACCAAAAAGTGGGCCACATCCTCATAACGTTTGACTGACACTGGTCTAGATGACCAGTGGTCAACTTATTTTAGGGCTTATGAAAGTCACAATTACGTTCTGGGTAGGGTAGTTAGATGATTCACAGCTCATTTCTTTTAGGTTTCATCATGAAAATACGAATTACAATATGTACTGATAGTGTATTCGGTCTGTGGGCCATTTCTTAAAACTTCATTATGAAACTAAAGGTTATGTTCATGCAGATGTCCAATTTATTTTAGGGTTCATAATATTTATTTAACTCTTTAGGGAAATCCATGGGCAGGATGAAAGGTCCTATTTGGAAGCCTCTATCCAAACATTATACGTTGGTAGCTGTTGTCTCATTTCCTGATGCTGTATACCGGCCATCAGCTTGATTCCTTCATGAAACCTGTTGCTTCAAGTCAGACTATCACCTAATTAGCTGAGCTTTCTCTGATCCAATATTGTTTGTATTATAGAGTTACCAGGATCAGCTGGTGAAGCTGAGACAAGAACTGGAGGCTGAGAGGAAGATGAGGCGCCAGCTGGAAGAAGTAAGTGTGAGCTGTTACCATGGTTACAGATACGAGGGTGTTTACCAGCTCTATTTAGTCATTTCTGGTTTTAATAATGATGATGATAGTAATAAGCAATCGAAAGGGCCTGTCTTCCTCCGAATGGACCAATGCTTTAAAAATGTCAAGCAATATTTCGGCGGTTCGCGCAATACCGGGCAGAACTCTAAGCACAACCCGCTGCCGTCATCCAGACTGTAGCGAGCTTGAAACACTTGGACACGTGCTTGGACAATGCCCCAAAGGCGAGCTGCTGATCAATGCGAGACATCATCGTGTACGACATGCTTTGGTGATATCGTTAAAAACTTTAAATTGGGAAATTAATGAGGAAGTACATTGTGTATCATCAGATGGTTCTTTTAGACGGGCAGACATTATTGCAATTAACGGACGTTTAAAACGGGCTCTTGTTCTTGACCCTACTATCCGTTTCGAAAGAAACCTAAATCAGGCCACCGAAGTTGATATTGAGAAGAAGTCCATATATGAACCTTCTCTGCCGTATCTTTCTCAATAGTACAACGTCCCTCTTAAACAATGGTCTGTCATTGGTTTGCTGTTTGGCAGTAGAGGTTCTATTTTCAAATTCACATGGAATTATCTTAAGGAACTTCACATTCCTTTTGATTACGTAATGTCTGTCCTTATAAATATTATCAAGGATTCTCTTCAAATACTACATCATCATCTCTATTTCAATTAATCCATTTATATTTGCCTTAAACAATTAACTTTCTTTTTTCTTTAATGTATCACATCACATATATTGTACATGTTTATTGTATTCAGGACATTTGTGGTCATTCAAATTCTTTGAGCTGATGTCTATAATTTAGAATTTACATATATATATTGCTATTATCATCATCATCATCATCATCATAAAGTCATCATAATCACTCTCTCCATAATCATTATCATCATCATCGTCATCATCATCATAGCAGTCATGTTTCTAGTCAAGTTACCAACATTTCTTCTCAACCAGATTTGTTTTCAATTACAGAGTAAGGAGGAAGCACTGCGGGCTCTGCGAGAAGAACTGCAAGCGAAGGGGGAGGAACTGAAGAAGCTGGCAGACGAACTGCAAGCGGAGCGCCAGAAGACAGCAGTAAGTGTGAGCTGTTGCCATGGTTACAGTTGTGAAGTATGTGGAGTTTGCGAGCTCGGTTCAGTCATTTCTCATTTTAATAATGATGATAATAATGATGATGATAATAATAATAATAATAATAATAATAATAATATTATTATTATTATTATTATTATTATTATTATTATTATTATTAACCAACGGCATAGCTCAGTTGGCTAAGGCACTTGCCTGCCGTTACGGAGTTGAGGTCGGGCACGGGTTGGATTCCCACCTGGCCTGATTGTCTGGTTGGGTTTTTTCCGAGGTTGTCCCCAACCGTAAGGTAAATGTCACATAATCTATGGCGAATTCTCCATCTCATCTCGCCTAATATCATCTCGCTATCACCAATTCCATCGACTCTAAATAACCTCGCAGTTGATACAGCGTCGTTAAATAACCAACTAAAATACTAATCAATATAATAATATTTATTATTATAATTATTATTATTATTATTATTATTATTATTATTATTATTATTATTGTTATTATACATTAATCATCATAATCACCTTCGCCATCATCATCATCATCATTATATGTCATGTTTCTAGTCAAGTTACCGACATTCCTTCTCAACCAGATTTGTTTTTAATTACAGAGTAAAGTGGAAGCACTGCGTGTGGTGCCAGAAGAACTGCAGGCAAGGGGCGGGGAACTGAAGAAAATGACAGGGGAACTGCAGGCGATGCGCCAGAAGACAGCAGTAAGTGTGAGCTGTTGCCATGGTTACAGTTACTGAGCAATGATTGATACAAACTGTTACAACACAGATTGCGACCAGCTGCATTTGGACAGCAAACTTAATTTAAATTTTCAGACTAGAACTGCTACCAACAACGCCACTATTACTACTGCTGCTGCTACTGCTCCTACTGCTACCACAATACTACTACTACTACTATTACTGCTACTAGCTACTTCTACTACTGCTACTACTACTACTACTACTACTACTACTACAACTACTACTACTACTACTACTACTACTACTACTACTACTAACAGTCCCCATTTAAGTTCGGTTCATAGGCTTTCCCCTCTACTCACACTCTCTAACTTCCGTGAAGGGGAAGATGCTACTGTCTATCTTACTAACGTTCGACTAATTGACTTTGAACATAGTGAAAATTCTTATTATTGAAATGGTTTACGGGTAATCTATATTTCGAAAATCTATACTATGCGTTTGTATTTCATTTTATTGTTGTTTATATCAACTGGCACATTAAAAATCTACTGACAGCAGAAGATAAATGTTTTCTTCACCGCTAGTTGCAACTCTAAGCATACACAACGGGACAATCTGCACTGTGTCGTTCCTCCCTGACTTCATAATACAAACTAACATCCCTTAATTTAATTAATTATTAGTTGAAAATATTGTAAGAACGACACTAAAATATACTGAAACATGTAATTGTGTGACTGTATTTTATATCCACTTATGTACTTTATTTAATATTTTATTTTCTTGTGTGTACAACTTGGGGGGTGCAGGTATCAGAGGTAACAGCTACCGGTCTGTTACAGACGGAGTCAGGGACAGTAAAAGGGGAAAGAAATACCTTAGCATCCTCTCAACTTGTATGAAATGTCGTTTACTAATACTGCTGCTGGTACTACTATTCTTACTATTACTGCTACAGCAACTACTACTACTGTTAATATTATTGCTACTATTGCTACTGCTAATACTACTACTGCTACTGCTAATACTGATACTGCTGGTATTGCTGCTGTTGACATTACTATTGCTGTTACTGGGACTGTAGTTATGACTACTGTTACTACTACTGACATTACTGTAGTTCTGCCTACAGTCACTGCTACTGATATTACTGTAGTTATTACTACTCTTGCTACTACAGACATCACTGTAGTTATGACTACTGTTACTACTACTGGCATTACTGTAGTTCTGCCTACAGTCACTGCTACTGATATTACTGTAGTTATTACTACTCTTGCTACTACAGACATCACTGTAGTTATGACTACTGTTACTACTACTGGCATTACTATAGTTCTGACTACTGTCACTACTACTGATGTTACTGTAGTTATTACTACTCTTGCTACTACAGACATCACTGTAGTTATGACTACTGTTACTACTACTGGCATTACTGTAGTTTTGCCTACAGTCACTGCTACTGATATTACTGTAGTTATTACTACTCTTGCTACTACAGACATCACTGTAGTTATGACTACTGTTACTACTACTGACATTACTGTAGTTATGCATATTGTAACTACTACTGGCATTACTGTAGTTCTGCCTACTGTCACTACTACTGATATGTACTGTAGTTATTACTACTACTCTTGCTACTACAGACATCACTGTAGTTATGACTACTGTTACTACTACTGACATTACTGTAGTTATGCATATTGTCACTACTACTGGCGTTACTGTAGTTCTGCCTACTGTCACTACTACTGATATTACTGTAGTTATTACTACTCTTGCTACTACAGACATCACTATAGTTATGACTACTGTTACTACTACTGACATTACTGTAGTTATGCATATTGTCACTACTACTGGCATTACTGTAGTTCTGCCTACTGTCACTACTACCGATATTACTGTAGTTATTACTACTCTTGCTACTACAGACATCACTGTAGTTATGACTACTGTTACTACTATTGACATTACTGTAGTTATGCATATTGTCACTACTACTGGCGTTACTGTAGTTCTGCCTACAGTCACTGCTACTGATATTACTGTAGTTATTACTACTCTTGCTACTACAGACATCACTTTAGTTATGACTACTGTTACTACTACTGACATTACTGTAGTTATGCATATTGTCACTACTACTGGCATTACTGTAGTTCTGCCTACTGTCACTACTACTGATATTACTGTAGTTATTACTACTCTTGCTACTACAGACATCACTGTAGTTATGACTACTGTTACTACTATTGACATTACTGTAGTTATGCATATTGTCACTACTACTGGCGTTACTGTAGTTCTGCCTACAGTCACTGCTACTGATATTACTGTAGTTATTACTACTCTTGCTACTACAGACATCACTGTAGTTATGACTACTGTTACTACTACTGACATTACTGTAGTTATGCATATTGTCACTACTACTGGCATTACTGTAGTTCTGCCTACAGTCACTGCTACTGATATTACTGTAGTTTTGCCTATTGTCACTACTATTGACATTACTGCAGCGACGCTGATATAACCTCTGCAGTTGCGAGCGTCGTTAAATAAAACATGACATTTAACATTACTGTGGTTATGGCTACTGTCACTACTACTGACATTACTGTAGTCATGGCTACTGTCACTCCTACTGCCATCAGCTTCACTCAGCCCAGTTGAACTGTCATCTGACTGAGCTTTCTCTGACCAGACTTCTTTTGTCTCCTGCAGAAGCACGGAGCTGCGGCTGAGGTCAGGCCCAACCTGCAGCAGAAGGACATCCAAGTCTGGACTCAGCTACACCGGGCAGCTCATTGGGGGGACACACACAGGGTGCAGCTGCTCCTGGATGCAGGCAGCCAGGTGAACGCCGTGGATCGTGCTGGCTGCACGCCCTTGTGGCTGGCTGCACGGCTAGGCCGCCATGATGCGTGCAGGGCGCTGCTGGCAGCAGGGGCGCTACTGGATATGAAGGGAAAATCATGGGGACGCACTGCTCTGCATATGGCTGCATGGTATGGGCACCGTGCAGTGTGTGAGCTGCTGCTGGCAGCTGGGGCGCGGCCCAACGAGCCTGATGATGCACACCAGTGGACTCCACTGCACTGTGCAGCATGTAATGGCCACGCCCCAGTGGTGCAGCTGCTGTTGCAGCATGGCGCTGAGCGGGAGGCAAGAGATAAGGGGGGACGGACGGCCCTGGACCTGGCGCGTTGGTATGGGCACACAGAAGTGGTGGCCATGCTGCAGGGCTGAGCAGGCGCAGTGCTGCCAACACGACAGCAATACCATTATACCACAGTAACCAGCGGGAATGTGTTGTGTTGGCATCATTGCTCTGCTTGTAATGCTGTTACTTCATTGCTCTAGGCTGTCGTTACGTTCGTGTTGTGTGGTTTTGTTGTTGTTGTTGTTGGCTAAACTTTGCGTGTCAATAATAACCGCCACTGTTCCTTCTCTTCTTGGAGCATTGCAAAGTAGCTTGACACGCCACTGGTGCTTTGTCATCATTATTATTATTATTACTATTACTACTATTATTATTATTATTATTATTATTATTATTATTATTATTATTATTATTAATGTTTAAATTACTGTACAGAAATAAAAATATAAAAAATTGTTTATGTTGGTATCAGTGTACGTGTTAAACATGCAAGTTTTGTGTTATTGCGTGATTCTGATATGTCACTTATTCTACAGCATCTATAGACTATTTCAGACGCAGTAGGCCAAAGTATGTTCCCTCGCCTAATATCATTTATAAACGTGATACGCCACTGACTGCTTATGTTCCTACTGCTCACATGCACATCAATACTACGGCCATTTTTATAACTGTAGGCCTATTTATCCGCAATATCTACGAGAACAATATAAGAATACATGAATAATATTTCAGTTGGCGTCACTGTTCCTGCACCAACTCGACATTCACGCCTATACTTGTTTTTTGAAAGATGGGACATGACAGTTAAGCGGCCGAGCTTGGAACTACAGTGCCATGTTGCCAATATGGACGAACTTGCTGCTAGCTGATGGTAGCTTGCAATTGTCGTTAAAATGGCTGACGTTAAAACATGAATTGACAATTGACGCGAAGGTAAGAAAACAATACAAAAATCGACAGAGAATCAAAGAGGAAACGTGCCAATGCTAACATTGTGTGCACAATAAATGTCGCCAAGAGAGCTTTAATAGCACTCACCATATGGAAACTGTAAGTTTGGCAACTCAACCGTTGTTACCATAGCAACAGGCCGAGCCCCTACCACGCCGTAGCGGAGAAGTGAGAAATATGTTCCCAAATTGAAGCAGCAGAAAGCCGCCATTTGTTAGGTAGAAAACGCGCGGGATTTCGAAACCGCTATTTGAATACGTGTTTTATTGCGTATCCGAAAGCTATATGTTTTTGTTTAAAGGAACAATACTTCCTTTGCGATATATCTTTAATAACATGTGTGTCTCCTATCAGCAGAGTTGCTAGGTTTTCTGCGAGTGAACTCGGGATATCAGAAGCTAAGCTAAGACATTAGACTTGTCAACAATTTAGCCTATCATAAGATTTATAGCAGTTTTCTGCATAGTGTTCACGTGCTTTTTAATGTAATAGGCCTATTCACCTCCGTGAGAAACACTAAAATACGAAGGACACACAGTACAGTGAACACTACAATAAGTTTTTCTTTTACTAGCCGCGAATAGCCTATGTTTTAACAATTTGCTAATAAATTAATTTTGGAACCGGTACTGCAACAGTTTCACTATCTGACGATGAATCCATGTTTAAACATAGTTCACTAAACTACAAAACGCAGCAATTGTATGTCTCTGTTATTAGTGTAAAGTACGATATCAAAACGCTATCTTTCTTGCCAGTCAACGCACTTAAAATACACAATGTTTACTAATTGCGAGAACAGCGACTAGGGACCGGAACGGAATAATCAACAATGCGGTAGAACTAGAAGAAGTATTATTTTGCGAGTTTAGTTGCCTTACGGCAATCAGCTGGGCTACCTCATAGACTTACTAAATATCCGCGGATTATCTATGTTTACAATGATACCATTTGAGTTAATATATAAATAAAATAATGGATAATGGGAAATATAGACTAATTTGCTTAAATATGTTCAAGGCTAATATCTGTAAAATCGGGATTTTTGTCAATCCCGACTCCCTTTAATCGGGACTCGACCAGGAAATTGGGAGAATCCCGCCTAAATTGGGATACCCGACAACCCTGGCTGTCAGACACAGGTACTGTCTTCAGACTTGCATCATTTTCATAGGAACTCTGAATGTGAACATTCATAACCACGGTTAATAAAAGAATTAATATGTCAACTTTTTAATTCAATCTGTAGGTTAAACTGCTGCATGAAGTCAAAAAAGTAGTAGCGGCAGTAGCAGAAATAGTAGTAGTAATAATAGCAGTAGCAGCAGCAATAGCATAAGAAATTGTTTCATTAATCCGTGACTAAGACAAGAATTACTTTCAATCAGTTATATTAAAAAATATATTTTTTATAATTTATGCAGTTTCCATATGTTTAAGTTCGGTGAATAATTTTATGAGTCATGTATGCACTGAAACAACAGCTGTTTGAAGAAAATAAATGATATAGAGTGAGTGAAGGACAATAACAGTGTATAATAACGTAGTTTGAAAGGTAATCACTATCTTCGAAATGAGTTGAACACACTGAATGATTCAGTGTAGGGTAGAAATTCTCTCTGCGGATTGCGCCTATCCACTTTCGGTTAAGGGAATCTTTACTCAGAGGAAACTTGAAGTGTAAAGAGTGGCAAGTACAATAGTTCGTCTTCCGTAACATAATATGGAGAAAAAATCGTCGTAGAAAGTAAGGATTATCTAACCAGTGAAATATAACATTCCATCCTTCTTTATCGTTACATCCGTGTGCATTGCTGCAATAAAAAGCAGCACACGAAAGAACCATACTTATACAGCTCTACCAAACAAATGGCCGCTCGTCGACTGTTCAATTTTGGGAACATAACACTAGCGCCAGTGAGCGGTCTAGCGGTTATTTAGTAACTCTATGGCAAGAGGAGTCTATTTCTACTCCTCTTGGTCTATGGCGAGAACACTGCATCCACCTACGTGGTCTGTGTTGCCACATGTACGTTTTACAAGTTCAGTATCACATGCTTTTGAAGTATGTCAGTTCTTGTGAAGTCATACTACCATTATTGTTCAAAGCTGCCGGTGGGCGATTAATTTTTTATGTTAAAAATGATGTAGTTCAGTACCTTCAATTTCAAATATATTTGTACAAAACTGACAACTTGGCTGTTGTCCTGTCTAGTAGACAATGAATGGAAGTGAATTTCAGGGGCTAAAAAGATCTGTGATACTAACGTAGAACTACTTCCTCTTTGTTTTATATAAATCCAACTTCAACTTTCAGATATCCTCGAAAGTTTCAAACCATGAATAGTAGCCTATATAAAGTGCAATGAATAATATATTTTGATTTATAATTTAAAAAAAAAAGTTTATATGGTGTCTTTCATAGCTTTGCGTTAGAACTGTTTTTATTGTGTCTCCTCCTAGATGTGTTATAGTCTGATTGAATGCTGCATCGTTAGATGGCAGCGGTAGCGTGCTTGCTGGAAGACCAGTCGGTTTCTATTTCCCGCCCATGCGCTGATTCAGAGGAGGATCTCCTCCCTATCCGTTCATTTACTTGCTTTAAAACTCTGCTTCTTTCTCTGGCCACTAGCGCGCTGTCATCTATGTGTGTTAATTGCGGTAAAGGAGGAATGGATTGACTTTCCTCCACACAAACAATCTCGCATCCTTCTCACAGTTTTCTAGCAGCACATGAGTGCGCGTCGTTTAAAACTCGATCAACCGAGGTTTTCTTATAGCTGTGAACTTAAATATTATTGAAAATTCCTCGAATTTCAAGGCAGATATTTCATTCGGTATTTACTTTCAAAAGAAGAAAAATGTGAGGAGGACGTTCCTCCCTTCCTTCCCCCGAGGAACCGCCACTGCTGTACTCGTATGATTCTCAAAAGTCGCTTGCCAAATGGGAAAAGCCAGCCTTTGGGCAATTCCCCCGCACTACAGAATTTGGTGAAGAAGTTGCCTAATAACCACGGCGATATTGAAGTAAGTTAGCGTTTCAGAGATTTTGTGACGATAAGCATTGGTGATTTCGGCTGTTTTCTCCGCGAACGCACAAGCTCTGGAGCAGCGACTAACGACAGGAACGCCATGGATAAATATATATATATATATATTCATCCATGGGAACAAATACGTTTTATGGCATGGGAATGCGTTCCACGAAGTACGCATGCGCGGAAGTGACGTCACAAGCAGACTACAGTAGGCACGCAGACGACATACAACTCAGCTACAATGCTGCCAACGCAAGTAAAGTGAGTCAATGAATTTCAAGAGAGATAAAGGTGGAAAACGAGAAAAGCATAAAATATTATAAAAAATTAGGACTTGGTGATTTTTCAGTGATAAACGAAACATTACA
The DNA here is from genome assembly GCA_025594305.2 of Periplaneta americana. Lineage (NCBI taxonomy): Eukaryota > Metazoa > Arthropoda > Insecta > Blattodea > Blattidae > Periplaneta > Periplaneta americana. The sequence continues at coordinate 15,675,373 of JAJSOF020000003.1, read as the reverse complement.
AAAGACTTACAGGGTTCGATCTATTATTTCTCGAGTTCTTCGCCTTAAAATGGAAATAAGCATAAAGGTCACTTATTAGTATTGTGTGCGCCATCTCGGGGTAGAAAAGCACATCTGTACTGCCAACTTAAGATGAAATATTAATTGATATAATATAGAGTGCCTAAAATACAGATCAAAACGTTCGCTATAACTCTTTGGGTCAAAATTTTTGTCATTTTATCTTGAATATTTCTAAAACGCTTCCATTCTTCTTGTTTTCCATTTCATGTCTCTTAAAATTCCATAACTCACATCGCTGACGTTGGCAGCAGTGATTATTGTGGGGTGTTACAAATTTCGAATTATCATTCGGTCTGAAAATAAATAGAAGTAGGCTAGCATTTTATTCATTTACTTTATGGAATATATTGGTCGAGTCGGTAGTGCTTTCTGATTATACACAGTTTGTTGTGAGGTTGCATAAATATATTTTGTGAAATCCTTTAATTTTTTTTACTACTTCGTGCTTTGCAGACCTTCAAAGTAAGTATTTGGGTTCTATACATCAATGATTGTTGCCATTTTCAGCCAAAAGATTTTATGGAAAAACTGAAGTGCATGAAATAATGTTCAATATTTATTACGCATTGCAATGGTAAAGATAAAACTGCGGTAAATATTATTGTGATAGCCTACTACTTTTCTATGTATAAATGTGATCATTGTATTGTATAACACAGCTGATATTCCAGGATTTGTAAAGGAGGTAACTGTAGATCCGCATTATCATGAACTTTGTAATGTTTTTGCAATTTTCAACATGCCGAGAATTCTATTAAATTACAAACAAGAAGATCAGGAGTGAATGTTAAGGTACCGGTAACCTAGATGCGATTTATCTAAACACGAAAATGCATCCAATCTTTCCCCAGCTCAATAACATTGTGAGGAAAACTCTTGTCATTGAACAGTATTATGAAGCTGTATTATTGCGGTCGCATTGTTTAAAACCAAAATAAAGTAAGTTGAGACAAGGTAGAGTATTGACCGGCCACTAAAGGAATATTTCACACTTTTATCACTGCCAGTGTGACGCTATAAACTAATACTTATATATGGAATTATTACAACACTAGCCGTACCCGTGCGCTCCGCTGCACCCGTTAGAAATAAATATAAAGTAATTACATAATTAAAATAGGACATTTGATCCAGGGAACATTCATGTTTGATAGAAGGATAAATCGTTTAATATGTTAATTTAAATTGCATCCAAATAATTAAAATGCGATCATTTTGGTCCAGAGACACTCATTTGGTGCAATGACAATTCCTTTAACATGTTTCTAATTTTTATTACATGCAGCCATAGTTTAATGAACGTTGACATCATTTAGATTTAATGTGTATACTTTATTTTACTTGTTATAGTTTTCCATTGAATTATGGTAATAACTTAATTTTAACCCTTGTTTTCTACGTATTCAGTAAATGGCGTTTGGCCCACTATGGTTCTGAACCCTTCAAATAACTTAAATTATATTATATAATATTACATTACATATATTATATTATATTATATTATATTATATTATATTATATTATATTATATTATATTATATATTATATCATATCATATCATATCAGAAGTTACTGTAATAACATTATAGCATTATGTCCATCTAGAGAAACTGCACTTTCCAATGGTGAAATAATAATTAATTATACAAATCGGTTAATTTAGCTTCCGATATTACTTCATACAAACACAGTAACATTCTCTGTAGGCTATCTTTCATAGCTTTCGATTGTTGCTGTCCAAGTCCCCTTATAGACGAACTCATTTGTTTTTTATTTCATTATACGGCCTTAGATGGCAGTTATTTTAATTTTAAAACTCATTTATCTCATTAAATATCAGTCCTTTCAAAATTTTTCAAGGAATAAAACTTATCGCAAATTATTTTTAAAGAAACTTTTGTTATGTAACATTTTTCACAAAAATCAATAATAAGCGAGATATTTCGATTTATTTAATTCAGGCCCGCTTATAACCCCCCTTTTAAATAATGTATTTTGAGTGCCATATAGCCTAAAATCTAAGTTACAACGAACATAATTTATATTCCATTTTTCATGGAAATCCGTTCATCCATTATCGCGTGAAAAGATAACAAACATACAGACAGACAGACATACAAACAAAAATTTCAAAAAAGCGATTTTCGGTTTGTGGGTGGTTAATTATATATGTTAGGACCAATTATTTTTGGAAAATCGAAAATTACCAGAAAAATTTCGGCTACAGATTTATTATTAGTACAGATTAACACATTTAAATGTAATTATCATGAAAGTCTTCTAGGCATTACGCTGAAATACGATCCACTTCCACTAGATGGTCCAAAACACGAGTAGCAGGGTTGGTAATACATGCAAACGAAACGTGAGGAATGTTACTACAGGTGTGTAGTATTAGGTGACAGGACAGGTTAGGTTAGGTTAGGTGTGTATTATGTGACAGGTTATGTTAGGTTAGGTGTGTATTACGTGACAGGTTATGTTAGATTAGGTGTGTAGTTATGTGAGAGGTTAGGTTAGGTGTGTAGTATTATTACTATGTTGGCGATACTGAAACGCATTGTCACATTAAGGATATATAGCGGTAGGCCTATGCTTAATTCACGCACGACGATTTTCGTATATAAGTAAGGTATTTAGGGCCGGTTGGGTGGACTTACAGCTCTCCAATTACGTGTAATCTGTGGAATCCTGTTGCAATAAAGAATGTTGAACCATAAACAGAGTCTGCAATAGTAAAAGGTGCTTCTAGATATTCATAAGCTTGTGGGACGGTGAAGTAAATACCTAATACAACTGTAAAGAATAAACCTTGTAGTGCTTGATTATAATTATTTTCTGTGATCATATCAATTTCTAATAATTAATACTATAAATCCAAGGCATTTTCAATGTATTGTAGTAAGTTCCTATAGTGGCTGGGACATAAGTAACCTTCACCCTGGTATGCAGGATGGCGAAACCTAATCCTATGCTGGAGCTGAAGCAGAAGGTGAAGGACCTGGAGGGACAAGTGCGACTCCTGCTGCCACTGATAGAGGAAGTTAAAATTCTCAAGGAGAGGATGGACTCGGGAACTCAGCGTGCTGTGCATTCAGGGATGGGAGAAAAAGAAGTACAGGCCAGCAAGGAGTCTGAGAAGGTGAAGGTGAGATTGATGTTGAAAAAGAGGGAACCGAAAGAGAAGCTGGAAAAGTTGCAGGAATTCGAAAAGTTAAAGCCTTTATTTACAGCTACTGCAGTACTAAACACCTTACATTTAGCCACTTTAAGGGGATGCACTTCTGAATTTTCTAATTTCTACATTTTAAGAGATAATGTATTGAAATTTTAACAGCATATTATGATCATGATTATGAATTAATCAAGAAAATGTCAATGATCTAAGTCAAGAAATAACTCTTTTACAAATAAAATTTGAAAATAACACGTTTATTTTGGAAACCGTTTTTTGGAATCTAAAGCAAGAGTTTTCTATGTATTTTATAGTGCATATTATAGCTGAAACACAGGTTGTGGTAATGGAGCATTGGAATTTAACATATGAAGAGTAAAATAAAAAAAAAAAACATGACATTTCTTCAAAAACGGTCACTTTTCAGTAGCGTATCCCCTTAAGGCTTTATTCCACAGAACTATTTTCTTACTCGTGCAAGCCATTTAGGAAATGTGTGACGCGAAAAGTTCGAAAGGTGTTAGGACCATGTGACCACGTACAAAATGCGAAGATAGAGTTATTAGAAATAGCTTGTTGTTTAGTATTTGGTAAAAACTTGCAGTTGTTTGTTGTAGGGGAAAGTAGCCATCAATGAACCAGCTATCGATTTCTTATTTTATCTAATATAGGCAATGCCTTAAAATTCTGTTCATAGGCTTGAACAATTACATTACATTTCAGGGCTACATCCTATTTATATCTGTTTAATTTTATTTTAATTAATTTTTTTTTATTTTATTGGGTTATTTTACGATGCGTTATCAACATCTAGGTTATTTAGCGTCTGAATGAAATGAAGGTGGTAATGCCGGTTGAAATGAGTCCGGGGTCCAGGACCGAAAGTTACTCAGCATTTGGTCATATTGGGTTGAGGGAAAACCCTGGAAAAAACCTCAACCAGGTAACTTGCCCCTACCAGGATTCGAACCCGGGCCACCTGGTTTCACAGCCAGACTCGCTGACCGTTACTCCATAGGTGTGGGCATATATATATATATATATATATATATATATATACACACAGGGTGTTTCAAAAATACGGGGCATGATTTCAGGTATGTATTTCCCACATGTAGACAATCAAAATAGTTTATTACAACATATGTCCGGAAATGCTTCATTTCCGAGTTATGGCCTTCACAACATTGAAATTCACCGGAACGTTTTTCTTTCCGCAGGTCGTTGTCATTACAGAAGATGTTCAAAATGTCCACCTCCTGCTTGAATACAGACCTCACATCGATGTCTCATTGACCTGTGAACACGATCCCAAACTCCAGGTGTATTGCGTATGTCCTCAGAACATGCCACAATTCGATTTCGAAGGGATTCCAAATCAGGCACCGGAGACAAATAAACCAATGATTTTAAATGGCCCCACAAGTAGAAATCGAGAGGGTTCAGATCAGGTGAGCATGGAGGCCAAGCAATTGGGCCACCTCTACCTATCCATCAATCAGGAAACCTTCGATCCAAATACCGGCGAGCCGTACGACTGAAGTGTGCAGAAGCGCCATCATGCAAGAAGTGAATGTGTTGACGATTGATCAGTGGAGTGTCTTCTAAAACATGAGGTATGGTGTTTTCCAGGAAGTTTGTGTACGCCTGCCCCATAAGTCTGTTTACAAGTACATGGGGTCCAACTAATCGATCACCAATGATACCGGCCCACATGTTGAGGGAGAACCGCACCTGGTGATTAGATGGAACAGTTGCACGTGGGTTTTAATACGCCCATGCATTATGATTGTGGAAATTTGTTATGCCATTTCGTGTGAACTGTGCTTCATCTGTAAATAATACTAAGGCAGGAAAGTTCGGATTTACACCACACTGCTGCAAGAACCACTGACAGAACCTAACTCGTGCAGGGTAATCTGCTGGTGACAGGGCCTGTACACGTTGCAAATGATAAGGATACAATTGATACTCTTTCAACAGTCTCCAGACAGTCGTATGAGGAACATTGACTTGCAACGCTACCCTTCGTGTGCTGATAGAAGGAGTCATGTTCACAACCTCCAGAATCTCCTCCTGTAGCCTACTTCTGGAGTTGTAGATCTTGGTCGTCCCCTTCCCAAACCAGGAGAGTTAAATTTTCCATACTCGCACAGACGGTAATGGAGACGTACAAATGTCTTCCGATCTGGACATTGTCGCTGTGGGTACCTCTCCTGGTACAAACGACGAGCCAGCGCAGCATTGCCGTCCGCCTTACCATATATGAAGTGTATCTCTGCCAGCTCTTGATTTGAATACATGTCGCACAGTCTAACGCCTACACAACACTGAATGTAACCTTCGCCTCGGAATGAACTGTCAGAGTGCCCTCTTAATGTCTCTTTGACGGCAACGACCTGCGGAAAGAAAAACGTTCCGGTGAATTTCAATGTTGTGAAGGCCATAACTCGGAAATAAAGCATTTCCGGACACATGTTGTAATGAACTATTTTGATTGTCTACATGTGGGAAATACATACCTGAAATTATGCCCCGTATTTTTGAAACACCATATATATATATATATATATACATATATATATATATATATATATATATATATATATGTTTAAAGATTAGCTCATTTAAAATTTGGCTATTAGTTCAATGAAGGCGACAGGGTACTATGAATGGACCACCATGTTCCCATGACTGGACCAAAAGAAAAATTAAAAAAAACATCTCAAAATAATGTCAACAAATGACAAATCATAACAATGACACTATCTGTCAAAAGTTTTCGATCACCTATCACAACTATGGATTTGTAGTTAAAACAGGGATTTCGTTTTGAATATTCTATCATATCATAATGCTAGGGAGAGAAAATATTTATTTTGTTGGTCTATTTAGTTTTTTCGATGTGTTTGTACATTGAAATCAAGTTTATAGTTGTTTTCATAGCTGATCGAAAACTTTTGACCGGTAGTGTAGATTCGATTAATGGATGTTGAAGTTACTTTTAATCCAATTGTAATCGTATTTTGAAACTGAAAATCATGGAAAACACAGTCCTTGTCATTTCAGTGTTTTAAATTTTTAGGCCATTTAAAATTAGCTAATATATAGTTAATAAATGTTAGCATACAACTTTAAATGAAATGACAGCAACATAATGATATGATTGTACATATAAAGTGTTAGTGAAATCAGGTAGAATCAGTGCAGTGAGTGAGTTGACAGCGAAATAAGTGTAGTGCCGAAAGGTACTTGTGCAGGTATGAACCTGTCACACTCGTGGGTCTTAGTTCGAACTTAGGGTTAAGATACAAATTAAATCTTTAAATGTTATTTTAAGTGACCATGATTCATTTAATTTAGGATGCTTCTTATTATTATTATTTTATTTTATTATTATTATTATTATTATTATTATTATCAATTATTGTTTTTATTAGTTGTGTTTATTATTAATTGTCATTATTGAGTGTAATTAGTTACCACTGCCACCGGGTATATACCCATTTGCAGTGTGAATAAATACATACATACATACATACATAAAATTATTTTCTGAAGTCTGAGATTATTCTTATACTGTAGATAAAACAGTCTTCCATTTCAAGACACACATGCCACACAAAGTATTTCTTTTGACTCTGCCTAACATTTGCATAAGCTTCATATACCCATTTCCTGCAAGACATACACTGAATATATACACCAGGAGTCTTGATTTTGATTGCTTCGTGAAGGGAATTGGTTTCCATGAATGATCCATTTTAAAATGCAGTCCATTCATGGGAACTCTAGCTGGTCTATCCATAGCGACTTCGCCATTTTCTAATCACACTTCAAGAGACCTGAAGATGTTATACAAAATTTATGAACGTACAACTAAAAAGGAAGCAGATAGAACACTGCTTCTAGCTATATATGTCATTTGATAACTTAATGTCATTAAGCCAATGTGCTCTGAACTTGAAGTTACTTTTAAATTATAGTAAAAATAACAAAAACGAATCTTAGCATCTTGTTTACTGCTGCCACCAAAGACAACTCAGAAGTGACATACACGAGGGGGAATTCTTGAGGTGACATTTCACACATATGCAGTCAGTATGATCAAGAATATAGCAACGGTCCATTGAAAGCAACGGTTCATCGATGGTACTCTCCCCTACGTATTATTCTGTCCTAGTTTACAATCAGAAAACTGCGTTTCTCATCACATTGTCAACTGACTGACTGAACTACGGCTGACCCTGATTTGTTTGTAGTTACAGGAAGAACTGAGGCAGGTGAGGAAGATCTATGAAGAAGAGCACAAGTTGCGGCTTGAGCAAGAAAAAGTAAGTGATGAATTGTTACCATGGGTAGACCTAATAGTCCACACCTGTGGAGTAACGGTCAGCGCGTCTGGCCGCGAAACCAGGTGGCCCGGGTCCGATTCCCGGTCGGGGCAAGTTTCCTGGTTGAGGTTTTTTCCGGGGTTTTCCCTCAACTCAAGATGAGCAAATGCTGGGTAACTTTCGGTGCTGAACCCCGGACTCATTTCACCGGCATTATCACCTTCATCTAATTCAGACGCTAAATAACCTAAGCTGTTGATAAAGCTTCGTAAAATAACCTACTAAAATAAAAAATAGACCTAATAATTCCTAAGTTCAGGGTACATTGAAGATTGGAGCAGTAAGCACAAAAAACTTCAAAATAGGCACTAAAGCATCTCTGAAATGAGCACGTAATTGAATGATAAGTACGGGTACACCATTATATATTGTTATGTAATAATACTAACAGTACTGCCAAGATCTGAAAGACGAAAGGAACAATAGCTAAGTGACAGGAGGCCGAGGATGCTGGAAAGTTAGCGGAAAGAAGAGGGCAGTGCTATCCCATTTACCTGAAATAAAGTTGTAATAAAAATAATCATCAAAATAGGAATTGAATATTTTAGTAAAGCGGGAAATGACTGAATTGTAACAATTTTTTTCTGGGATATAACAGTCCTCAGTTATATGATTTTCTGAAATTTCATTTGAGGAGTAGTAGCTTAGTTACCATCTATCGTGCTCTGGAGTGAACAAGGCTCTGACATCAGCTACAAGGGTCGGTCTGGTTTTTTTTTTGCCACTACTGTACTTTCTTTTTTTTACACATGGTTCACTTTTGTCAGATTGACACACATCACTGGAAGCTGAATGACCTGTTGACACAACACTAACTTGCGATTTTGTTAAACCCTGTTTCCCTTTCAAACTTCCACTTTTCAACCAGTTATCCATTTTAATGTGAACGGAAACGATTCTGATATACAACTGACAACTTACTGCATTTGTCACAAGGAAAGACGAAGTAGGCTATTGTTGAAAAAAAAAAAAGTATCCCTGTCACACGCCATGAAGGCACTTGGGGGGGCATGGAGGTAGAGCCCCATGCTTTCCATGACCTCGGCACTAGAATGAGGTGGTGTGGTCGGCACCACGCTCTGACCGCCTTTTACCCCCGGGAAAGACCCGGTACTCAATTTTATAGGAGGCTGAGTGAACCTCAGGGCCGTTCTGGAAGTTTGGCAATGAGAAAAATCCCGTCACCACTTGGAATCGAACCCCGGACCTTCCAGTCCGTAGCCAGCTGCTCTACCAACTGAGCTACCCAGCCGCCCCAAAATTAAATATAAGTTTGTTTGAAATTCCACATTAACATCTATGGGCCTTCTATGCCCAAGGTTGCGGGTTCGATCCCGGGCCAGGTCGATGGCATTTAAGTGTGCTTAAATGCTACAGGCTCATGTCAGTAGATTTACTGGCATGTAAAAGAACTCCTGCAGGACAAAATTCTGGCACATCCGGCAACGCTGATATAACCTCTGCAGTTGCGAGCGTTGTTAAATAAAACATAACATTTTTTTTTTCTAAAATCAAAGGCCTAACCGCCATGTAACCGTTCCTTATTTGGGTCACGGTACTGTTGTTAGTATTGTTAGAACACAAAGAGCTGGCAGACTAAATTTCCATTTTAGCGAAATCAAATGCATTCCTAACGTTGTTACATAACTGTAAATCAGGCATTCACGGTAAATATTAATTTATTGTGGAAATAATGTGATAAATTCCCGATGTTACACAAGTGTAACAAGGGGCATTATAGGGTTGATTTAATTTTAAAATATTTTTATTATTATTATTATTATTATTATTATTATTATTATTATTATTACTGTGCCGCAGAAATGAAGGAAACAATAATAGGCCTAACCTCGAAACTCGCCATTACGGAAAAGTTTTGGCGAACCCCTTGAAATATTTTGCGAACCCCTGGGGGTTCGCGAACCACAGGTTGGGAAACGATGATTTAAGGGATGATGAACTTGTGAAGATAGTCTTTAGTGGTTTTTTTACAAAACAGGGATGTCCAATTTTGAAAAATTATTAAATTTATTAATATAACATAGTACATAAGTTTTAATCCAGCAAAGCATATGCAAGCAGTGGCAGTAGGAGGGTTACTTTAACATTCGCAACTGTTGTCTGTATTTCCAATGCTGTATACCAGGCCATCTACTTGTTTCCTTCATGAAACCTGTTGCTTCAAGTCAGACTATCACCTAACTAGCTGAGATTTCTGTAGCCCGGAATTGTTTTTGTTACAGAGTTATCAGGAACAGCTGGCAAATCTCAGATAAGAACTGGAGGCCGAGCGTAAGATGAGGCACCAGCAGGAAGCAGTAAGTGTCAGCTGTTACCATGGTTACTATTAGGAGAGTGTTTACGAACTCCATTCAGTCATTGCATATTCCTGTGTATGTGCAGAGATGAAATCATATCACTAGGGACTGGATTGTTATGTAATTACATACTATATTCGTTTCAATCTAACCGTATATAAATAACAAATCTTTGCGAATCTTGTAATTACCATTAATATATTAAAATTTGATACTACATATTTTTACAAATTTACCCCATATTACATATTATGGCTTGGTATTACATAAATCTACATGTTTAGAGGTTTTATTCATTTTTACTTCTCTAAAAGGAAGAAAAAACTTCTGCTGGGAAAATTTACAATTTGAAATACACAGCTTTAAAAAGCCTTTTTACCTACCCGAGAAAGGATATATTTCAGGATGAAACATAACATTTTATGATATAATATAATATAATATTGTTTAATTTATTCAGTCTAATTGGCGTATCACAAATATAAAAAGTCAATGACACTTACCCATGTAAGTGATCATTGTGTACTATACAAATATAAAAATTAAAAATTAAGCAAACGTTTTCGCCCTTCGGGCATCATCAGGCTTTTTTACATACAATATCTTGTACATTTTGTCTCTTATTGTGGAACGAATGATTAATCACAACCTTTTTAATAATGAAAATAATAACTATTTAAAATTGACTTATGGTAATTAACAATCTAAAATTAATGTACAGGTATGAAAATTTAATACATAATAATGATATAAAATTGTGGTTGCACTGCTGCGTTGTGTTTAAATTATAACATCATAATACTGTGAGCATGATAAAAACATTTCATTCCTCTTTAAACTTCATAATTTCATTAATTGGATGTTTTGCTGCTAGTTTTGTCTCAGTGGTTCATTACTTGTTATGGTGAAATCAATCTGAAATATATTTGTTATTATGTAGAGAATCCTATATGACGCGATGTTAAAATTTATTAAATTGTTGTCAAAATATTGACTATCTGAACATTTCAACATGCTTAATAAGATAACATTTTAGTTCCAGGAAATAAAAGAGGCACTCAACCCATACTGCCCACTGTAAATATGAGTGAACAAAAGGGAACCTTTCTCATACAACTACTCCCTCTGTCCCATAATAATTGTCCTGTACGCTTTTATTTCTTGTCCCATAATAATTGTCCGATATCCATAATTTTACACTGGCGTTTACATAGGAACAAAATGAAACACATGAATGAGTAATACAACTGTATTACTCCAGAATCCGTACAAAATTGTCACTCAATTAGCAAAAGAAAAAAATTATTAGTCCGGGATCTGTATAAATTGGCCAATCATTGAGCCAAAAAAAGAACATGAAAACTACTCCTACAACTTTATGACTCCAGGATCAGTACAAATTGGCTAGTCATTGAGGCAAAATAAATACTCTTAGAAGTGCAACTTTATTAACTCCAGGAATAGTACAGATTGACCAAGAAGTGAAACAAAGAAAAACATTCTCCTACGAGTAAAGACGAAAGAATTGCCTGTTAGATCGGGAAGGTTGTCATTCTAACAGTTTGCCTAGAACCACAGATCTACTGCTGCAGTGCTAGTGTAGCCTCGTCGTAAATGTTCCGAAGACACTCCAAGCTAGATGGCAGGACGTTGAGGTGGTCCAGGTGCCCCTTTTGCATATGGGGAATCTTGTTGTTGTTCCCGTCATTGACTTTCATTATTTCAATAAGATTGAACTACAAAGTGAGGAAGACGTTGTTGAGCTTGTTGCGTGTCAGCTGAGAGAAGGCTGTTTCAATGGCGGTGATCAATTCATCAGTAGTTTCTGGAGCTGACTGATGCTGGAGAGACTGAATTGCCCGGAAGTATCCCAGATCTAAAACATTCATATTCAGACTGTTTGGCGGTTGGCACACGAGTTCCAAAGTGATTCCACTGGCTGCTGCAGCGTCCATCCAGGTGCGGTCATTGGGAGCGATATGTGGACGAGCATTGTCCTCCTGAACTGACACCTGAATTCTCCCTGTACGCGGTCCAGGAGGCCATTTTGCATTTATTGCTGGGCATAGATCCACTTTCCAAAGATTACCGCCCCCGTTGCCAAATGCAGCGTGCTATTCTTTTACTGACATGAAATTTCTCTGCCGCACCTGTTATGGCACCATTCTTCACTACGTCAGCCGTAGTGTTTTTCAACAAAAACTCCTATACCGCCTGCCGTTCACTGTCTGTAAAGTTCTTGCTACCCCTGTCACTCACTACCGCCAGTTGTGTTCCCAGGATGTCCATGTCTGTTTAAACGCACGTACTCACTGCAGGAGTATGCTCTACTAACGATTTCCAGCTTGCTTTGCTACACTGGTTTGTATATAGTGCCACACCGGTGAGTTGAAAACCAATACCCACTTTCGGTAATCTTCTGGGTGGTGTGTGTTGCTTGTCTCCATAAGATCACGTTATTGCCCTGCATAACCTTGTGCACTGATCTACTGCGTTTCTCCTCATGCGTGCACTTCTCATTTGCCTCGTCGTCTGTAATTACTGCAATACCATTTCGGCATACCGGACAATTATTATGGGACAGAGGGAGTACTTTGTATTGTAAAAATCAAGAAGGGAGTAATCTCATACGCATAAGCGAACGACATGGTAGTAGGGTCTAAAGACCTTACAAAGTTAAAAGAAATAATAAACATCACGGTAAAATGGTGCAATAGAAACAAATTTGATATAAATGTGGACAAGATAGAAATGATACTCAGAAATGGGGGAACAGCACCAGAAACAGTAGAAATCGTCATGAAGAACAGAAAATTAAAAATTGTACCAGACTACAAATGAATTGATTATTATTGAAAGGTCACATGTCCACTTTTTTGACAAATTGAGTTATGACTGCCATTATATTCTTCTTAGTGTAGCGCACCGTTTGCTGAAGAAAAGGCACAAGTATGTGCACTCTACCAAATGTTATAGTGTAGTATTGAAAGGGCACATGTTCAGGACGTGTGACCTATCAGTAACAAACTCCATTCTTTTCCCACCATTCTTTCCATGATGTAGGCCTACAATATAAAATCTCATGATTGCATTCTTTGTTTACAACAGTTACAAAATGGCGAGTAATTGAATCATTAGGAAAAGAAGTGCCTAAAGATCAGAAAATATACTTTTGTGCGAGATCGTGTGTATTTGCTTGGTTTCCACACAAAACCAATCCACGGTAAGTCTAAAATTCCACATTCAGTATTTCCAACCTAACACACATAACAATTTCCCTCTTCTTACCGCTTAAGTGACATATTGATTTTACTGCTTTAGGCTTCTAACATATTATTTTTAGAGACGTTCAATATAGTAATAATTATAAATTGGAAACTTACCACTGCAATTTCACCTAAATTGCACTGTTAATTATTGTTTTTAAATATTTGCAAAAATTAAGTAAACTCTACAACTCCACTAAAGTTACTGGATTCGTGGTGCAATTAACATTAAGAAAGCCATGGAAAAATCAACAAGATTCCAGATGCCGATGTTATTACTGCAATATATTATATAAATAATATTGCTAAAATATTAAAATGAAACATAAATCATTACACAACCTTACCGTTTGTTTTAAATTCGCATTTATGGACTGGGGGGAAAAAAAAGACAGACGTATATCACGGCTTGCTGGAGTATAGTAAACACAGAAAACATTTTAAAGCAACAATGTTGAAGATAGATATTTTTGTTTTACAAATTTGCCGTCATTGAACAAAAACCAAGATGGAGATTTCATTGCTACTAATTAGAAATTCCTCTTTCAGGTATGTAATAAATGATCTCCGCACAAAATAATGTACGATACACGAGCGGTATGTTTTCTTTCAATTCTCGGAAATTAAAAAAAGCTCAACTACGTTTCGCTTTTTCAAACTTTTCCTCGAACATGAAAACTTCAACATACCGCTCTTGTAACGCATATTACTATTAAATTTCACAGTATTCAGTGATGGTTTTTGATGCTGAGTCCCCGGGTAGGCGTGCAGTGATTGCATATGCATATATTTATGGAGTAATGACACACATTCAAGTTACTGCATATAACTAATGCGATGTATCCTAATGACTTGAAACTACTTTAAAGTAAATCATGTTATTGAAAAAGTTCCAATATATAGGGTGGGGCAGAGCAACTTGCTTATTTAGAAATTAAATTAAAACAAAAATAATGCAGATATATATTTAATTCTTTGAAAAACATCAAGTACAACATGTAAATTTTATGTTTACAAAGTTTTACAGTTTTAAAGATGATATCAGGCAGTTGGCGTCCATTATTCTCAATACACTGCGTTAATCGAACTCGGAAGTTTCGTTCAACTCTTTCCAGCACATCGACGGTTATGTTGGCGACAGCTTGACAAATGTTGTTCTTCAGGTGAGCCAGAGTCCTAGGACGATCGTTGTAAACAAGTGATTTTAGATAGCCCCATAAAAATAGTCGCAGGGGGCTAAATCAGGCGACCATGCTGGCCAGTGCAGGTCGCCCCTCAGGGAGATGAGGCGTCCTGGGAAGTGTTGCTGCAAAACAGTCATTGACACTCGCACTGTGTATGCCGTCGCACCGTCCTGCTGGAACCATACATGTCCCACATCAATCTCGTTGAGTGCTGGCAGGAAAAACTCCTGAATCATGTGAACATAACAGTCAGAAGTCACAGAAACTGCACGTTTGTTTTCTTAAAAAAACCATGGACCAATTATTCCAACTCGCGACAGTGCACACCAAACAGGTACACGTTGTGAATGTAGGGGACGCTGATGAAGTTGTCTGGGGTTATCTGGGCTCCAATAGCGCATGTTCTGCTTATTTACAGATCCCGAAAGATGGAAGTGAGCCTCATCATTGAAGAAAACAAGTGTGTCATGAGGCATGCCAAGAAGCGCCTCACATGCATTTTCTCGAGCAACAAAATCGCGTGGATTAAGTTCCTGTACCACGGCCAATTTGTAGGGATGAAATTTCAGTTCTTCATGAAGGATTCGCCTCACAGAACGAGCAGACAACCCAAGAGCAGCTGCATGTTTGCGAGCAGACCGCTGAGGGGATCGCACAACAGAAAGTCTTACCATGTCAATGTTTTGTGGTGACCTTGCTGTTCGTGGAAGCTCAGGTTTTCTTCTCTTCACATCACCAGTTTCCCTGAAGTTGTTTACCCATGAAACAATCGACTGCCGGCCAGGAACACGACCACGGGGCGCAATATTGAAATGGGTACTGAATACACTTTGCGTGGCGATGATTGAGTGACCGTTAGAAAAGTATGCCTCGACAGCCAACGCGCGTTCCATCTTTGTCCACTCCATGATGCTAACTAAACTAAGCGGAGCTACAACTTTACGCCCTGCCCCCTCGAATGTGCTTACCCCCACCCTCCTCAGAGCAACCGTCGCTTCAGGGCGCCAAATTGAAATAAGCAAGTTGCTCTGCCCCACCCTGTATAAGAAGAAAGTTGAAGATGTCAGCCAAATTATGCAGTATGTACTTCCTGAATATCTTCAATTTTATGAAGAAATTCCCCAGTAGCCGATAGAAGAAAAAAACAATGAAGATGACTGAAAACTTTAGAGGAAGTGTTTAATGAAGAAACTTTAAAAGCTTTTATGCTTTTAAATTGCTTTATTTCAGAAATAAGAGATATTGCCGTAGCAAAATAATGTTCTTAACAGTTATATTCTTAAATATTTGTTAGTCAGTAATAGTTAAAACACATTTAAGAACATAAAAATTAATTTTATTACGTTTTACTTATTGTTTATTATTGAAAGGGCACAAGTCCATCATAAATATTATTTTATTACAGTTAAGTTTTAGTGATGTTACCATTAATTTATGCATGTAAATGTAACTTAACACTTTTTTCGTCGAATAAGAAATATCTGATTACACTACAAAGTACCGTTAGCAAAATAAACAGTTTTTTGCTTCTCCTGTAAAATTGACAAAAGTGGACATGTGACCTTTCAAAAATAATCGGTTCAAATATCTAGGCTTAACAATACAAACCAGCGCAGATATTGATATTAAATATTTTCATGATTTTACATATTTTGGTACATATTCAGCTTATTTTTCTTACACATTTCACACCTTGATACTACATAAAAATCCGGTCCCTACATATCATTATCATCATAGTAGTCATGTTTCTAGTCAAGCATCAAAGTGAGCTTCTGCTGAACCAGATATTGTTTTTAATTATAGCTTGAGGAAGAGCTGGGAAAACTATAAGAGCAGAACTGAAAGCTAAGGAGGAGGAATTGAAGAAGATGGCACAGGAACTTCTAGCAGAGCGCCAGAGGGAAGCAGTAAGTATGTGCTGTTGCCATGGTTACTGTTACTCAGCAATTATGGACACAAACTGTCACAACTCAGATCGTGACCACCTGAAAGTGAAGCTGTAGTCAGCGAATGGAGATCATATTGTAGATGAGTGAAGCAATCACATATTCTACATCACAATAACAAAAGTAGACAACAAACACACATTCAAAGTATACAGAAAACCAACAACAACAACACACATCCAACCACCCCACACAAACAAGCTGCATTCCGAACAATGGTGCACAGACTACTCAACATACCAATGAACCAACAGGATTACAACGAAGAGCTAAACACAATCAAATACATAGCACAAGAAAACGGATACAACCCCAACATAATAGACAACATAATACGTAAGACAAAACAAAACCACAAAAAACAGAAGAATACAACACAACACAAAAAATACATCACATTAACATACGAAAACAAAAACACGCATAAAATTACAACCTCATTCAAGAAATTAAACTACAACATCGCATACAGAACAAATAACACTCTACAAAAACATCTCAACAAACAAACAAATACAACCACACAGGCGTATACAAACTCAAATGTAACACCTGCAACAACTTCTACATAGGGCAGACAGGCAGATCATTTCAAACACGTTACAAAGAACACATCACAGCCATAACAAAATTACAAAACACCTCCACATATGCAGAACACATCACAAATGCCAACCACACCTACAGAGACATCAACACACACATGGAAATGCTGCACATCCAACCAAAAGCCAGAAACGAAACACACTAGAACAATATGAAATATACAGACACACGAAAACACACCCCAACGATATTCTCAACACACAACTCAACTTCAAAACACATACACTCTTTGACTCTACACTACGAACGCACCCTCACAGGAAACAAGAGGCGCCAAGACCAACAACGACCAGTTCCGAAGATGACCGAAAATAGGTCGAAACATGTTAACAAGGTACGTTAAAATTTAACACAAGAAAGTTCTTATCATACATATTCCGAAATTATATATTGTAAATATGGTAGAGGCGATATGTGTCAGAGGAAGAACAATTTTGTTTGTATGCATTTGAAGTCTGATTAGTGTAATATGTAGCTAATTGGAGGTATGTGCAGTAGAAGGGGAAAGGAACTGGCTATCCTACCCCATTACCTCCTGGCCTAGTTGTCTCATACGTGGTGCCTTATTGGTATCACTTGTGAGGTTCAGACCTGTCTTCGGACAGTTGACTAAACAACAACAACATAGGCTATGATTTATTGTCATCCAATCATTTG
>JAJSOF020000003.1:15639264-15657661 GCA_025594305.2 Periplaneta americana | reverse complement strand
CTCATGCTCATTACTGGTGGAATCAAAACAACTCCAATAGATTCTATGAGATTCCTCACTAATATTAACAGCATCAAATGATAATAGAAGAAAAAGCACTGATTCAATATGAAAACTTACCAGATTACCAGGAAACAATTGGCATTCATACAGTCCTCTCTGTAGATTAAAAACTCAAAAAGTTCCATATCCATGGTTCAAGAATTAAAACAGAAAATCAACGTCCGAATTTAAAAGAAAACTTACAAATTAAACTAAACCCTTTAACTCTATTAAATATAGAGTATAATCTAACTTTAAAAGAAGAAGTACTGAAATCAGAAGTAAACACTGAAAAATGAAAAAATTGTCTTTAGAGACAATTATTAGGTACCTCCACAAAACTGGCTTCATTTATACACTGACAGATCCTTGATCTCCAGAGAACAAGGTGCCGATGCAGATGTTACGTGCTGTCTCTTCTCACTTTATAGATCTCTTGGATATGGAACAACAAGTTTTGATGGAGAAATCACTGCAATAAGTGAAAGTCTCAGGAATCTTCTATGCCACAATAAATTTAGGAATGCAGTTATATTGTCAGACTCCAAAGCAGCTGTTCTATCAATAGTCTCTAGACACACACCTTCATCTCAAATAGCAGAAATAAATAAAATGGTCTCTCAACTAATAACACTCAATAAAAGAATTGTATTCCAATGGATACCATCCCATTGTGGAATCTTGGGAAACGAGAATGCGGATGCTTTAGCAAAGAAAGGCAGCACTGCTACTTACAGACCTGTTATTAAATCTACGTATTACTCTGTGAAAAGATTTATTAAATGTACATACTTAGACTTCAACAAACAAAATTTGATAACACAATCACAAGGGAAAAAATGGAACTCTCTGGATCATAAACCACAGTTGATTCCCGATTTACCACACAAATCGTCTGTAGCTGCATTTAGATTGGCAACAGGCCATGACTGTTTGGCCAAGCATCTGCATAGAATTGGAATATATCAGTCTCCTAGCTGTCCATTGTGCAACTCAAATCAAGAAATGGATTCAGAACATCTCAAAATCTGTGCGTCAGTGGCTGACCATGACAATATCTTTGAAAAATATTGGAGTGCAAGAGGTCAAATGACTGTCAAATGCCTGACATTAGAAGACAACAACATTTTCAACGTGCAACTTTCATTAAAAGTATAATAAACAAAGTATGTAAATGAATAATTAAAAAAATAACTACTTTTAGATTAGATTCCCCCAGTACACGACATTGAATTAGCAGAACTCTTGCCTTCCATATTTTTTGTTATCTTTTTATGGAAAATGATCAAAATTCTATTTCCTGCAATTTGAATTAGCTGCGAAATGATAATAATTTAGCAGCCCGTTTTCATGCAAAAATGATTACAGTTATAGCATCTCTGGATTTAGTACACGATCTGAAAAGTGTTTCAACATCATCCAGTTCTGTTTCAATCCCGTAGCAGATACCTGACCAGTGCATGCACATAGGATGATCCATGGTTCGTACATGAACTGATCCATGAACCGCTTGTTGGAACGAACCTATAGTAATACGTGTTATTTTAACAGTTTGACTTCTTCTTTCTTTGAGGTCCAATGGCGACAGATTCAATACTTTTCTCAATTTTTACTCTGTCTTTGAGAAATCTTGAAAGTGTCGATGCACTTATGCCATATTTTCTTGCGACTTCGCTTTTCTTCTCTCCTCTGTCTACTTCTTCAATGATTTTTCTTTTCTCGTCTAGTGAAAACTGCTTTCTTGTCTTTTTTTTTTCTGCCATACCTGCTTCTGTACTTCTTTCCTCAACAACATTTAGGAACAAACTGCCTTCAAAAGTTCGATTTTAATATTAATTTTCAAACTTTCCCTAAAATAGGGGTTGCCCTGAAGCACAAAGTATACCAAATATACAAGTATTAGCAAATGCGTACAATTTTACGAAATATAATTATTATTACTGTGTTATTAATTTACTTTATATATGTGACTTCTCAGAAGATAGATTGAATATTTTAGAGCTATCAAAGAAACAGTCTTGCCCAAAGAGGATTCAAGATTGAACTCTTTGCAGAAATTAATAAATTTTTTTGTAATCATGCCTCTAGCACCCACTGTTTCATTTAAATATAAATTCAAACCACAGCAACCCCATCTATGGAAGTGCATTCAGAAAACTCACTAAAACCAAGAGTGGCCGATGCCTAGCGATAACTCGTTCATTTTATTTTTTTTTTTTTTCGAATTTATTTTAAGTAATTTTTAACTGCCTGTTAGGCCTAATTTCGTTAAAATAACTTTTTTTGTAGCAGAATTTATTATTATGTTAAACTGAATGGTTTGTTATGCATTCTTTAAACTGAACATTTTTAACATAGAAATTAATAGTAAAATAGCTGGGAAAAAATAATTATTTTGTTATTCCGAAAAATTCGTAACAGTGGCATTTCACTGTAGTTACTTGTAACAGAAGTTGATGAAACTGACCATAAGTCTTGAGTAAGTCCTCTATCTATGAATGTTACCCTGAAATGATAAGATAATATCACAGTCTAGTATATGCAGTCACGAAGCTCAGTACATAGTAAATATGCATCCATAGATAGTTGCTAACCACTAGGGTCGCTACTATCGCCTCATTACAGACAATGCGAAATAGTACCAGCACAGTCTATTGTTCCTAGCACCCTCACAACTCAAGCTTCGTGACTCTATATACTAGACTATGATAATATGCTGTTAATGTAGTTGCAGTGTAATGGAAATGGAGAAGACTTATATCACAACAGCTTTCCTACAGACTTTGCGAACAGTGTAACTGTTACTGTAGTTCAGAATACTCGTATCAAATGGCTTAGTGTAGAAAAAGTTTAAGTATTTTTCGGAATACGAGGCCTGTCTAAAAAGTATCCGACCTTTAGCCAGAAAAAATATTTCAAATACCTGACGGGGTTGGGACCCTAATCCCCTTCAAAGTAGGCCCCTTGCGCTTGCACACACATAGCCCACCGATCCTTCCACTGCCGGAAACAAATCTGGAAGTCTTCTTTTGGAATGGTGTTCAGCTCCATCGTCGCGTTCCGCATTATCTCTTCTCTACTCTCAAAACGGGATCCTTTCAGTGGTGTCTTCAATTTTGGAAACAACCAGAAGTCGCAAGGAGCCAGGTCTGGAGAGTAGGGAGGTTGGCGAACGGTTGTAATTCCATGTTTGGCCAAGAAAGAGTGGATCAATTGGGATGAATGTGAGGGGGCGTTGTCGTGATGCAAGTGCCAATTGTTCGCCGTCCACATGTCTGGTCTTTTGCGCCGAACTGCATCACGGAGTCGCCGGAGAACATCGTGATAGTACTCCTTTGTCACCGTTTGTCCTTCCGGTGCGTATTCGTGATGCACAATTCCACGGACATCAAAGAAAACAGTCAGCATCACCTTGATTTTGCTTCGCACCTGCCGCGCTTTCTTCGGCCTTGGAGACTCGGGATGCTTCCATTGCGACGACTGTCTTTTTGTTTCTGGGTCGTACCCGTACACCCATGACTCATCTCCAGTTATCACGGTGTTCAGAAACTCAGGATCAGTGTTGGCGGTGTCCAGAAGGTCCTGTGCAACGCCACGACGGAGGTCTTTTTGTTCCGGGGACAACAACTTGGGCACGAATTTCGCAGCCACTCGGTTCATGTTCAAATCATCACGCAAAATTGCATGTGCAGAATCTTTACTCACTCCAACCTCTTCAGCAATCTCCCGCACGGTCAAATGACGATCTGCCATCACCAAATTTCGCACTCTCTCAACAACAGCTGCACTCCGAGCAGTTTGAGGCCTGTCACAACGCTGCTCACTCTCCGCTGATGTGCGGCCATCTTTGAATCGGTTGAACCACTCCTTAATTTGTGTTACACCCATCGCATCTTCCCCAAACACCTGCTGAATCTTACGAATTGTTTGACTTTGAGAATCACCAAGCTTTTGACAAAATTTGATGCAGTATCTTTGCTCCATTAGTTCAGTCATCTTGCGAGAAAACTAAATCCGACAAACACTTAGAACAGCACCTTACTTGGCGACCACCAGCCAGTGACTGGCACAAGCGAATGCGGCGAAAAAATTCAAGCATGCGCATTACAGTTCCTCCTTCCACCGTGCACAGTGGCGCCGCCTTAGAATCACTACTTTGTGCGGGAAAATTTAAGGTCGGATACTTTTTAGACAGGCCTCGTATGTATGATAAGACTTTCTTGTGTTAAATTCTAACCAGTGGCGTATACTGGTTTAAGGGTCTGAGCTACCACTGACCCTATTATTACACAAAATATATTTTAAAAACCCTATAATAAAATTCCTTACCTATTTATATGTGAATTCCAGACGTCTTGATTGGGAAGAAAATACTTTGATGACTTAGTCATTGAAATTACAGTTGGGCTGCTTGCGAAGTTTCTGTAGAAATGACTTTTCAATGAACATCAGTGCCAAGCCGGATAAACGTTCTTGTGTATGTGTTGATCTACAGTAGGATTTTATTCTCTTCAACAAAGAAAATGTTCTTTCTACCGATGCTGACGTAGCTGGTATTGTCACAATTAATGTTGCCAATTTAAGGACTTCAGGAATAACTTGGTTCAGCTGGTTTTCATATATGGCAGATAATATTTCATGGATAGGTTTGTTCGAAAAATCAAAGACTTCTGCTGAATATATTACACTTAATTCATTTTTCAAACGTACTTGATCAAAGTGACTGTTATAGGACTGAAATAATTTGTTTAGTGCCTCATTCGGGAAGTTTTCTCTATAAGCAGAAAATTTTTGAGAATCTAGAAGATGTGTGAACTGAAGCTTTCCATAATCAGAAAATCTGTCAGTAATTTCCATGTGCATACGATCTAGTATGCTGTAGTACAGCTGCCTGTATTTCAATTCATCATCTCCTTTTCTTCGCTTTAATGGTGGTTCCATTGTATTGTCTGAAGAATTTTCATTTTCCATATTACTCCATATGGACGGAAACCCACTATGTCTGAACTCGGATATAGTATTTTTAACTTTGATACCTCTTGCAAGCAGTATGCTATGTCTAGACTTTTGTCTGAAGAATATTGCAGAGCATATCTGTATGTGCGAACACACTAGCATAGACTTCAAGAAGAAATATATTCTGAAACTGTGTGAAAAAATACAAATATCCTTGAGCCTGCACAATTACATCATCATCCCAGTTTTCTTCAGAGTCATTACAAATGATATTTTCAAAGAAAGCAATCAGTTGTTCTCTGTATTCCTTTACTGTATTTACAAGCCGAGATGTAAAATTCCATCTAGTTGGTGCTACTTTTGGGAGTTTCTTTTTCATAAATTCCTTGAGTTTTTCTGATCTTTTAGGAGATGATGAGAAAAATGCAGCTAAACCCGACAGTGTTTTGAAAAAAATGCGGCATTCTGGAATGGATAAAGTAGTTTGTTGCAAAACTAAATTGAGAACATGGCTGTAACAATGGACAAATAGTGCTTGAGGATACTTTTCTTGAACTTTTGTTTTTAAGCCATTAATATTTCCCGCCATAACTGAAGCACCATCGTATGTCTGTGCAATTAACTTATTGCCGACATTGTATTCTGCTATAACACCTTTCACATGCTGAAACAAAGCAGCAGCAGTTTTGCCCGAACTGACATTTGTGAATCCTGTAAACCGTTCTTGAACATTGGCAGTACTGTCGATGTATCTTAAAACAGTGGACAATTGACTCTGATTAGAGCAGTCACTTGTTTCATCAACAACAATGGCCACAAAAGGTGCTTCTTCTATTTCAGATTTATGTTCTTTATCATAACCCCACTTATAGCAAATATTAAGTCATTCTGAATTGCGGGAGAAGTACCACGGAATACTGTTGAACTCTCAAGATGATTGGCCAGTAAATGATCACATTCACTTAAGGAACTTAAATATTCAATATAATTTCCTCAATTGTCTGATTCCACACTCTCATTATGACCCCGAAAAGCCAATTCTTGTTTTCTTAGAAAGCAGACTGCGTTAATAAGACGCAGTAAAATCTCCTGATTTTTTTCCACAGGAGCATTGTGTTGGTTGATATGTAGAGCTTTTTGCTTATCTAGCTGTAAATCAATTCTTGTCTTCCCAAAGTTTGCAAAATTCATGCTACTATAAATATGAGCTTTTGATTTGTCGTGTTTTAGGACTGCCGTTCGAAGGAGTTCATATTAGAAAACCCCTCTTTTGACCACACATTAGTTTCGCGGCTAAATAACAAACATGGCCAGCAAAATAGTTTAGACAGTTTAGAACTACCACACAACCAATTCCACTTACCATATGATGTTGAAGTGAAATGGCGTGTGTACTAACGCTGTTTTTCTTTTACGTCCATGGACAAATTTAACTCAGGAGTTGGTCTTTCCATTTTCACAATTTCAACTTTCTCGTTGTATGTACGACGGTTAAAAGGCACTTTTAATAAACCTTCAATTACACAGTCATTTTCAACACAAACCTCTCCAGAAACTTGTTCTGCCATATTTTCACAATATCACTTAATTGGGAAATTAAAAACTTAATAATTCACAATTAATATAACTCTTAGACACTCGAACAAATCACAGATTTAAAATACTGCACTGCAAGAACACAATCACATTAATGAGCGTACTAAGATTTTGTTGCTTCGCGCCTTCCAAGAAACCGATCACGAGAGCGGTAACTCACCCGCCTACATTGCACGATAGAAACTGAAGGGAGTGGGGACGGGCAGTTGTGCGACGTGAGCGGAACGGTCACAGGCTACCTCACGTAGCAAGCGGTTTCTCCAGCGATGCCGCATTGACAACTTGTTTCTTTTCGAGAGCAGAGAGCGCATATAAATCTAACAATTACTTTAATTTTAATTACTATGGTAAAACTAATAATACAAAATTATTACATTATGTTATATTATAAACTTTTTCTTTTGTAATTTCCTTGGGCTACCACCGGTAGCCCCGGTAGTCCGCAAAATACGCCCCTGATTCTAACGTACCTTGTTTACATGTTTCGACCTTTTATGGGTCATCCTCAGAACTGGTCATTGTTGGTCTTGGCGCCTCTTGTTTTGTTTCTTGTGAGGGTGTGTTCGTATGGTATAATGTAGAGTCAAAGAGTGTATGTGTTCTGAAATTGAGTTGTGTGTTGAGAATTTCGTTGGGGTGTGTTTTCGTGTGTCTGTATATTTCATATTGTTCTAGTGTGTTTAGTTTCTGGTTTTTTGGTTGGATGTGTAGTATTTCCATGTCTGTGTTGATGTCTCAGTGGGTGTGGTTAGCATTTGTGATGTGTTCTGGAGGTGTTTTGTAATTCTGTTATGGCTGTGATGTGTTCTTTGTAACGTGTTTGAAATGATCTGCCTGTCTGTTCTATGTAGAAGTTGTTGCAGGTGTTACATTTGAGTTTGTATACGCCTGCGTGGTTGTATTTTTTGTTTGTGTTTTTGTGTGTTGAGATGTTTTTGTAGAGTGTTATTTGTTCTACACATCCAACCACCCAACACAACACAAACAAGCTGCATTCCGAACAATGGTACACAGACTACTCAACATACAAATGAACCAACAGGATTACAATGAAGAGCTAAACACAATCAAATACATACCACAAGAAAATGGATAGAACCCTAACATAATAGATAACATAATACATACCGGGTAAGACAAAACATAATCACAAAAAACATAAGAATACAACACAAACACAAGAACACAAAAAATACATCACACTAACATACAAAAACAAAAACACACACAAAATTGCAACTTCATTCAAGAAATTAAATTACAACATCGCATACAGAACAAATAATACCTACAAAAACATCTCAACATACAAACAACACAAACAAACACAACCACACAGGCATATACAAACTCAAATGTAACACCTGCAACAACTTCTACATAGGACAGACTGGCAGACCATTTCAAACACGGTACAAAGAACACATCACAGCCATAACAAAATTACAAAACATCTCCACATATGCAGAACACATCACAAATGCTAACCACACCAAATACTACACATCCAACCAAAAAGCCAGAAACTAAACACACTAGAACAATATGAAATATACAGACACACAAAAACACACCCCAACGAAATTCTCAACACACAATTCAATTTCAGAACACACACACTCTTTGACTCGACATTATACCACATGAACACACCCTCACAGGAAACAAAACAAGAGGTGCCAAGACCAACAATGACCAGTTCTCAGGATGACCCATGAAAGGTCGAAACATGTAAACAAGGTACGTTAGAATTTAACACAAGAAAGTCTTATCATACATATTCCGAAGTGATACAGTGTTAAAAGTTGTGTAATCAAGATGTGTTAAGTATATTGTTCTCATAAGCAGTATGACAAATTAGATGCAACTGACTTTCTCCTCCAGAGAAAATGAATTTTCTGATACATTTGAATACCCCCACAATAGGGGTATATGATGCATGGCTTCACACTGTACTTAGACCCTTATTCCCAGGGTGGGGGATTTCATTTATAGTGTTTTCTTTGTCTTTTAGTGTAATCTTCAGCTGTTTTTTTTTCAGTCGAGGCATTCTCTGGAACAAGAGCTTAATTGCAAAATCTTGAATTTGAGATACAGAGCATCAGACATTTTAGATCTTGTTAACAACATTACACATTCAAATGAAGGGTCCAGGCAAAAACATGTTTAGTCCAAATCTAGTAATTTGTATATTTTAATTCTATCTTCGTAGTGTATCCAGCTATTTGCTGACAACACGTGTTCCACTATGTTTCCTCTTCTTACAAATGATGGGTAAAAAGCACGATGCTGGTTGTATCTTTCATCAGCCACATTACAAAGATGAGGTGTATTCAATATATATTGGAGAGCATTGTCCAAGGTTACAGGGATTACAGATTTTAGATTAGTTCTATGGAAGTTTCTGACAGGGCAGTTTAAGAGGATATGTTCCAAATCTTCTTTGTTATTGTTGCACCAGCAACAACTACTAGAGTCAACAAGATTAAAGCGGTGAAGATACTTCTGAGTGATAACATGGCCTGTCCTGGCTCTTGTTAAGAAAGTTTGTGTGTGTCTGGGAATGTTGCAGAACATTTGTAAATCATTAGGTTTCTTTTGTATGTTTTGAAGAACTTTTGTCTTTATGAGAAGAAAGCCATAAGAAAGTATATTTTAATTGAATCTGACAGTTAAAGTTGAGATCTTCAAGAGCCCCTAATCATACAGGAGAGAAAATCGCTTATTTCCACATTATAAGCGTATTAAGGAAAGGCTTACACGGGAAGAAACTGTCATTCTGCAAGTCTGTAAACGCTGTCCTGAAAAATTTGGAAAATGTGGCTGAACTTGTTTTTCCCCTGGATCCTTCAAATGTTCGTAGAGTGTATGTGTTTGTTGGAGAGAAATAA
This sequence comes from Periplaneta americana, assembly GCA_025594305.2. NCBI lineage: Eukaryota > Metazoa > Arthropoda > Insecta > Blattodea > Blattidae > Periplaneta > Periplaneta americana. The sequence goes on along the minus strand of JAJSOF020000003.1, from coordinate 15,648,176 downwards.
TATTGTCAGGAGGGAGATGTGTTATTAAGAATTCAATATAATATGCTGGAAATGGAGAAATTATGTAGCATACATTAAGTTGTTATTCTAGGGAATGCCTCAGTTCTTGTATAGAGTAGGCTTGATCTGTATTGTCGATATTTTACTCCATACACTTTGTTTCTTTTGTGTTAAGGTAGGTACACACATAATGATAAATTGTAACAATTTGCTGAGTGGTGATATCGAATGCTCCCTTACGCAGCATAGATATCTGCAGCATAGATATCGGTCATCAGTTCTTGACAGACATTTGCTTGAGCAACATGTCGACAGATGACGTACTTGCAGTTTTGGGTCTAATAAAATTCTATCTCACTCATGTTAAATGTAGAAGTTTTGAGATCTCTTGTTCATATAAGAAATGCAATAGATGAAAGCACCACAAATGTAGAATGCAGGCCCCCAGTTTTTGAGATTGCTCATGTTTAATTCCTCGTAAGTAGTTGTAAGATTATTAATCTTTTTGACTACTAAGTTAGCATTAGGGTTCATATTTTTCAGTCAACTTTTAGGCAGCTTGGTTGCAGTCGTGATATTTAGATTTTGTTTGCCAGAGACAAAGTTCATTTCAATAGCTTTGAATGAATGTTTCCAAATGCTTGCGATATGTGCTTTGGTTTCCATGAGACATTGCTAAAACTTGCAGCATGCACTGTTATTCTCAAAGACCAACTTGCTTCAACTGTTGTCTCAGTCAACACGAATTTATTGATTAGAAAAATTAACTTCAACTGATAAACTGTTCAAACCAAAATATCTAGGCAATGATTTATCATTTTGTGTGTAGTTATCTTTAGTGATTTAACAGTGTATGAAATCATGAAATGAAGACTGCAACACAATTTATGAAAATGTTTCATAATGTAGGAATATTAGTGTATGTAAATTGGATAGGAGATAACTATTTTAATATATTAAATTCTGTTACAGGAATATGAGATGGTGAAGACAATAACTCCAAACAGCTGAATATTTTAGCAAACTACTAGTGAGATTATGGTTTATGTATCTCTTTGTAATCTGGATATTTTGTAACTTAAATTGCTATTTAAAAATTATGTGTATTATGTTCTGTTTTTCTCCTGGAACTGCCACCTTTCCCAAAGAGATTCCTTTCCACGCAAATCAAGCTTTCAGGTACAACTTCCTGTAAAGTTGTTGTTGTTGTTATCATCTAATGCTGGGCTTTGGCAACGAAGCCATTAGCGTTCTTGCTCTCCAATATTTTTCTGTGGTGGATCCATCAGGTAGAACTTCACAGGTTATGAGATGATCTTCAGTCATAATGATACAGTTGATTTGAATAATTTCGAGGGAAAAATCGTTCTGGAGCCGGGCATCGAACCCAGGACCTATGGTTAAATGTACCAATGCTCTCCCATCTGAGCTACCCGGGAACTCTACCAGACACCGATCCAATTTTTCCCTCTATATCCACAGACTTCAAAGTGGGCTGACAACCGTCAAGCAACCAACATTGAGTGCACACTAACTCTGTGTGACTTAAATTGTGGTTTTCTGTAACATACAGTGACGTGTGTTATGCAAATCAAGCTTTCAGGTATAGCTCCCTGTAAAGTTGATTTGAATAATTTCGAGTCAAAAATCGTTCCGGGGCCAGGCATCGAACCCGGGACCTTTGGTTAAATGTACCAATCTCCCAACTGAGCTACCCGGGAACTCTACCAGACACTGATCCAATTTTTCCCTCTATATCCATAGACCTCAAAGTGGGCTGACAACCGTCAAGCAACCAGCATTGAGTGCACACTAACTCTGTGTGACTTAAATTGTGGTTTTCTGTAACATACAGTGACGTGTGTTATGCAAATCAAGCTTTCAGGTATAGCTCCCTGTAAAGTTGATTTGAATAATTTCGAGTCAAAAATCGTTCCGGGGCCAGGCATCGAACCCAGGACCTATGGTTAAATGTACCAATGCTCTCCCATCTGAGCTACCCGGGAACTCTACCAGACACCGATCCAATTTTTCCCTCTATATCCACAGACTTCAAAGTGGGCTGACAACCGTCAAGCAACCAACATTGAGTGCACACTAACTCTGTGTGACTTAAATTGTGGTTTTCTGTAACATACAGTGACGTGTGTTATGCAAATCAAGCTTTCAGGTATAGCTCCCTGTAAAGTTGATTTGAATAATTTCGAATCAAAAATCGTTCCGGGGCCAGGCATCGAACCCGGGACCTTTGGTTAAATGTACCAATCTCCCAACTGAGCTACCCGGGAACTCTACCAGACACTGATCCAATTTTTCCCTCTATATCCATAGACCTCAAAGTGGGCTGACAACCGTCAAGCAACCAACATTGAGTGCACACTAACTCTGTGTGACTTAAATTGTGGTTTTCTGTTAATGTACGTGACGTGTATTATGCATATCAAGCTTTCAGGTATAACTCCCTGTAAAGTTGATTTTTCCCTCGAAATTATTCAGATTCCTTTCCGTTTGAAAAAAAATTTCCCGCCAAAATGTCCTGATGTTCAATGGATGCATTTATTATTTCTGAATTCATTGAACAGTAGGACTTGGAATAAATTCATGAAGTATCTGGTAGTGTATAGTTTGTCCACCAGAGTTCTTTAGTGTAGCCTATATAAGCAGCACTCAGAAGGTAAATGGATGCATTTGCTCTGCACATCTGACATTAACCACTATAAAAGGCTTATCTTTTTTGACGGGAAAATTAAAAATTTCTTACAGGTAGGACAGCGAATAGGGATTATAAAGAATGGACACTGAGCTAACTTTCCTGTGTTTTGTTTCTCTGTGCGCCAGCATTTAGTTCCATTTTCAAGCGCTAGAGGTTAGTGTAATCGAGCATACGCTAAGATAATAATTGAGTATAGAGTTGAGACACAGGATGCAAACATCACCTACCTTATTGCATAATCCAGTAACGCTTTGCTTCAAATAAATTCAAGTTAACAGCTTTTCCTTATTTCTCAGTGGCAAACTAGTTGTAATAATAATTTTTTTATATTTTAGATATAATAAATTATATTGTGTTGTTGTTTTCTAATGCCAGGCGTTTAACAATAAAGTCATTTGACCTCTTGCACTCCAATATTTTTTAAAGATATGGTCATGGTTAGCCACTGAAGCACAGATTTTGAGGTGTTTCGAATCCATTTCTTGGTTTAAGTTGCACAATGGGCAGTTAGGGGACTGATATATTCCAATTCTATGCAGGTGTTTGACCAAACAATCATGGCCTGTTGCCAATCTAAATGCAGCTACAGATGATTTTCGTGGTAAATCGGGAATTAACTGTGGATTTTGATGCAGAGAGTTCCATTTTTCCCTTGAGATTGTGTTATCAAATTTTGTTTGTTGAAGTCTAAGTATGTAGATTTAATAAATCTCTTCACAGAGTAATACGTAGATTTAGTAACAGGTCTGTAAGTAGCAGTGCTGCCCTTCTTTGCTAAAGCATCCGCATTCTCGTTTCCCAGGATTCCACAATGGGATGGAATCCATTGGAATACAATTCTTGTATTGAGAAATTATATTGTAAAATAATATAATACATTATAAAATTAAGTATCGAATTCGTTTAATATCTGTATACAATATAATATAGGTATATGGTTGCACTTCTCATAAGAGTTTTGTTTTTCCATTTTCAGTGCTATCAAATCATTACATATTTTAGTTGTTGTTGGGGTCTGTGTCTCAACTCTCATTATAAAGGAACTCTAGAGTCTAGACATTACAGTTAATGACGGATTTATTATTTTATGGATCCAATTTATTTTATTTGAATACATAATGTACCTAGATGTATTAATTACTTACTTACAAATGGCTTTTAAGGGACCCAAAGGTTCATTGCCGCCCTCACATAAGCCCGCCAGCGGTCCCTATCTTGTGCAAGATTAATCTAGTCTCTATCATCATACCCCACCTCCCTCAAATCCATTTTAATATTATCCTCCCATCTACGTCTCAGCCTCCCTAAAGGTCCTTTTCCCTCCGGTCTCCAACTAACACTCTATATGCATTTCTGGATTCGCCCATACGTGCTAATGCACTGCCCATCTCAAACGTCTGGATTTAATGTTCCTAAGATGTATTAATTATGTGTTATATTTCCACTGTGTCAACTGCTAGCTGATGTGATGTCAGCGCCAACTCTAGGAAGAAAGCAGAATCTCATGCTCTAGCGGCTTGAAGGTCATTGAAATCAGTCCGGCTACATCAAAGGTACCGACACAAAGTGTCCATATTTAATTACCTATACGCTGGGTAGGATGTAGGTTATATAACATTCTAGTTCACACATAAATGCAGTCAATACTATAACAATTTATTATTCGTAAAGTATAGGCCATTATAAGTGGTTAAATACAAATTAAATACTTCCAACATAACTCATTTAATTTCATTCTTATGTTAACGTCTACTGTTCATCTATTGCACTTACAAAGTTGCAACACTTCTGCTGGCTACATTGAAGTTTTTTTCCAGTGGACTGATGCAGTTTTCGATACTTGAAGCAAGCAAAATCCTGCCATCATCTGTACCTGGAATGAACAGTAACAGATATAAATGGCACTCGAGAGGAAATTAAACAAAGAATAAATATGGGACATGCCTGTTATTTGGTTGAGAAGCTTTCATCATTCAATTTGCTCTCGAAAAATCTGAAAGTTAGACTTCATAAACCAGTTCTTTATGGTTGTCGAACTTGGACCTCACTTTGAGAGAGGAACAGATGTTAAGGGTGTTTGAGAATAAGGTGCTTAGGGAAGTATTTGAGGCTAAGAGGGATGAAGTTACAGGAAAATGAAGAAAATTACACAATGCAGAACTGGACGCGTTGTGTTCTTCACCTGGCATAATTAGAAACAAATTCAGATGTTTGGGATGAGCAGGGCATGTAGCACGTATGGGCGAATCCTGGAATTAACTTAGAAAGCATGTTGTAAATATTCAGATTGCCAATGTTAATGCAGATAATACAATATAATATTTGTTTTATTCAGTCTTATGACAAATCAATTATTAAAACAATGACATATATTTCATAACATGTAGTCATTGAGTTTTATACAAAGTAAGTTACGAACGTTTTCGCCCATTCAGGCATCTTCAGGTTCTGTGTACAGTATCTCATTATTAACCTGTATGATAATTACAATGATAGCCGATGAAATGGACTGTTTAAAATTGATCATGATATATATAAAATGTACAAACATATGCATAATTAAAATGTAATCATGTTACAAGGTCATAAAATTGTGAACACGTAGTGTTTTAAATAATCTCGAGGGAAAAATTGTTCCGGAGCCGGGTATCGAACCCGGGACCTTTGGTTTGACGTACCAACGCTCTACCACTGAGCTACCCGGGAACTCTAACCGACACCGATCCAATTTTTCCCTCTATATCCACAGACCTCAAAGTGGGCTGACAACCGTCAAGCAACCAACTTCGAGTGCGCACTAACTCTGTGTGACTTAAATTGTGGTTTTCTGTTAACGAACAGTGACGTGTATTATGCAAATCAAGATTTCAGGTATAACTCCCTGTAAAGTTGATTTGAATAATTTCGAGGGAAAAATTGTTCCCGAGCCGGGTATCGAACCCGGGACCTTTGGTTTGACGTACCAACGCTCTACCACTGAGCTACCCGACACCGATCAACTTTCAGATCAACTTTACAGGGAGTTATACCTGAAATCTTGATTTGCATAATACACATCACTGTTCGTTAACAGAAAACCACAATTTAAGTCACACAGAGTTAGTGTGCACTCGAAGTTGGTTGCTTGACGGTTGTCAGCCCACTTTGAGGTCTGTGGATATAGAGGGAAAAATTGGATCGGTGTCGGTTAGAGTTCCGGGTAGCTCAGTGGTAGAGCGTTGGTACGTCAAACCAAAGGTCCCGGGTTCGATATCCGGCTCCGGAGCAATTTTTCCCTCGAGATTATTCAAATCAACTTTACAGGGAGTTATACCTGAAATCTTGATTTACGTAGTGTTTTACATTTTAAACTTCATAATACTCAGTGTAGATCTTGTTTTTAGATTCCATTAAAATGATGAATTGTGACTGAAATATATAATTATGAAATAGAAAAAAGCAAACCTTCAAACTTAAGAGTGTGATTGGATTGAATTATCAAATGTACTCACGTTATTAAAACGTGGCAACTGCACAGGCTGTTGTGATTTATCATTATGATCTGAAGACTGAATAAAACAAATATTATATTGTATTATCTGAATCCTGGAATGCATATAGAGTGTTAGTTGGAAGACCTGAGGGAAAAAGACCTTTGGGGAGGCCGAGACGTAGATGGGAGGATAATATTAAAATGGATTTGAGGGAGGTGAGATATGATGATAGGGACTGGATTTATCTTGCACAGGATAGGGACCGATGGTTGGCTTATGTGAAGTGGCAATGAACTTCGGGTTCCTCAAAAGCCATAAGTAAGTAAATATGGAATTCCATTACGACTATTATATTCAAAGATATACTTCCAAATCTATTGCCAACTTGATGTGTATAGAACTTACTCTTTACATACCGATCAGAAGGTGATCTAGTCATGACTTCGAATTACTATTTCGCGTCGTCTGTGATGCATAAAAAGCATATATTTAGGAAGGTGAGAATAAATAGGTCCGTATTATTTAATACATGCATCTGCATATTTATCCATTAATTTACGTTGATTCATTCATTCCCTCAATCACCCAGTCATTAATATACATATTCTCTGAATCAGTATTATATACATCCTACAAGTCCCAGACAGAACTAGCTGTAAACAAAATTGATTACGCATCGAAATTTTTACTGGATAGCAAATGTACGCAATACTTTTCTCCTATTGATTAAATATATGGATATAAATTTATTGTTGAACAATACTGACCCCCGAATTTACGGGCTGCCACTATAGGACAGAGCATAGCAAACAAGTGGTTGTTTTATCTATTCACAGTACAGTTCTACAAAACAACAACAAAGAATAAAAATAGATATAGTAGTAATCCTTATTTATTGTACTGACATCCAAATGGATCTCACAAGACGACTAATGGTCAGAATATAAAACAATCATTTAGCTAATTTTTACATATTTGAGAAAGAAGTACAATGGACGTAGATTGTGGCTATTGTTTGATGATTGAGCATCTTTCTCTCATCTCCGGATGCTGTTAGTGGCTGACGTATGATGACTCAGCACCTCGCTGCAGTTGTAGAAGTAGAATATGGCTGACATCAGATGACTCAGCACCTCACTGCAGTTGAAGAAGTGGAATATGGCTGACGTCAGATGACTCAGCACCTCGCTGCATTTGTAGAAGTAGATTATGGCTGACGTCAGATGACTCAGCACCTCGCTGCAGTTGTAGAAGTAGAATATGGCTGACGTCAGATGACTCAGCACCTCGCTGCAGTTGTAGAAGTAGATTATGGCTGAAGTCTGATGACTCAGCACCTCGCTGCAGTTGTAGAAGTAGATTATGGTTGAAGTCTGATGACTCAGCACCTCGCTGCAGTTGTAGAAGTAGATTATGGTTGAAGTCTGATGACTCAGCACCTCGCTGCAGTTGTAGAAGTAGATTATGGCTGACGTCAGATGACTCGGCACCTCGCTGCAGTTGAATAAATAGATAGACGGATTTATTGAGTAATATTATACATAGAGATGTTATATTGTCAATTTTCTCTAAAATCCAATGCACAGGTCTTCTGACCGTACGTGCTTTGTACCTAAAACAAGTCCTACTTTGTAGGTTTCACTCCCCTCACCTATGAATATATCCAACCGCTCTCTAAAAGAACACCCATATTAAAATGAAAAATGGCACAACAAAACACATTATATAATAAGTCCTAACCTAAAACAGACATAAAAGTGTATAATTGGGTACATACCATTATCCCTTCATCAGTTCGTATCATGAACTTGGACAGCTGAAGTTCTAAACCTCGCTGCAGTTGTAAGTGTAAGTTGATTATGGCTGCAATCGTAGGTTACTGGTGACTGCTGAAGTCTGGTTACGTAATGCTGTTTATAAGAAGTTTATTTCTTCTTAAGTTGATATAATGTAAAGATATTTCATCTTCTATTTCATTCTATTTGTTTCAGTAATTTCCAATTTTAGAAATTCTTTCTTCTTCATTGTTTATTAAGTGCTTCTTGTTGCATTTCTTCTTGATAGAATGTATGTTTGTTGTTCCTGGTTAGTAGAGTATAATTTCCTTGGTATAAGATGTGTTTTTTCACAGTTGCATTACTTCTTGGTAAACAGTAATGTTGTTTTCCTTGTCGACAGAAGATATTGTGGTTTCTTCTTAGTTTTAATTTTTCATTGATTGAAGAATATGTTATTAAAGATAATGTTTTGCTTTTTATCTGGAGCTCTTATGTATTGGTGATGCAGTTTTTTTTTTTTTTTTTTTAATTACAGAGGAAGATTTTCACTGATGGAGAATTTATTAATGTTTCCTGGATATTATTACTTGTGAGCTCTTGATTTTTTTTTTTATTTTTTTATTTGGAAGGAATTTTGCTCCTAATATGAGAAGAAATGACATGTTGAGTAATGTTTCTTGCTGGAGTAGAAAAAAGATTCGTTTGAAGAATATTTTGGATTTCATTTATGAGGAAAGATGTAATTAAGATTGGTAGTTGATGACTTTATCATTGATAGCAGATATTGTGATGAGTTTTTTTTTTGTCAAGATTTTGAAATTTTTATTGAAGATCAAATGATGCATTGGATCTTTTTCCCCTTGGAGGAAGGATGATTGTTTTTTCACGTGATAAGTAATGAGAGCTTTCATGAAGGTAATTTTTTTTTTTCAAATGATGGTGATGTGA
>JAJSOF020000003.1:15618403-15639164 GCA_025594305.2 Periplaneta americana | reverse complement strand
AACAATAGCCACAATCTACGTCCATTGTACTTCTTTCTCAAATATGTAAAAATTAGCTAAATGATTGTTTTATATTCTGACCATTAGTCGTCTTGTGAGATCCATTTGGATGTCAGTACAATAAATAAGGATTACTACTATATCTATTTTTATTCTTTGTTGTTGTTTTGTAGAACTGTACTGTGAATAGATAAAACAACCACTTGTTTGCTATGCTCTGTCCTATAGTGGCAGCCCGTAAATTCGGGGGTCAGTATTGTTCAACAATAAATTTATATCCATATATTTAATCAATAGGAGAAAAGTATTGCGTACATTTGCTATCCAGTAAAAATTTCGATGCGTAATCAATTTTGTTTACAGCTAGTTCTGTCTGGGACTTGTAGGATGTATATAATACTGATTCAGAGAATATGTATATTAATGACTGGGTGATTGAGGGAATGAATGAATCAACGTAAATTAATGGATAAATATGCAGATGCATGTATTAAATAATACGGACCTATTTATTCTCACCTTCCTAAATATATGCTTTTTTATGCATCACAGACGACGCGAAATAGTAATTCGAAGTCATGACTAGATCACCTTCTGATCGGTATGTAAAGAGTAAGTTCTATACACATCAAGTTGGCAATAGATTTGGAAGTATATCTTTGAATATAATAGTCGTAATGGAATTCCATATTTACTTACTTATGGCTTTTGAGGAACCCGAAGTTCATTGCCACTTCACATAAGCCAACCATCGGTCCCTATCCTGTGCAAGATAAATCCAGTCCCTATCATCATATCTCACCTCCCTCAAATCCATTTTAATATTATCCTCCCATCTACGTCTCGGCCTCCCCAAAGGTCTTTTTCCCTCAGGTCTTCCAACTAACACTCTATATGCATTCCAGGATTCAGATAATACAATATAATATTTGTTTTATTCAGTCTTCAGATCATAATGATAAATCACAACAGCCTGTGCAGTTGCCACGTTTTAATAACGTGAGTACATTTGATAATTCAATCCAATCACACTCTTAAGTTTGAAGGTTTGCTTTTTCTATTTCATAATTATATATTTCAGTCACAATTCATCATTTTAATGGAATCTAAAAACAAGATCTACACTGAGTATTATGAAGTTTAAAATGTAAAACACTACGTAAATCAAGATTTCAGGTATAACTCCTGTAAAGTTGATTTGAATAATCTCGAGGAAAAATTGCTCGGGCCGGATATCGAACCGGGACCTTTGGTTTGACGTACCAACGCTCTACCACTGAGCTACCCGGAACTCTAACCGACACCGATCCAATTTTTCCCTCTATATCCACAGACCTCAAAGTGGGCTGACAACCGTCAAGCAACCAACCGAGTGCACACTAACTCTGTGTGACTTAAATTGTGGTTTTCTGTTAACGAACAGTGATGTGTATTATGCAAATCAAGATTTCAGGTATAACTCCTGTAAAGTTGATCTGAAAGTTGATCGGTGTCGGGTAGCTCAGTGGTAGAGCGTTGGTACGTCAAACCAAAGGTCCGGGTTCGATACCGGCTCTCGGGAACAATTTTCCCTCGAAATTATTCAAATCAACTTTACAGGGAGTTATACCTGAAATCTTGATTTTGCATAATACACGTCACTGTTCGTTAACAGAAAACCACAATTTAAGTCACACAGAGTTAGTGCGCACTCGAAGTTGGTTGCTTGACGGTTGTCAGCCCACTTTGAGGTCTGTGGATATAGAGGGAAAAATTGGATCGGTGTCGGTTAGAGTTCCCGGGTAGCTCAGTGGTAGAGCGTTGGTACGTCAAACCAAAGGTCCCGGGTTCGATACCCGGCTCCGGAACAATTTTTCCCTCGAGATTATTTAAAACACTACGTGTTCACAATTTTATGACCTTGTAACATGATTACATTTTAATTATGCATATGTTTGTACATTTTATATATATCATGATCAATTTTAAACAGTCCATTACATCGACTATCATTGTAATTATCATACAGGTTAATAATGAGATACTGTACACAGAACCTGAAGATGCCTGAATGGGCGAAAACGTTCGTAACTTACTTTGTATAAAACTCAATGACTACATGTTATGAAATATATGTCATTGTTTTAATAATTGATTTGTCATAAGACTGAATAAAACAAATATTATATTGTATTATCTGCATTAACATTGGCAATCTGAATATTTACAACATGCTTTCTAAGTTAATTCCAGGATTCGCCCATACGTGCTACATGCCCTGCTCATCCCAAACATCTGAATTTGTTTCTAATTATGCCAGGTGAAGAACACAACGCGTCCAGTTCTGCATTGTGTAATTTTCTTCATTTTCCTGTAACTTCATCCCTCTTAGCCTCAAATACTTCCCTAAGCACCTTATTCTCAAACACCCTTAACATCTGTTCCTCTCTCAAAGTGAGGTCCAAGTTCGACAACCATAAAGAACTGGTTTATGAAGTCTAACTTTCAGATTTTTCGAGAGCAAATTGAATGATGAAAGCTTCTCAACCAAATAACAGGCATGTCCCATATTTATTCTTTGTTTAATTTCCTCTCGAGTGCCATTTATATCTGTTACTGTTCATTCCAGGTACAGATGATGGCAGGATTTTGCTTGCTTCAAGTATCGAAAACTGCATCAGTCCACTGGAAAAAAACTTCAATGTAGCCAGCAGAAGTGTTGCAACTTTGTAAGTGCAATAGATGAACAGTAGACGTTAACATAAGAATGAAATTAAATGAGTTATGTTGGAAGTATTTAATTTGTATTTAACCACTTATAATGGCCTATACTTTACGAATAATAAATTGTTATAGTATTGACTGCATTTATGTGTGAACTAGAATGTTATATAACCTACATCCTACCCAGCGTATAGGTAATTAAATATGGACACTTTGTGTCGGTACCTTTGATGTAGCCGGACTGATTTCAATGACCTTCAAGCCGCTAGAGCATGAGATTCTGCTTTCTTCCTAGAGTTGGCGCTGACATCACATCAGCTAGCAGTTGACACAGTGGAAATATAACACATAATTAATACATCTTAGGAACATTAAATCCAGACGTTTGAGATGGGTAGTGCATTAGCACGTATGGGCGAATCCAGAAATGCATATAGAGTGTTAGTTGGAGACCGGAGGAAAAGGACCTTTAGGGAGGCTGAGACGTAGATGGGAGGATAATATTAAAATGGATTTGAGGGAGGTGGGGTATGATGATAGAGACTAGATTAATCTTGCACAAGATAGGGACCGCTGGCGGGCTTATGTGAGGGCGGCAATGAACCTTTGGGTCCCTTAAAAGCCATTTGTAAGTAAGTAATTAATACATCTAGGTACATTATGTATTCAAATAAAATAAATTGGATCCATAAAATAATAAATCCGTCATTAACTGTAATGTCTAGACTCTAGAGTTCCTTTATAATGAGAGTTGAGACACAGACCCCCAACAACAACTAAAATATGTAATGATTTGATAGCACTGAAAATGGAAAAACAAAACTCTTATGAGAAGTGCAACCATATACCTATATTATATTGTATACAGATATTAAACGAATTCGATACTTAATTTTATAATGTATTATATTATTTTACAATATAATTTCTCAATACAAGAATTGTATTCCAATGGATTCCATCCCATTGTGGAATCCTGGGAAACGAGAATGCGGATGCTTTAGCAAAGAAGGGCAGCACTGCTACTTACAGACCTGTTACTAAATCTACGTATTACTCTGTGAAGAGATTTATTAAATCTACATACTTAGACTTCAACAAACAAAATTTGATAACACAATCTCAAGGGAAAAAATGGAACTCTCTGCATCAAAATCCACAGTTAATTCCCGATTTACCACGAAAATCATCTGTAGCTGCATTTAGATTGGCAACAGGCCATGATTGTTTGGTCAAACACCTGCATAGAATTGGAATATATCAGTCCCCTAACTGCCCATTGTGCAACTTAAACCAAGAAATGGATTCGAAACACCTCAAAATCTGTGCTTCAGTGGCTAACCATGACCATATCTTTAAAAAATATTGGAGTGCAAGAGGTCAAATGACTTTATTGTTAAACGCCTGGCATTAGAAAACAACAACACAATATAATTTATTATATCTAAAATATAAAAAAATTATTATTACAACTAGTTTGCCACTGAGAAATAAGGAAAAGCTGTTAACTTGAATTTATTTGAAGCAAAGCGTTACTGGATTATGCAATAAGGTAGGTGATGTTTGCATCCTGTGTCTCAACTCTATACTCAATTATTATCTTAGCGTATGCTCGATTACACTAACCTCTAGCGCTTGAAAATGGAACTAAATGCTGGCGCACAGAGAAACAAAACACAGGAAAGTTAGCTCAGTGTCCATTCTTTATAATCCCTATTCGCTGTCCTACCTGTAAGAAATTTTTAATTTTCCCGTCAAAAAGATAAGCCTTTTATAGTGGTTAATGTCAGATGTGCAGAGCAAATGCATCCATTTACCTTCTGAGTGCTGCTTATATAGGCTACACTAAAGAACTCTGTGGACAAACTATACACTACCAGATATTCATGAATTTATTCCAAGTCCTACTGTTCAATGAATTCAGAAATAATAAATGCATCCATTGAACATCAGGACATTTTGGCGGGAAATTTTTTTCAAACGGAAAGGAATCTGAATAATTTCGAGGAAAAATCAACTTTACAGGGAGTTATACCTGAAAGCTTGATATGCATAATACACGTCACGTACATTAACAGAAAACCACAATTTAAGTCACACAGAGTTAGTGTGCACTCAATGTTGGTTGCTTGACGGTTGTCAGCCCACTTTGAGGTCTATGGATATAGAGGAAAAATTGGATCAGTGTCTGGTAGAGTTCCCGGGTAAAATTGGTACATTTAACCAAAGGTCCCGGGTTCGTGTCGATTTTGTAGAGTTCAACTTTACAGGGAGCTATACCTGAAAGCTTGGTAGCTGTATGTTCAGTTGGGAGATTGGTACATTTAAAAAGGTCCCGGGTTCGATGCCTGGCCCCGGAACGATTTTTGACTCGAAATTATTCAAATCAACTTTACAGGGAGCTATACCTGAAAGCTTGATTTGCATAACACACGTCACTGTATGTTACAGAAAACCACAATTTAAGTCACACAGAGTTAGTGTGCACTCAATGTTGGTTGCTTGACGGTTGTCAGCCCACTTTGAAGTCTGTGGATATAGAGGGAAAAATTGGAGTGTCTGGTGTCTGGTAGAGTTCCCGGGTAGCTCAGATGGGAGAGCATTGGTACATTTAACCATAGGTCCTGGGTTCGATGCCCGGCTCCAGAACGATATAGAGGGAAAAATTTTTCCCTCGGGTAGCTCAGATGGGAAATTATTCAAATCAACTGTATCATTATGACTGAAGATCATCTCATAACCTGTGAAGTTCTACCTGATGGATCCACCACAGAAAAATATTGGAGAGCAAGAACGCTAATGGCTTCGTTGCCAAAGCCCAGCATTAGATGATAACAACAACAACAACTTTACAGGAAGTTGTACCTGAAAGCTTGATTTGCGTGGAAAGGAATCTCTTTGGGAAAGGTGGCAGTTCCAGGAGAAAAACAGAACATAATACACATAATTTTTAAATAGCAATTTAAGTTACAAAATATCCAGATTACAAAGAGATACATAAACCATAATCTCACTAGTAGTTTGCTAAAATATTCAGCTGTTTGGAGTTATTGTCTTCACCATCTCATATTCCTGTAACAGAATTTAATATATTAAAATAGTTATCTCTATCCAATTTACATACACTAATATTCCTACATTATGAAACATTTTCATAAATTGTGTTGCAGTCTTCATTTCATGATTTCATACACTGTTAAATCACTAAAGATAACTACACACAAAATGATAAATCATTGCCTAGATATTTTGGTTTGAACAGTTTATCAGTTGAAGTTAATTTTTCTAATCAATAAATTCGTGTTGACTGAGACAACAGTTGAAGCAAGTTGGTCTTTGAGAATAACAGTGCATGCTGCAAGTTTTAGCAATGTCTCATGGAAACCAAAGCACATATCGCAAGCATTTGGAAACATTCATTCAAAGCTATTGAAATGAACTTTGTCTCTGGCAAACAAAATCTAAATATCACGACTGCAACCAAGCTGCCTAAAAGTTGACTGAAAAATATGAACCCTAATGCTAACTTAGTAGTCAAAAAGATTAATAATCTTACAACTACTTACGAGGAATTAAACATGAGCAATCTCAAAAACTGGGGGCCTGCATTCTACATTTGTGGTGCTTTCATCTATTGCATTTCTTATATGAACAAGAGATCTCAAAACTTCTACATTTAACATGAGTGAGATAGAATTTTATTAGACCCAAAACTGCAAGTACGTCATCTGTCGACATGTTGCTCAAGCAAATGTCTGTCAAGAACTGATGACCGATATCTATGCTGCAGATATCTATGCTGCGTAAGGGAGCATTCGATATCACCACTCAGCAAATTGTTACAATTTATCATTATGTGTGTACCTACCTTAACACAAAAGAAACAAAGTGTATGGAGTAAAATATCGACAATACAGATCAAGCCTACTCTATACAAGAACTGAGGCATTCCCTAGAATAACAACTTAATGTATGTTACATAATTTCTCCATCTCCAGCATATTATATTGAATTCTTAATAACACATCTCCCTTCTGACAATATTATAGCTCTCCAACAAACACAACACACTCTACGAACATTTGAAGGATCCATGGGAAAAACAAGTTCAGTCACATTTTGCAAATTTTTCAGGACAGCGTTTACAGACTTGCAGAATGACAGTTTCCTCCCATGTAAGTCTTTCCTTAATATGCCTACAATGTGCAACCAAGCGAGTTTCTCTCCTGTATGATTAGGGGTTCCTGAAGATCTCAACTTTAACTGTCAGATTCAATTAAAATATACTTTCTTATGGCTTTCTTCTCATAAAGACAAAAGTTCTTCAAAACATACAAAAGAAACCTAATAATTTACAAATGTTCTGCAACATTCCCAGACACACACAAACTTTCTTAACAAGAGCCAGGACAGGCCATGTTATCACTCAGAAGTATCTTCACCGCTTTAATCTTGTTGACTCTAGTAGTTGTTGCTGGTGCAACAATAACAAAGAAGATTTGGAACATATCCTCTTAAACTGCCCTGTCAGAAACTTCCATAGAACTAATCTAAAATCTGTAATCCCTGTAACCTTGGACAATGCTCTCCAATATATAATGAATACACCTCATCTTTGTAATGTGGCTGATGAAAGATACAACCAGCATCGTGCTTTTTACCCATCATTTGTAAGAAGAGGAAACATAGTGGAACACGTGTTGTCAGCAAATAGCTGGATACACTACGAAGATAGAATTAAAATATACAAATTACTAGATTTGGACTAAACATGTTTTTGCCTGGACCCTTCATTTGAATGTGTAATGTTGTTAACAAGATCTAAAATGTCTGATGCTCTGTATCTCAAATTCAAGATTTTGCAATTAAGCTCTTGTTCCAGAGAATGCCTCGACTGAAAAAAAAACCAGCTGAAGATTACACTAAAAGACAAAGAAAACACTATAAATGAAATCCCCCCACCCTGGGAATAAGGGTCTAAGTACAGTGTGAAGCCATGCATCATATACCCCTATTGTGGGGGTATTCAAATGCATCAAAAAATTCATTTTCTCTGGAGGAGAAAGTCAGTTGCATCTAATTTGTCATACTGCTTATGAGAACAATATACTTAACACATCTTGATTACACAACTTTTAACACTGTATCACTTCGGAATATGTATGATAAGACTTTCTTGTGTTAAATTCTAACGTACCTTGTTTACATGTTTCGACCTTTCATGGGTCATCCTGAGAACTGGTCATTGTTGGTCTTGGCACCTCTTATTTTGTTTCCTGTGAGGGTGTGTTCATGTGGTATAATGTAGAGTCAAAGAGTGTGTGTGTTCTGAAATTGAATTGTGTGTTGAGAATTTCGTTGGGGTGTGTTTTTGTGTGTCTGTATATTTCATATTGTTCTAGTGTGTTTAGTTGGATGTGTAGTATTTGGTGTGGTTAGCATTTGTGATGTGTTCTGCATATGTGGAGATGTTTTGTAATTTTGTTATGGCTGTGATGTGTTCTTTGTACCGTGTTTGAAATGGTCTGCCAGTCTGTCCTATGTAGAAGTTGTTGCAGGTGTTACATTTGAGTTTGTATACGCCTGTGTGGTTGTGTTTGTGTTGTTTGTATGTTGAGATGTTTTTGTAGGTATTATTTGTTCTGTATGCGATGTAATTTAATTTCTTGAATGAGGTTGCAATTTTGTGTCTGTTTTTGTTTTCGTATGTTAGTGTGATGTATTTTTTGTGTTCTTGTGTTTGTGTTGTATTCTTATGTTTTTTGTGATTATGTTTTGTCTTACCCGGTATGTATTATGTTATCTATTATGTTAGGGTTCTATCCATTTTCTTGTGGTATGTATTTGATTGTGTTTAGCTCTTCATTGTAATCCTGTTGGTTCATTTGTATGTTGAATAGTCTGTGTACCATTGTTCGGAATGCAGCTTGTTTGTGTTGTGTTGGGTGGTTGGATGTGTAGAACAAATAACACTCTACAAAAACATCTCAACACACAAAAACAAAAACAAAAAATACAACCACGCAGGCGTATACAAACTCAAATGTAACACCTGCAACAACTTCTACATAGAACAGACAGGCAGATCATTTCAAACACGTTACAAAGAACACATCACAGCCATAACAGAATTACAAAACACCTCCAGAACATATCACAAATGCTAACCACACCCACTGAGACATCAACACAGACATGGAAATACTACACATCCAACCAAAAAACCAGAAACTAAACACACTAGAACAATATGAAATATACAGACACACGAAAACACACCCCAACGAAATTCTCAACACACAACTCAATTTCAGAACACATACACTCTTTGACTCTACATTATACCATACGAACACACCCTCACAAGAAACAAAACAAGAGGCGCCAAGACCAACAATGACCAGTTCTGAGGATGACCCATAAAAGGTCGAAACATGTAAACAAGGTACGTTAGAATCAGGGGCGTATTTTGCAGACTACCGGGGCTACCGGCGGTAGCCCAAGGAAATTACAAAAGAAAAAGTTTATAATATAACATAATGTAATAATTTTGTATTATTAGTTTTACCATAGTAATTAAAATTAAAGTAATTGTTAGATTTATATGCGCTCTCTGCTCTCGAAAAGAAACAAGTTGTCAATGCGGCATCGCTGGAGAAACCGCTTGCTACGTGAGGTAGCCTGTGACCGTTCCGCTCACGTCGCACAACTGCCCGTCCCCCACTCCCTTCAGTTTCTATCGTGCAATGTAGGCGGGTGAGTTACCGCTCTCGTGATCGGTTTCTTGGAAGGCGCGAAGCAACAAAATCTTAGTACGCTCATTAATGTGATTGTGTTCTTGCAGTGCAGTATTTTAAATCTGTGATTTGTTCGAGTGTCAAAGAGTTATATTAATTGTGAATTATTAAGTTTTTAATTTCCCAATTAAGTGATATTGTGAAAAATATGGCAGAACAAGTTTCTGGAGAGGTTTGTGTTGAAAATGACTGTGTAATTGAAGGTTTATTAAAAGTGCCTTTTAACCGTCGTACATACAACGAGAAAGTTGAAATTGTGAAAATGGAAAGACCAACTCCTGAGTTAAATTTGTCCATGGACGTAAAAGAAAAACAGCGTTAGTACACACGCCATTTCACTTCAACATCATATGGTAAGTGGAATTGGTTGTGTGGTAGTTCTAAACTGTCTAAACTATTTTGCTGGCCATGTTTGTTATTTAGCCGCGAAACTAATGTGTGGTCAAAAGAGGGGTTTTCTAATATGAACTCCCTTCGAACGGCAGTCCTAAAACACGACAAATCAAAAGCTCATATTTATAGTAGCATGAATTTTGCAAACTTTGGGAAGACAAGAATTGATTTACAGCTAGATAAGCAAAAAGCTCTACATATCAACCAACACAATGCTCCTGTGGAAAAAAAATCGGGAGATTTTACTGCGTCTTATTAACGCAGTCTGCTTTCTAAGAAAACAAGAATTGGCTTTTCGGGGTCATAATGAGAGTGTGGAATCAGACAATTGAGGACATTATATTGAATATTTAAGTTCCTTAAGTGAATGTGATCATTTACTGGCCAATCATCTTGAGAGTTCAACAGTATTCCGTGGTACTTCTCCCGCAATTCAGAATGACTTAATATTTGCTATAAGTGGGGTTATGATAAAGAACATAAATCTGAAATAGAAGAAGCACCTTTTGTGGCCATTGTTGTTGATGAAACAAGTGACTGCTCTAATCAGAGTCAATTGTCCACTGTTTTAAGATACATCGACAGTACTGCCAATGTTCAAGAACGGTTTACAGGATTCACAAATGTCAGTTCGGGCAAAACTGCTGCTGCTTTGTTTCAGCATGTGAAAGGTGTTATAGCAGAATACAATGTCGGCAATAAGTTAATTGCACAGACATATGATGGTGCTTCAGTAATGGCGGGAAATATTCATGGCTTAAAAACAAAAGTTCAAGAAAAGTATCCTCAAGCACTATTTGTCCATTGTTACAGCCATGTTCTCAATTTAGTTTTGCAACAAACTACTTTATCCATTCCAGAATGCCGCATTTTTTCAAAACACTGTCGGGTTTAGCTGCATTTTCTCATCATCTCCTAAAAGATCAGAAAAACTCAAGGAATTTATGAAAAAGAAACTCCCAAAAGTAGCACCAACTAGATGGAATTTTACATCTCGGCTTGTAAATACAGTAAAGGAATACAGAGAACAACTGATTGCTTTCTTTGAAAATATCATTTGTAATGACTCTGAAGAAAACTGGGATGATGATGTAATTGTGCAGGCTCAAGGATATTTGTATTTTTTCACACAGTTTCAGAATATATTTCTTCTTGAAGTCTATACTAGTGTGTTCGCACATACAGATATGCTCTGCAATATTCTTCAGACAAAAAGTCTAGACATAGCATACTGCTTGCAAGAGGTATCAAAGTTAAAAAATACTATATCCGAGTTCAGACATAGTGGGTTTCCGTCCATATGGAGTAATATGGAAAATGAAAATTCTTCAGACAATGCAATGGAACCACCATTAAAGCGAAGAAAAGGAGATGATGAATTGAAATACAGGCAGCTGTACTACAGCATACTAGATCGTATGCACATGGAAATTACTGACAGATTTTCTGATTATGGAAAGCTTCAGTTCACACATCTTCTAGATTCTCAAAAATTTTCTGCTTATAGAGAAAACTTCCCGAATGAGGCACTAAACAAATTATTTCAGTCCTATAACAGTCACTTTGATCAAGTACGTTTGAAAAATGAATTAAGTGTAATATATTCAGCAGAAGTCTTTGATTTTTCGAACAAACCTATCCATGAAATATTATCTGCCATATATGAAAACCAGCTGAACCAAGTTATTCCTGAAGTCCTTAAATTGGCAACATTAATTGTGACAATACCAGCTACGTCAGCATCGGTAGAAAGAACATTTTCTTTGTTGAAGAGAATAAAATCCTACTGTAGATCAACACATACACAAGAACGTTTATCCGCTTGGCACTGATGTTCATTGAAAAGTCATTTCTACAGAAACTTCGCAAGCAGCCCAACTGTAATTTCAATGACTAAGTCATCAAAGTATTTTCTTCCCAATCAAGACGTCTGGAATTCACATATAAATAGGTAAGGAATTTTATTATAGGGTTTTTAAAATATATTTTGTGTAATAATAGGGTCAGTGGTAGCTCAGACCCTTAAACCAGTATACGCCACTGGTTAGAATTTAACACAAGAAAGTCTTATCATACATACGAGGCCTGTCTAAAAAGTATCCGACCTTAAATTTTCCCACACAAAGTAGTGATTCTAAGGCGGCGCCACTGTGCACGGTGGAAGGAGGAACTGTAATGCGCATGCTTGAATTTTTCACCGCATTCGCTTGTGCCAGTCACTGGCTGGTGGTCGCCAAGTAAGGTGCTGTTCTAAGTGTTTGTCGGATTTAGTTTTCTCGCAAGATGACTGAACGAATGGAGCAAAGATACTGCATCAAATTTTGTCAAAAGCTTGGTGATTCTCAAAGTCAAACAATTCGTAAGATTCAGCAGGTGTTTGGGGAAGATGCGATGGGTGTAACACAAATTAAGGAGTGGTTCAACCGATTCAAAGATGACCGCACATCAGCGGAGAGTGAGCAGCGTTGTGACAGGCCTCAAACTGCTCGGAGTGCAGCTGTTGTTGATAGGGTGCGAAATTTGGTGATGGCAGATCGTCATTTGACCGTGCGGGAGATTGCTGAAGAGGTTGGAGTGAGTAAAGATTCTGCACATGCAATTTTGCGTGATGATTTGAACATGAACCGAGTGGCTGCGAAATTCGTGCCCAAGTTGTTGTCCCGGAACAAAAAGACCTCCGTCGTGACGTTGCACAGGACCTTCTGGACACTGCCAACACTGATCCTGAGTTTCTGAACACCGTGATAACTGGAGATGAGTCATGGGTGTACGGGTACGACCCAGAAACAAAAAGACAGTCGTCGCAATGGAAGCATCCCGAGTCTCCAAGGCCGAAGAAAGCGCGGCAGGTGCGAAGCAAAATCAAGGTGATGCTGACTGTTTTCTTTGATGTCCGTGGAATTGTGCATCACGAATACGCACCGGAAGGACAAACGGTGACAAAGGAGTACTATCACGATGTTCTCCGGCGACTCCGTGATGCAGTTCAGCGCAAAAGACCAGATATGTGGACGGCGAACAACTGGCACTTGCATCACGACAACGCCCCCTCACATTCATCCCAATTGATCCACTCTTTCTTGGCCAAACATAGAATTACAACCGTTCGCCAACCTCCCTACTCTCCAGACCTGGCTCCTTGCGACTTCTGGTTGTTTCCAAAATTGAAGACACCACTGAAAGGATCCCGTTTTGAGAGTAGAGAAGAGATAATGCGGAACGCGACGATGGAGCTGAACACCATTCCAAAAGAAGACTTCCAGATTTGTTTCCGGCAGTGGAAGGATCGGTGGGCTATGTGTGTGCAAGCGCAAGGGGCCTACTTTGAAGGGGATTAGGGTCCCAACCCCGTCAGGTATTTGAAATATTTTTTCTGGCTAAAGGTCGGATACTTTTTAGACAGGCCTCGTATTCCGAAAAATACTTAAACTTTTTCTACACTAAGCCATTTGATACGAGTATTCTAAACTACAGTAACAGTTACACTGTTCGCAAAGTCTGTAGGAAAGCTTTTGTGATATAAGTCTTCTCCATTTCCATTACACTGCAACTACATTAACAGCATATTATCATAGTCTAGTATATAGAGTCACGAAGCTTGAGTTGTGAGGGTGCTAGGAACAATAGACTGTGCCGGTACTATTTCGCATTGTCTGTAATGAGGCGATAGTAGCGACCCTAGTGGTTAGCAACTATCTATGGATGCATATTTACTATGTATTGAGCTTCATGACTGCATATACTAGACTGTGATATTATCTTATCATTTCAGGGTAACATTCATAGATAGAGGACTTACTCAAGACTTATGGTCAGTTTCATCAACTTCTGTTACAAGTAACTACAGTGAAATGCCAATATTACGAATTTTTCGGAATAACAAAATAATTATTTTTTCCCAGCTATTTTACTATTAATTTCTATGTTAAAAATGTTCAGTTTAAAGAATGCATAACAAACCATTCAGTTTAACATAATAATAAATTCTGCTACAAAAAAAGTTATTTTAACGAAATTAGGCCTAACAGGCAGTTAAAAATTACTTAAAATAAATTCGAAAAAAAAAATAAAATGAACGAGTTATCGCTAGGCATCGGCCACTCTTGGTTTTAGTGAGTTTTCTGAATGCACTTCCATAGATGGGGTTGCTGTGGTTTGAATTTATATTTAAATGAAACAGTGGGTGCTAGAGGCATGATTACAAAAAAATTTATTAATTTCTGCAAAGAGTTCAATCTTGAATCCTCTTTGGGCAAGACTGTTTCTTTGATAGCTCTAAAATATTCAATCTATCTTCTGAGAAGTCACATATATAAAGTAAATTAATAACACAGTAACAATAATTATATTTCGTAAAATTGTACGTATTTGCTAATACTTGTATATTTGGTATACTTTGTGCTTCAGGGCAACCACTATTTTAGGGAAAGTTTGAAAATTAATATTAAAATCGAACTTTTGAAGGCAGTTTGTTCCTAAATGTTGTTGAGGAAAGAAGTACAGAAGCAGGTATGGCAGAAAAAAAAAGACAAGAAAGCAGTTTTCACTAGACGAGAAAAGAAAAATCATTGAAGAAGTAGACAGAGGAGAGAAGAAAAGCGAAGTCGCAAGAAAATATGGCATAAGTCCATCGACACTTTCAAGATTTCTCAAAGACAGAGTAAAAATTGAGAAAAGTATTGAATCTGTCGCCATTGGACCTCAAAGAAAGAAGAAGTCAAACTGTTAAAATAACACATATTACTATAGGTTCGTTCCAACAAGCGGTTCATGGATCAGTTCATGTACGAACCATGGATCATCCTATGTGCATGCGCTGGTCAGGTATCTGCTACAGGATTGAAACAGAACTGGATGATGTTGAAACACTTTTCAGATCGTGTACTAAATCCAGAGATGCTATAACTGTGATCATCTTTGCGTGAAAACAGGCTGCTAAATTATTATCGTTTCGCAGCTAATTCAAATTGCAGGAAATAGAATTTTGATCATTTTCCATAAAAAGATAACGAAAAATATGGAAGGCAAGAGTTCTGCTAATTCAATGTCATGTACTGGGGGAATCTAATCTAAAAGTAGTTATTTTTTTAATTATTCATTTACATACTTTGTTTATTATACTTTTAATGAAAGTTGCATGTTGAAAATGTTGTTGTCTTCTAATGCCAGGATTTGACAAAGTCATTTGACCTCTTGCACTCCAATATTTTTCAAAGATATTGTCATGGTTAGCCACTGATGCACAGATTTTGAGATGTTCTGAATCCATTTCTTGATTTGAGTTGCACAATGGACAGCTAGGAGACTGATATATTACAATTCTATGCAGATGCTTGGCCAAACAGTCATGGCCTGTTGCCAATCTAAATGCAGCTACAGACGATTTGTGTGGTAAATCGGGAATCAACTGTGGATTATGATCCAGAGAGTTCCATTTTTCCCTTGTGATTGTGTTATCAGATTTTGTTTGTTGAAGTCTAAGTATGCAGATTTAATACATCTTTTCACAGAGTAATACGTAGATTTAGTAACAGGTCTGTAAGTAGCAGTGCTGCCCTTCTTTGCTAAAGCATCCGCATTCTCGTTTCCCAGGATTCCACAATGGGATGGTATCCATTGGAATACAATTCTTTTATTGAGTGTTATTAGTTGAGAGACCATTTTATTTATTTCTGCTATTTGAGATGAAGGTGTGTGTCTAGAGACTATTGATAGAACAGCTGCTTTGGAGTCTGACAATATAAATGCATTCCTAAATTTATTGATGTGGGAGAGAAGATTACTGAGACTTTCACTTATTGCAATGATTTCTCCATCAAAACTTGTTGTTCCATATCCAAGAGATCTATAAAGTGAGAAGAGACAGCACGTAACATCTGCAACGGCACCTTGTTCTCTGGAGATCAAGGATCTGTCAGTGTATAAATGAAGCCAGTTTTGTGGAGGGTACCTAATATTAATTGTCTCTAAAGACAATTTTTTCATTTTTTCAGTGTTTACTTCTGATTTCAGTACTTCTTCTTTTAAAGTTAGATTATACTCTATATTTAATAGAGTTAAAGGGTTTGGTTTAATTTGTAAGTTTTCTTTTAAATTCGGGACGTTGATTTTCTGTTTTAATTCTTGAACCATGGATATGGAACTTTTTTGAGTTTTTAATCTACAGAGAGGACTGTATGAATGCCAATTGTTTCCTGGTAATCTGGTAAGTTTTTCATATTGAATCAGTGCTTTTTCTTCTATTATCATTTTGATGCTGTTAATATTAGTGAGGAATCTCATAGAATCTATTGGAGTTGTTTTGATTCCACCAGTAATGAGCATGAGAGCTTGGTTTTGAACACGTTCTATTTCGTTTATGAAAGGTGAAGTAATTAAAATTTCTCCGCAGTATGTCAGCACTGGCTGTATAAACATTTTGTATGTAGTGTTCAAAGTATTTCTAGAGCAACCCCATTTCTTTCCTGCTAGTCTTTTCAGAAGGGAGAATCTTTTACGAGCTTTTTCAGAAATATATTTCGAATGGTTGTTCCATGTTAACTTACTGTCAAAAATAACTCCAAGATATTTGGATTCATAAGTCGTAGGGAGGTGTTGGCCATTGTATTGGATATTGAATTAATAGAAATTGTAATTAACTATTTCAATACCAAAATAATTTTCATTCTCTTTCTTTTCGGCGAAAATTTAAATTAAATCTCTAGTTTTATTATTCGTCTGTACTGTCACTTTTCATCTTTAACCTCAATGATGTGAACAATCAATCATGTCTTTCTTCAGTATCCAGGAGACGTTGGCGAGCTTATGCGCATACGCGTCTCACATACTCATCAGTACTTGCCTCAATCCATTGACTACTTCTGACTGTTCTGGACCCATGTCAAAAGTTTGTTCGAATGCCCGACTGCAGTACATGTTTCTGGTTCAGAACTTTTTTGGAGTGTGTTGGAACACTTTTTCTGTATTGTGCATGCTTGTGATAGTTACGGGCGGTTCCTGACTGTTGTTGGAACAAAGCTTATATCAATCTCAAAGGTAATATTTCAGTGATCAATTCAGAACCCAATTTCGTAGATTGTAATATTTCGAAATATCGATTCGACAAGATGGCTGTAAATGTAACACCTAACCTATATAACCCTGTTCAACGTACTTTTTGCTCTGTAGAACTTAATTTTTGGTTCTATTGGAGTGGTTAAAGAACTGTATTCCAATGGATACCATCCCATTGTTACTTACAGACCTGTTACTAAATTTACGTATTACTCTATGAAAAGATTTATTAAATTTACATACTCACACTTCAAAAAAAGGTAAAAGATAAAGGTATCCCCGTCACATACTATGAAGGCACTTGGGGGGCATGGAGGTAGAGCCCCATGCTTTCCATGACCTCAGCACTAGAATGAGGTAGTGTGGTCGGCACCACGCTCTGACCACCTTTTACTCCCGGGAAAGACCCGGTACTGAATTTTATAAGAGGCTGAGTGAACCTCGGGGCCATTCTTAAAGTTTGGCAACAAGAAAACTCCCGTCACCACTTAGGATCGAACCCTGGACCTTCCAGTCCGTAGCCAGCTGCTCTACCAACTGAGCTACCCGGCCACCCACTTAGACTTCAACAAACAAAATTTGATAACACAATCTCAAGAGAAAAAATGGAACTCTCTGCATCATAATCCACAGTCAATTCCCGATTTACCATGCAAATCGTCTGTAGCTGCATTTAGATTGGCAACAGGCCAAGCACCTGCATAGAATTTGAATATATCAGTCCCCTAACTGCCCATTGTGTAATTCAAACTAAGAAATGGATTCAGAACACCTCAAAATCTATGGTGGGTCCCTGTCACCACGGCATGGCGCGTCCTCAGGTTGCGGATAGAGGAGACGGCCTCCAGATGTGGAGGGTAGCTGCGAATATATTGAATAAGCAGTTGTGGATAGCCGATAAGGGGTGGTCCTCCAGCTTGTGGGTTGGGCGAAGGGCTAACAACCCATCACCATAAAAATCAGCTGGTTACGAATCCCTACAATAAGCCTTGGAATACCGATGGCGGGCTTATGTGGCAATGGACCTTCGGGTTCCTTAAAAGCCATTTGTAAGTAACACCTCAAAATCTGTGCTTCAGTGGCTGACCATGACAATATCTTTGAAAAATATTGCAGCGCAAGAGGTCAAATGACTTTATTATCAAATGTCTGGCATTAGAAAACAACAAACAACAATTTTTGGTCCTAACAAGGCCCGCCATTGGTCGTGAGCAAGATTAATCCATTCTCTACCATCATATCCCACCTTCCTCAAATCCATTTTAATATAATCTTCCCATCTACGTCTCGGTCTCCCTAAAGGTCTTTTTCCCTCTGGCCTCCCAACTAACACTCCATATGCATTTCCGGGTTCGCCCATACATGCTACATGCCCTGCCCATCTCAAACATCTGGATTTAATGTTCCTAATTATGTCAGGTGAAGAATACAACGCGTGCAGTTCTGTGTTGTGTAACTTTCTCCATTCTCCTGTAACTTAATCCCTCTTAGCCCCAAATATTTTCCTAAGAACCTTATTCTCAAACACCCTTAACCTATGTTCCTCTCTCAAAGTGACAGTCCAAGTTTCACAACCATAAAGAACAACTGGTAATATAACTGTTTTATAAATTCTAACTTTCAGATTTTTTGACAACAGACTGGATGATAAAAGCTTCTCAGCCGAATAATAACAGGCATTTCCCATATTTATTCTGTGTTTAATTTCCTCCCAAATAATGTAAAGAATAATTATTCAGTTGTTGAATATGCATAATTATCATTGTGGTACCGATTCTTATTGAAGTTGCAATATAATATGGATATACAGTATAACCTAACCCAGGTACAGTGTCTGTTATTCGATAATATGGGAAAGCATTTGTAGGCAAATTTAATCAATTTTCGCTTTAACGAAATTTCACTATAACGAAAATAGTTACAGTACCCCTCGAATTCGTTATACTGGCATTTCACTGTACCAGTACTATTAAATCTCTTGTTTATTCAATATCCCATTTTTGTGCTACTATTAAATGTAACGAAATGCTACAAAAATTTTAGTATTGCAACATGATAACACTTTCCAGCTTAAAAGATTAACGATATAACAGAACTGAGCCCAGAGCAAATTATTACGTTACGTCATCTGAAAACAAACAAATATGTTAAACCGAGTGGGCGATTTATCTGTGAAACATAAGCATAGCAGAAGGTTAGCTTGGAGTTGGCTGATATTTTAAATGAAGGCGAACCCTGCATAAGATGATATACATGGCAATGTGTGGTATACACGTGTTTGATGGTAAATTGTACTACCTGCGCACTTTTTCTTAAGCTCTCGTTGAGAGGGGTTGCAGGGAGTGGAGAGGTTCGCATCTTCCAGACTTGCTGCAGCACTGCCAACATGAGAAAATGAAAGGAAATATACTGTACTTGAAATTCACGCGAAAGATGATTCCTAACATATTTATAAGCTCTTATTAATTTGAAATTGCTTAATAATTTTAAACATTTATATCTTAATATGTAACCATAAAAGTAATATTGATTTCAGTATTTAATTATAATTATATTTTAATTACCTTACAAAACTCAGTCACTGTTGTTCGACTGTGTGTCTTCGGATGAATCATCTTCATCGCTCGTATCTGGAGAGGTAATACTGATGAGGACTTGATCAACTACAATTTTCATTATTCCATCGCGCCTCCAATACATTCCTTAAACAGCATTCGAAAATTCCTTCCGCTATCACTCAAGAAAATACTAGTGGAAACACTAGTAATGCCCCACTTCGATTATTGTGATTCTCTACTGACTGACCTCAATATCAACCAGTCGCAAAGATTACAACGTGTTCATAATTCTTGTGTTTGCTTCGTCTGCGATGTCCGTCACGCTGACTACATTACCCTATCCTTCCAAACTCTAAACTGGCTACGGCTTAACGAACATAGAAATTTTCATTCTCTTGTTCTCCTTTTCCAAGTCCTTCACACCTCTACACCTACCTACCTTGCCTCCCGTTTCAGTTACCTGTCATCATATCATAATCTCTTCACACGCACGCAAAATAGCCGCATACTAGCCATACCAACACATAAGACATCATCGTATTCATCATCATACACAATCTCGCTCTCGCGCTTGTGGAATACCCTACCCAGTGACATCAGAGACTGTCGGAATTTAGTAGCGTTCAAAAGCAAGCTTATTAAGCATTTTCTTACTGCGTAGAGTAGGTTTAATTTTTTACTTAATTGATAAAAGAAAAAATGTTTCTCTGTTCTTAACTTCTACAATAAACTGTCTAGCTTCTATTAATCTGTTAATCTTTTAGTAGTTTGATTTTTATTGTATTTTTAAATTTAATATTAATTGTAATTATAATTGTAATTGTATTCTTAATATTGTAGTTGTAATCCCCTGGTAGAGGCGAAGAGAAGGCCTGATGGCCTTATCTCTACCAGGTTAAATAAATAAATAAATAAATAAAAATAAAAAAAATATTCTTCTTCCTGCTCTTGTACTTTCCTGCAGTAACCCTCCCAATCTTCAGCAGTGATGGAATGAAATGCATCAATAGTGTTGATATAAATTTTCAGCTGACATGTCCCCGATAATATTGTTTTCCTGGAATATGCTTTTAATTTTTGCCCATGCCAGCTCTATCCCGTTATATGCAGGCAGATAGATTACTGTGTGACCTTTTGCTGTAGCCATTGTATCTACAGCATAAACTTTATGTGGCTTGAATTAAGCTGTAAAGGGCCTCTTTTCTCATGCCAGCATCACAAGCAATATCCCTCCTCTCTAACCACTGGACCATCGTC